>OZ020298.1:4414925-4571589 GCA_963971205.1 Aethes cnicana | reverse complement strand
ATGGCGGCTAGCTTTTTAGCGCGAAAACTGAAAATGAAAATTTAAAAGTACTTTTAAGGTATTTATCCCATCAAATAAAACGAAATAAAAGATCTTGTGATTCAATCCGACATAATTTATATTTATATAGTTTAGTTTATTTATTTTATAATTTACTATTGTATTATGTAGTCTATGTATTATAATATATAAGTATATTTAGTTTCTCCTTTATTTTTCTGTACATACTTATTTGTCTACTCGTCAACATGTTTCCTCTCCACTACTCAAAGGTTAGCTGGAAGAAATTCCTTGTAGGGGTAAGCTCGCCTTTGTACATGTGTCTCTTCTCTGTATTGATAATTGTACTTGTGTGTCTTATTCTGTACAATAAAGTGTTACTTACTTACTTACTATAACCCTGGACACCTCTTGAGTCTTGAATTTCTGTCTGTGTTTCTTGATCTTCTGTAATGATCTTCTGTAACAAATTTTCATTTCAATCTTCATTTTCTAAATATATTCGAGAAAAGTTTTAGTTCTTGTTCTTGATGCTCGTCATTTCTTATTTTCCTTCTTTCTTCAATAATTTCTTCGGGGTTGTCTTCATAATTATTTCTTCTAATGATTATAATGATCTTCCGTCCACTGGCAAGGTCGCCATGAGATGTGTAGAGTGAAGGGGGCTTCAGGTGGTGAGGTTCAAGATAAACCAAACATGCTTCAAGATGTTGTATATTCAGTGGAAACCAAAATATAGCACACAGTACAATACTTACGATACTATTTATTACTAAATAATGCTTACCTGCTACTATTTCCCAATTACGTGCATCACATGTTACGGGGCGTAACGTTAGGTTGCAGTAATATGCGAACTAAGGCATACACTACAATAAGGGTCATTTAAAACCACATTTCAAAATATGGTGTAATACCCTATTAGGCAGCCTTGCACCACCGCCGCTAACTCCGGTTTAATCTCTAACACGAGCAAAGTTTGTACAACTAATTACTAAACCCCAGTTAAGAAGAAGTCTCTTAACTGGGGTAACCCGAGGTGAACGGCTTGGGCCTTAATGATACTAGAGACAGGGAAATTATATAGGGTCAAGCAAAACGTTGTGACAATATTTTACCCAGGGAATCGGCTATCGATTCTATTAAGCATGTTTTTTTTAATTTAATTTCTTTTTCTAGTTGGTAAAAATAAAAGAAAGTATGGGATTCAGGTGTCGCTCGCACCATCAATCCCATACTGAGCCATACTTTTTTTAACCAACTCGAAAAAAAAAACATTCTTAGAATCGATAGCTGATACTGTGGGTAAAATATCGTCACAACGTTTTGCTTGACCCACAATCTCCTTAAACTGCGGTATACATTGGAAAAGCTCTGTATGTGAGCAATATCCAGGGGGCGTTTCTGTCTGTCAGCGACAGTTATTTTCCCATTTAACACTTATTTTGGGGCGTACGCCGATTTCTATGAAGGTTGTCATTCGAGGTTTACCTTACTTTTTCTACGATGATACTGACGAGGCTAACTTTGCAGGCGAGCAGAGACGGGTTGCTGCTACTAGCGTCCGCGACAACCACGTGGCGACCTCTGTCGGCGCTTTGGAATATGAAAGAGTTTGAACAAATGTGAGTATTACAGGTTTAAACAGGTAAGAAGGCGCGTGGATTTAGCAATAATAGACTCTGCGTCAACGGCTTAAGTGCTCCGCCGCGCGCCTAAGTCGCGAACGTATCACAGCCACGACTTAAATAAATAAATATGTATTTTTTTATATCATTGGATTTTGATAGGAAGTGGCCACTGCGGCCCATGGACACCGAAATCCTATGATCCCCCATTAAGAAACCATAAGATATCGAATGCGTTGCCTACCCTGAGGCCTAAGATGGAATGCCACAAACTGCCCTAGCCCCAAACTAAGCAAAGCTTGTACTATGGGTGCTAGACAACGATATAAAAACTTATATAGAGAAATACATACATATATAAACACTAAACATCCATGACTCGAGTACAAACATTTGTGCTCATCCATCACACAAAGTTGCCCCTAGCGGGATTCGCAACCGTCGGAACAGTGGGCAGGGTCACTACCAACTGAGCCAAACCTGTCGACTTCTTTCTATCCTGCCGTATTAACGTTATCTTAAATCGCTTCCAGGTTCCAATTAGACAACGAGGAATACGTAGAATTCTCCAAGCTGACAGACGAAAGGATAATAGGCACCAAGGGAGAGACAGCTACCATCTTCGACACTCGCACGGGAAGAGAAATACTAACGCTGAGTCCCTCAATCAGCAACCAGTACGCCAAGAACAGAGCCACCTTCAACCCCAGCGACGAGCTCGTGCTGTCAGGTACCACACGACACGTCCATTCAAATTCAAATTCAATCATTTATTCAGCAAATAGGGGAGACGACAACTTTTTTCCTTAGTCTATCAGGAAGGTTACTGAAAAGTATTGGACACGTATTTTTTCTTTTTTCACGTAATCAAACTTATACGGAAATATATATTGAGTTGAAATGTCGCGTGACGTCACGGTTAGGTACGATTTATACCTAACGGTGACGTAGTTAGCCCCCACTCTCCAACTTTAATGCGTTTTAACTTAGTCATTCTTTGTTAATTTGATAAAACAAAAAATACGTGTATAATTTTTTTTTATTACCTGACTGACGGACTAATTAGATATTCGATTTCTTCACCCTGTCGTCTGTCGTATTGGCCACATAAGGGCACTTTTACACGACAGAAAAAGAATTTCCCAGCGCTTCCTAGACCCATTGCTTGAGAAGAAGCGGGCGTTTGACCCGTAAGCACCAGTGGCGGACCCAGGATTTTTGTTTGGGAGAGGGGGCTGGGTCCAGCTGAGCGAATAAATAAAGATTGGTCAAGAGTACACTTAGATGATTTTTGGGGGGGAGGGGGCTTGAGTCCCCCTAGCCCCCCCCCTGGATCCGCCACTGGTAAGTACAGAATATTTAATAGTACTACATGCAGAATGGCCACGGAATCACCCGCCTGAATCTAGCCGGCGCGCAACTCGCGCCCAACTCGCCCTTACCGTAATTTGTTTCATCCGGAGATGGAGAGTGATGTGACGTTTGACGTTTCGTAGATCTTAGTGTTGCCAATAGGGTATTACACCCTTTTTTTAAATGTGATTTAAAATGATCCTTATGTCGGATTGAATCACAAGATTTTTCATTTCGATTTTCTGAATGGGATAAATACCTTGAAAAGTACTTTTAATTTTCAGTTTTCGCGCTAAAAAGCTAGCCGCCATGTTAGCTTGGCCTGTGACGTCACTAGGATAGTAAATAAGTACAAAGTAACCAAACAAGTCAAGTCAAAACTTAAAACGGTTACTTGCAACGCTTCGTTTACAGTAGGACTGACGTCACAGCAGCTAACAACATGGCGCCTACCGTTTTGGGACAGATTAACAAAACAACATTTTATAAATGTAATTATAAAATTATTTATGCATTTTTATGATCAAAAGTCGATGTTTTGGGTAGTATTTTTATATAATCTATCATAAATCAGTATTTCCCGGATTTTTCCTTGAATGGTGTATAATACCCTATTTAGTGTATAATATGGTATATAAGGCCAAGGTCGCGGGAAACCAGTGGAAGCAAGTAGCACAGGACCGGTCTGAGTGGCGAGCCTTGGGGGAGGCCTATGTCCAGCAGTGGACGTCTTTCGGCTGAAAGGATGATGATGATGATGGTATATAATATGCAACACTGAACCTCACGCGAAACAAGTGCTTTCAAACGTGATAGGCCCCATCCGCTTGAGTTGATCTTGCCACTTCTTCACGTAATATTAGGTCGTACATGTCGATAACCCAAACGAAAGAAACAATGCATGTACACTTGAACCAGTGAAATTCCCAGTACTTTACAAATTATGAGTCATACACATTTTTTAGTATGAGTTAAGGTTACAAATCTTTCCTGTGGACAGCCCAAAGTTAAGGGGGTTAAAAGCCTAATTTCTTGCTGGGCCTTTACATACATGTGCATACAAATCCTCTCTTGTAACCTGTATGATAATAGTACATTACACACCTAGGGCGGTCAAGTAAAGAAAGTCTCAGATCGCGGGTAATTGAGGCCCGAGCCGGAGGCGAGGGCTATAATCTAGCGGTCTGAGGATTTCTTTACGACCGCCCGTGGTTAGTATACGATTTTACGTCACCACCTGGCCGTGAAGAGGGATTTTTCGTAGTGCCCAAGGGCGGTAAATCCCGCTTTTCGGCCTGGTGTGACGTAATAACATAACTTATATCATTGATCTATTATAAGTAAGGATTCACAATCAGCCGGAGAAAAATGGCCCCGTCAAAACGGGTGCCCGAACAGCTCGGGCACCCGTTTGGCCTTCGTTATAAAGAGGCGCTATTAGGATATTGGAACGTATTTTCTAATGTCAGTTTGCCCCATATATTTTGACTTATTCTGTTAGGCACTGTTCGTCCATATGTTATTACTTATAATAGGTCAATGACTTATGTATACCCAAGCCGTTAACTTTTGCATTGTCCACAGGAAAGACCCCTGTTTTCGCGTTCTGTGTATGACCCTTATAGATGATGTATTTATTGTGATGTAAAACTGCGTTCCAGATGGCGTGCTATGGGACGTGAACTCGGGCAAGGAGATCCACAAATTCGACAAGCTCAACCAAACGCATAGCGGTGTCTTCCATCCAAATTCATTAGAAGTGAGTGCGATTTCATCATCTAAATACCTTACCTACTATCGTACTGTTCATGAAAGTAATCCATACTAACATTATTTAATGCGAAAGTAACCCTTTCTGTTACCTGTTCACGCTTCAACCGCTGAACTAATTAAGACGTGGTATGGACATAGTGGCGAGCCTTGGGGGAGTCCTATGTCCAGCAGTGGACGTCTTTCGGCTGAAATGATGATGATGATGGACATAGTTGGAGTCTCGAGGAAGGACATAGAAGAAGAAGAAAAACATTTATACATAGGCAACTTTTTATCCCTAAAAACGCCTACTTCCTGCGGGTACGCGATAACCGAATTCCACTGGGAGGAATTCGCGGGCAGAAGCTAGTTTAAGGCATTCACTGCCACTTCTGTTTTACGAACTTTCGCCAGGTGCCACATCTGTCATTAAGGGAACATTGCAACACACATGTGCGTTCAAGGCACTGCGGGAAAGTCAGCAAAACGCACATGCGTCGGTGGCAGTGAATGCGTTTAAGATATGTGCGCAGTCCCCAAACCACACCGGGCCCGCGTGGGTACAATAGCCTCGTGATGAGACGAAGCATGTGCCCAGCAGTGGGATGTAAATAGGATGTTGTGGTGATCATCATTCCAGCCAAAAAAACTGCCGGCCCAAGGTAGTGGTACCCTCAATTTTCACCAGGTCGTCGCTCCATCTTGTTTACCTATATTTCGTAACTAGCTTCTGCCCACGACTTGGCCCGCGTGGAGTTCGGTTATCGCGCTCCCGTGGGAACTATGCGTTTTTTCGGGATAAAAAGTAGCCTATGTCCTTTCCCGGAACTTCAACTATCTCTATACCAAATTTCATCTAAATCGGTCCATGTTGTAGCGTGAAGAGGTAACAGGCAGACTGACAGCGTTACTTTGGCGTTTATAATATTAATATGGATTTTTTGTGCTATGACGGTGACCAGAGAGTCCACTATAGAAATATATGTAGATGGAATAATTTTCCCTTTTTTACACACCTCATTAATATTTCGTATTTCTTCACCAGGTAATATCAAATACAGAAGTATGGGACCTTCGAACGTTCCATCTACTTCGGACAGTGCCAACTTTAGACAAATCAGAGGTAAGTGACGTAGGCATAGAAAAACGGGACAAGAGCGAGTTGAACTCGCCCGGAGAGGGTTCCGTTCGTTGATTATTTATTTATTTAAACGTTATTGCACATTAAAAAACTAATACAAAAGGCGAACTTAATACCACTTGGCATTCTCTACTAGTTAAATACTTGGGCAAAGCAGAAATTGATTCTTTTCTATATTATATTATTTCAAATATCATGAAGCTATCCATGTTCATTTTTGTAATGTCTAGGTCAAGAATTATCCTCCGTATTTTCATAGTAGTTGCGGAAATCTGGGGGAGGAGGATACGATAATTTTTCGCCTATATTCTTAAGTAATTTGAAAACTATTTGCCATACAAATATGAAAATAATATTTAGAGATCTTCATTAGACGTACTTGCATTTGATATGTCAGAAACGTTAAACAGGGACATGCGTACGTAGACGATATGGTCGTTCTTTCTGTAAGAATGTCTATTGTGAAACTGTGATTGAAAATTTAAAAAAAAGCTTTCTGCTGAGTTTTTTGTTGTTGTCTTGTTCTCAGCTCAGCAATGGGCTACCAAGCGCTGGTAGATTCATTTAATTTTGTGACGTGTAAAAGTGCCCGTAAGTGGCCAATGGGGACTATCGTTTCTTTGCTCACCAGTTGGCGCCACTGTTGACTAAGGTCCAGAGGTATAACTGTCAAAGGCGACTATAATAAGATCGGTGCCGAAACTAAGTTTTAAATCTTGAATCTCATTAAGTTTATTAATTATAAATGACTATCATCATATCGAGTAGATATGTCGCATTGTTGTGCAGTTCCGTTTTGTGCGGAATTTTTATTTTTGTTTCATAGCGTTCACATTCATCGCCAAATAATCCATATTTGCGATAATTTCACGAAGGAGATCACTTTTCAACAGGTAAATTAAAGAAATTATGATTTATATCACGAAACTCGCCATAACCAGTGAAAAGTGAATGTTATTGGACCTCACGCGACACTAGCGCCTCTAGTGGCAAATTCACACGCGATAGCCCCCATTTTCTGAATAAATGATTGGATTTGAATTCGTTTCAGGTGATCTTCAATCCCAACTGCACAGCGCTGTACGCCGTCTGCTCCGACCAGGATTCGGAGGAACGAAGCCAGTTCGACACCAGCTTTAAAACGCTGGATCCGTTGGACTATTCCAGCATCGGTGAGTCGAGTGCTTTCTTGGGACCATCTAGTGGCAACTCTGGACAAACCTTCACATGAATCGTGGCGCCTGTTTGGTAGAGATCTCCTACTATCTAAAGCCAACCATTTAACCAAACCAACCATTTTTTTAACAATTTTCTGCTCTGCCTAAAGGTTGACTGCTAGAGAATGCCTCAAGGCATTAAGTCCGCTTTTTGTACACTAAGTTTTCTTTATGTGCAATAAAGTTTAAATAAATAAATAATAAAGTCCCGCCCCTCCAAATTCAAAACGCTTCAATGTATTTAAAAAGCACCACCAACACTACTCTCAACACATGTATGCGTGCTGAGACAGCCATCAACTATGCGTTGAGAGTGTTGGTGGTGCTTTTTAAATAATAATAAAAAAAATGAAGTGTTTTGAAATGTGAAAGCGCGGGACTTTGGATAGTAGAAGATCTCTACAAACGGTTCGGAATTCTCTGTCAGTATCTCCCGGTCTATAATAGTTGTATACAGGGTTACTGGTAATTCGATACATTCCTTTAAGGGGTTAAATTCATAGCTTATGGTTTGTAAAGCATTGATCTATTATAAGTAAGGATTCACAATCAGCCGGAGAAAAATGGCCCGTCGAAACGGCGCTCAGTAAATTTGACACTTAAGTCTTATAGTGTTAGTTTTACTTTTGTATAAAATATTTATCTTGGCACATATTATAAAGAGGCGTAATTACATTGACCTATATTAAGTAATAACATATGGACGAACAGTGCCTAACAGAATATGTCAAAATATATGGAGCAAACTGACATAAGAAAATACGTTCCAATATGCTAATAACGCCTCTTATAGGCCTTCGTTATAGGCCAAGCTGTTCGGGCACCCGTTTTGACGAGGCCATTTTTCTCCGGCTGATTGTGAATCCTTACTTATAATAGATCAATGCGTAATTAGCATATTGGAACGTATTTTCTAATGTCAGTTTGCTCCATATATTTTGACATATTCTGTTAGGCACTGTTCGACCATATGTTATTATAGGTCAATGCCTTAAAGGAATGTATCGATTTACCAGTAACCCTGTATGGCCCTAACGTGCACTCTGCTAATAAAATAACCTATTCATGACTCCACAGCGACGATAGACGTCAAACGGAACATCTACGCGTTGAGCGTGAACCGCTACGGAACACAGATCTCCGTGGTCGAGAACATGGGCGACTTCGACCAGATGCAGGAGTCCGCCGTCAAGATATACGACGTCGGCCGCAAGCGGGACCACGACGACGACGCCGTGAGTATTGTACGATGTCGACGCGAGCGGCGACATGCCGGCACGCAGACCTCCGCGGCCGCGACATGGCCGACTGCGACCAGCTGTAGGAAGCCGCCGTCGAGATATACGACGTCGGCCGCAAGCGGGACCACGACGACGACGCCGTGAGTATTGTACGATGTCGACGCGAGCGGCGACATGCCGGCACGCAGACCTCCGCGGCCGCGACATGGCCGACTGCGACCAGCTGCAGGAAGCCGCCGTCGAGATATACGACGTCGGCCGCAAGCGGGACCACGACGACGACGCCGTGAGTATTGTACGATGTCGACGCGAGCGGCGACATGCCGGCACGCAGACCTCCGCGGCCGCGACATGGCCGACTGCGACCAGCTGTAGGAAGCCGCCGTCGAGATATACGACGTCGGCCGCAAGCGGGACCACGACGACGACGCCGTGAGTATTGTACGATGTCGACGCGAGCGGCGACATGCCGGCACGCAGACCTCCGCGGCCGCGACATGGCCGACTGCGACCAGCTGCAGGAAGCCGCCGTCGAGATATACGACGTCGGCCGCAAGCGGGACCACGACGACGACGCCGTGAGTATTGTACGATGTCGATGCGAGCGGCGACATGCCGGCACGCAGACCTCCGCGGCCGCGACATGGCCGACTGCGACCAGCTGTAGGAAGCCGCCGTCGAGATATACGACGTCGGCCGCAAGCGGGACCACGACGACGACGCCGTGAGTATTGTACGATGTCGATGCGAGCGGCGACATGCCGGCACGCAGACCTCCGCGGCCGCGACATGGCCGACTGCGACCAGCTGTAGGAAGCCGCCGTCGAGATATACGACGTCGGCCGCAAGCGGGACCACGACGACGACGCCGTGAGTATTGTACGATGTCGATGCGAGCGGCGACATGCCGGCACGCAGACCTCCGCGGCCGCGACATGGCCGACTGCGACCAGCTGCAGGAAGCCGCCGGCGAGATATACGACGTCGGCCGCAAGCGGGACCACGACGACGACGCCGTGAGTATTGTACGATGTCGACGCGAGCGGCGACATGCCGGCACGCAGACCTCCGCGGCCGCGACATGGCCGACTGCGACCAGCTGCAGGAAGCCGCCGGCGAGATATACGACGTCGGCCGCAAGCGGGACCACGACGACGACGCCGTGAGTATTGTACGATGTCGACGCGAGCGGCGACATGCCGGCACGCAGACCTCCGCGGCCGCGACATGGCCGACTGCGACCAGCTGCAGGAAGCCGCCGGCGAGATATACGACGTCGGCCGCAAGCGGGACCACGACGACGACGCCGTGAGTATTGTACGATGTCGACGCGAGCGGCGACATGCCGGCACGCAGACCTCCGCGGCCGCGACATGGCCGACTGCGACCAGCTGTAGGAAGCCGCCGTCGAGATATACGACGTCGGCCGCAAGCGAGCATAACCCACCACGATCCTATTGATGTCAAATATCTCTAAAATCTTACATACGGGTAGAGATCTTCTACTATCTAAAGTCCCGCGCCTTCACACTTCAAAACGCTTCAATGTATTTAAAAAGCACCACCAACACTCTCAACACATGTGTGCGTGCTGAGACAGCCATCAACTATGCGTTGAGAGTGTTGGTGGTGCTTTTAAAATAATAATAAAAAAATGAAGCGTTTTGAAATGTGAAGGCGCGGGACTTTAGATAGTAGAAGATCTCTACAGGTTTACACAACTTAGAAGGCGCGTGGATTAACCAATAACAGGCTTTGCGTCAACGGCTTGAGTGCTTCGCCGCGCGCCTTCCAAGTTGTGTCGCGCTATACAAGTCAGAAAAGTGGAATGTCACATTTCGTCGCGAACTTCGGGTAGCCGGTGAAATTTCTGGCACAGAGGCATTCCATCTTAGGCCTCAGGGTAGGCAACAAATTCGAGGTCTCATCTATGGCTATATCTATGATACTTGTTGCAATCCATACTTGATGTTTTATTTAACCATAGAGCGATAATGCATGTTTTCATTCAGTAATATTCAGAAATTAATTAAAACGGCAAAATATTTGACAGCTTTTTGCGACGTTGCCAACCTTCGGAGTAAACCCTCTTAACGACTGCAAAGCTTGAAAGAGTACGCTTGAAAACATGATTTTAGTGTCATTATGTGGCTCATAAAGTTAGCTCGGAGTTTTGGCCTTAAGTTTTCAGGTAATCCTAGAGCTAAGTGCAAAGTCAAATTACCGCATTTTACGACAAGTAAAATAAAAATAAAAAAAAAAAACAGTAAAAAAGTAGCTTCGGCTGTGCGTTGTCATCGGTCAATAACGATCTATCGTTGTTTCAGGAGGAGGACGAGGAGGAGGAGATGGCCGGCGGCTCCGAGAACGACGACGGCTCCGACTCCGGCTCCGACAACGACGACGAAGGTCGGTCACACACACACACATCCACACACACACACACACTCTCTCCCTCTCCCTCTCTCTCTCTCTCTCTCTCTCTCTCTCTCTCTCTCTTTCTTTTTATCTCCAATGATCGGATATTTGGATTAGACACGGGGTGAACGACCTCAAACATTATGTTAGTATGGATATGCCCCGGGAATCCGGGCTTTATGTTGTTAGAAAAGGCAAAAAAATACAATGTGCTTATTTTATTACACTTTAAAACAACTAAGTAGCTGATAGACACGTCACGTGCCACCAAAGCGGCACATTTTGTACCGTTTGGATAAAAGTTCGGCGAGTAAGTACGCGTGTCTATCAGCTAATTTATGGTTACTACAATGTCAATGTCAAGATTTTAAAGTATTTTTTCCATCATGACAGATATTATATAAGCTAATACTTTGTAGAGGTTTTAATATTTTTTGCTTAAAATAATGTGTAGAGATTAGGATCATTAGGAAAAGAATAGAAGTTTTTGTCTCAACTGGTTGCCATGTAAGAGTAAAAAACAGACAATTTAAATTGTTTTTAGGGTTCCGAACCTCAAGAGGTAAAAGCGGAACCCTTATCACTCGTGTGTCTGTCCGTCCGTCTGTCACAGTCGATTTTCTCCGAAACTACTGGACAGATTAAGTTGAAATTTGGTACGTATATGTAAGTTTGTAACCCAAACACGGACGTGTAACGAAAATAAATGAATTTTAAACATAGACCCTATTTTTGGGGGGTAAATTTGTGATGTTTTTCAAACTATATCGTGTGACATATCAAATGAAAGTACTTCTTATGAGGATCTCAAATATATATTTAATAATTTCCTTTTTGGTCAATACTTTTCGAGTTATTTAAGAAAATAGCCGAAAAATTCCCATCCCCCCCTTATCTCCGAAACTACTGGACCTAAAATTTTGGAAAAAATACGGAGGATAGTTATTGACCTATAAATTACAGAAAAATCATGAAGAAGTCCATTGTTCGAGCCCATCGTAATTCGGAACGCACCCGATCGGAGCGAAACGTTTCTTGTCTGTCATGAACTGTCACTTGAGAAACGGACTTGCCTTTTCATTGTTGGAATCGTGGCGTGTGTTAAAAATTGAACCTTTGAATTGGATAGTTATATACCGCGGCAACGCGAAGTGCGTATGTTTTGGTCTGCGAGATTTGTCGCCAGTTGAGTTGTGTTTTGTATGTAATATCATAACATTGTCGGGAGTGCGACTTGGTGCGCTTGTTTGGTGCGGCGAAGCTGTTCTCAACACCTTGGAGTGAGGATAGTGTCCTAGGCGAGCTTCTAGATGGGTACCCAGATAGGTAGCTAGCTTAGGGGTTTGGCAGCAGCGCGAAAAACGATGGACTTGAGGTAAACTTAGTCTGTAAGTTTCGTATTTAGGTTAGGTAGGAAAATTAAGATCCACGAACCGTGGACGTTCAGAGCAGCTAGGCTGTGATAAGAACATTGTTGGTAGCAGAGCTGTGGTTGTTTCCATGTGATTTGATAAAAACCCGTGTTTTTTTGGACAATTTTAAGTTGAAACGTGTTTTTGAGGTTATGTTAACATGCGTTTTTCCATATGAAAAATTTATTGAATTTACCAAATTACTGCGTAATACAAGCTATTTGGGGTGTTAATTGGATAAATTAATAAACTTGTGAAACTATATTTTCGTGTTTGGGTGTCGCCGGCAGGCTGTATTGTACACAAATCATTGAATTTTGAATTCCTATTTTAATAATAAATTTATTTTATAATTTGCACAAACCATTATAGAAATATAATAGTTGTTGTTGTATATTGGTGTGCGATGCACAATTAATGTGATCCTATTTGTTTGAGCTGAATCGACTTGCATTTTTGTATTTTACCTCCGGAAAGTACTCGGTAAGATTTAGCTTAATTTAAAATTAATATCTTATTGTTGCAAGTGCTAATAGGCTGGTTGTTATTGCCTTATGTTTGTGCTGGTTAAGTTGGAAGGCAATCTTATAATTGGAAATTCACTAGGGTGACCATAATTCATAGGTTTTTTTTTAATTTAATTTAAGAGTTTTGTTTAAGTAAACCCGTGGTCACGTTGATTGAATCGGGTACTATGGCCAGCACGTCTAGGTCCGTTTTGAGGTCGGAGCTCAGATGGTTTGCATCTGGAGCGGCGTTGGTTGACAGACCGGACCGGGTTGAGGCACTGTTGGCCAGACATGCAGACGTGCCGACGCGCTTGGAAAGGGTGTACCGTGCCATGGAGGGCTACCTGAATGCGGTTCAACAAGTTGGCTCAACGGATACATCCACGGGTCAAGAAGAGTTGAGAGGGGTTGAAGCGGACTTTGATCAATGCCTGGATCTGGGGGATCAAATTGTACAACGGGCTGCGGAGATTCTACAGGCTCGGGCCAGCGGGGTCCAGAGTGACGGAAAGCCTGTAGTCACAAATATGAATCCCGGATTGGCAGCTCGGTTGCCCGCCATACAGCTTCCCACGTTCAATGGAAATCTGGACCAGTGGACTAGTTTCATTGATTTGTTTGACAGTCTGGTCCATGCTCGGACTGATTTGACAGCTTCCTTGAAATTAGCTCAGTTGTTGTCGTCTTTGGAGGGGGAACCGCGTGAATTGGTCGCGCATTTGTCGGTCACCGACGACAACTATGAAACCGCGCGCACATTGCTGAGGGACAGATATCACAATGTGCGACGGCTCGCGGATGCCCTAATGGGCAAACTTTGGAACATTCCCAGGATCGCTCAGGTTTCAGACATCCGGGTAAAAATGCTGAATCCTGTTTTGACAGCGACCAAGGGTTTAGAAAAACTGGGTTTTCCCGTGGACCAATGGTCCTACATATTATTGAGTTTTTTGTTGAACCGGTTGCCTGCTGACGTTCGGGCACGTTTTGAACACCGCTACGGTGGAGATAGTGCTCAGCACCTACCGGCCTTCACCGACTTGGTGGAGTTGTTGGAGATTGAGTGTCGAAGGGCCGACACCTCCAATGCGTCACCCCCTCCGAGACCATCTGGTTCCTACCCGGGTCAGATGAGATTTGGATCTCAAGGGGGAAACAGGGGAAAATCGGGACCACGACCGGCGGGCCCCCGACAATATAATTTGGGTACTATGGACCCTGACCTCTGCTTGTACTGTCGGAACCCAGGTCATCGGATACCTGCGTGTCAGAAGTTCCTGGCCCAGAGGGTTGAGGGTCGACGCAATATCGCCAAGGATAGGCAGTGGTGCTTTGCTTGTTTGGGCCCTCACTTTGCAAGGGACTGCACCCACTCCCAGGCGTGCAAGTCATGTGGAGGGAAGCACCACGCCATTCTGTGCATGAACCGCAGCGGAGTCAAACCCCCCCCTGCGCAGGGTTCGTCCTCCCCCCCTGTCCGGAGTCCGCCCCAGGCAGACCAGGGGTACTGGGTGCCCAGGGAAGGCGGGGAAGGACGCCGGAGTCCTCCGAGGGGTCCCTCCTTAGGGAGGGGCAACCCTCCCCCCCCGCCTTCACAGAATTATGCGGCTGTCGCGCGCGCACCCGCGCCCCCACGAGGGGGGCCCACGGGCGGGTGCCGGCGATCAACGCCGCCCAGGTCGGCGCCACGGATGTCGCCGCCGCTTGTTGAGCGGCCCCGCCTGGAATCGCGGCCTCCGAGGTACCAAGGCCGGATATGGACGTACCAGACGCCGCAGACCGCTCGGTCAGCCCGACGGGCCTACCAGCCGGAGTGGGATCCGCTCGACCGGTTCGAGCGGTACCCCCCTGCCGAGCAGGAGGCTTCGTTGTATCCCTGTTAGGGATACGCTGCCCAGGCATCAACCACCGCCACCCCCCTCGAGACCGTGTTATTGCCCACGGCCTCTGTTTATGTCTGGGGTCCTGGCGGAGGATCAGTCTGTGTGCGTGCCCTATTGGACACGGGCGCACAGGGCTGCATTGTATCCAGGAGGTTGGTGCAACGGCTGGGCTTGAACTTGGAACACCACCCGGAAGGTGTGCGTGGGGTAGGCAATACCATAGTGTCAAACCTGGTTGGGCAGGTCACTTTCACTTTTGGTCAGAGCCCTACTTCCCGTGCGAGGATTACAGCTCCAGCACTGGTGTTGGAGGAAGTAGTGGGGAAGCTCCCCCAAGTGAAACTGCCACCAGAGATTCGGCGTTTGACAGCTCACTTGAATTTGGCTGATGCTGGCTTTGATACCCCTAGCCCGGTTGACGTGCTGCTGGGTGCTGACGTCCTAGGGGGCATACTGTTAACCAGCAAACGGACATTACAGCCTGGTGGCCTTATGGCTTTGGACACCAAGTTTGGGTATACTGTAATGGGTCCAGTGTCCACAGTTTCCACGCCTCCTGCTGAGGAGAGCTGTTTGGTTGGAACTGCGCTCTCGGAAGCCGTGCAACGGTTCTGGGAGATTGAAGAGCCGCCCACTGTGTCGCGATTAAGTCCTGAGCAAGAGGAATGTGAACTGTTTTATCAGAATAATACTGGTCGCCTCCGCTCAGGTCGGTTCATAACTCGACTCCCTCTACTTACTCATCGACCACCCCTTGGTGCTTCTCGCGCGTTGGCTGAGAAGCGGCTGGTTTCGATGGAACGCCGCATAAGAAGAGACCCGGTTTTTCGGCAGAAGTACGTTGATTTCATGAGGGAGTACGAGGATTTGGGACATATGTCGGTGTCTCGCAGGGATTGGAGTACGGTGGAGCACTATTTTCTCCCCCACCATGCGGTATTGAAGTCACCGGACTCCAAGATTCGAGTGGTTTTTGATGGCTCTGCCCCCACCTCGACTGGAGTGTCCCTAAACCAGTGTTTGCATGCAGGTCCTAAACTGCACAAGGACATAACTGACATCCTCACGAACTTCAGGAAGCATCAGGTCGTGTTTGTAGCCGACATCCGGATGATGTTTCGGCAGACAGTGATACACCCTGATGACCGTCGGTATCAGCTGATTTTGTGGCGTGAGAGCCCTGATGAACCGATGTTGGTGTACGAACTGAATACGAATACCTACGGCCTCAAGAGTAGTCCGTACATTTCTATTCGTACTTTGATGGAATTGGCGACTCGAGAGCGATTGAGGTTCCCTCGAGCGGCGGCCATTTTGGAAAGGGATTTGTTTGTGGATGACGTGTGCACCGGGGCCAATAGCATTGAAGACGCCTTGGTGTTACGGGATGAATTGATTGCACTCTTGCAGACTGGTGGCTATGAGTTGCGAAAGTGGTTGTCCAACTCACCGGCACTTTTGGCCGGCCTCCCAGAGGAGCACCAGCAGGATCCGCACCTTTTTGAAAATGCTGAGAATCCGCACATGTTATCCATCCTTGGCGTGCAGTACCGACCAGTCCAAGATGTGTTTACCTACCGGGTCGAATTGGATTCCCCGAAGGTCTGGACGATGCGGCTTGTACTGTCCACGGTGGCCAGAACGTATGATCCAAACGGATGGATTGCGCCGGTAGTATTCACGGCCAAGGCCTTCATGCAGCGCCTGTGGACAGCCCAACTGGGTTGGGATGACCCGCTTTCCGGAGACTTGTTGAGCGATTGGGAAGCTTTCTTCGCTACGCTCCCGGAAATAAATCAGGTCGAACTGCCGCGTAAGCTGTTACCTGCAGGGAAATGTAGAGCAACTCTGCACGGGTTTTGCGACGCCTCCGAACGAGGGTTTGCAGCTGCCGTCCATTTGCGAACGGTCAGCTCCGACGGAGCGGTCGATGTAAATTTGGTAATGGCGAAGAGCAAGGTAGCGCCCCTTCGGACACGTTTGACGATCCCGAAGTTGGAATTGTCGGGCGCAGCGCTTCTCGTGCGCTTGTTGAACCACGTAGCTTCTACATTGAAGGACACGGTGGACCTTGAGGAGAGCGCCTTCGCCTGGAGTGACAGCCAAATTGTGCTGTGTTGGCTGAAGTCGTCAGTCCATACCTTGGAGGTCTTTGTGGCTAACCGTGTTTCGCAGATCCAGAACTCTGAGACTGCTTTGATTTGGAGACACGTACCAGGTGAACTGAACCCAGCGGACGTGGCGTCCAGGGGTTGCAAGGCACCTGAGCTCGTGGCCCACCCCCTGTGGTGGAGGCCAAGCTGGCTGTTGGAATCGGATACACACTGGCCTACCAGTTGTGTCATTGCGACCCCATCGTCGGGATTGAAGGTCCACGTTGTCGAGACAGCTCCAGTGCCGGACACTGCGTGGTTTCTAGAACGCTATAGCTCTCTCGACAAACTAGTTGGAGTAACCGCTTGGGTCAAACGATTTATCCACAACTGTCGCCATCCTGAAGACCGGTCACACGGTAGTGTTCTCGCTGTTGAAGAGCGTACAGCAGCCCTCCATCACTGGACTCGAGTGGTGCAGGCAGAACACTTTGGGGACGTATTGGATACCTTACGGAAAGGTCGCCCCAAACTTAGGAAAGCGACAGCACACCTCAACCCGTTCATTGATGAGTCGGGAATACTCCGGGTTGGAGGGCGTCTGCGCAATGCTAACTTGCCCTATTCGGCGCGCCACCCCATATTGCTGCCTAAGAAGGGCCAATTGGTGGAGTTGTTGGTGACGGATCGCCACTTGAAGAACTCTCATGCTAGCTGCAATGCACTCTTGGGCATTTTGCAGCGAGAGTTCTGGATATTGAACAGTCGACGAGTTGTACGGAGCATCGTGTTTCGGTGCTTGCCTTGCTATCGACTCAAGGCAGCCACGATGCAGCCTCAGATGGGTGACCTGCCCCCTGACAGGGTCACTGAGGCTAGAGCTTTTTTGAGGGTAGGGACAGACTTTGCGGGACCATTTTGGGTCAAAACGTCGCGACTTCGGAATGCGAAGGCTGTGAAAGCGTACTTGTGCGTTTTCGTCTGTCTGTCAACCAAGGCTGCTCATCTTGAAGTAGTTGCTGATCTTTCGACGGAGGCCTTTATTGCGGCTTTGGATAGATTTGTATCCCGAAGGGGATGTCCGTCTCTGATCCGGTCGGATTGTGGAACCAATTATAAGGGTGCCGACCGTTACTTGCAAGATGTAGCTAAGTTTTTGCGGGAGAATGATACTTGTATTGGCACGGCCCTCTCCCGTCGGGGTATCACGTGGAAATTTGACCCTCCCGGATGCCCCCACTGGGGTGGAATTTTCGAGGCTCTTGTTAAGCAAGCCAAGGCTCATATGTATAGAGTAATTGGTCAAACTATTTTGACATATGAGGAGCTCGCGACGTTGTTTTGTAGAATTGAGGCGATCCTCAATTCCCGTCCGTTGTGTCCGCTCAGCTCCGACCCAAATGACCTGGAAGCGTTGACTCCAGGCCATTTCTTGATTGGTCAACCACTTGTAGCATTGCCAGAACACCCCCTCAGGGAAGTAGCCTACAATCGTTTGTCGCGCTATCAGATGCTGCAACAGATGGGTCAGAACTTTTGGGCCAGATGGTCATTAGAATATCTGCATGTTTTGCAGCAGCGCCTCAAGTGGACTGACAAAACCAATCCCCCCACTGTTGGAGACCTCGTGTTAGTTAAGGATGCTAACCTACCGCCACTGCGTTGGCGCCGGGGGCGCATTGTTAACTTGTTTCCCGGTAAGGACGGGACCCCTCGCTTTGCTGAGGTCATGGTTGGGGATTCGGTTCTCAAGCGAGCGGTAGCAACTCTATCGCGACTTCCTCTAGTTTAGCGGACCGGCTTAAAGGCCTGTCCGAGGCGGGTGATTGTTCGAGCCCATCGTAATTCGGAACGCACCCGATCGGAGCGAAACGTTTCTTGTCTGTCATGAACTGTCACTTGAGAAACGGACTTGCCTTTTCATTGTTGGAATCGTGGCGTGTGTTAAAAATTGAACCTTTGAATTGGATAGTTATATACCGCGGCAACGCGAAGTGCGTATGTTTTGGTCTGCGAGATTTGTCGCCAGTTGAGTTGTGTTTTGTATGTAATATCATAACATTGTCGGGAGTGCGACTTGGTGCGCTTGTTTGGTGCGGCGAAGCTGTTCTCAACACCTTGGAGTGAGGATAGTGTCCTAGGCGAGCTTCTAGATGGGTACCCAGATAGGTAGCTAGCTTAGGGGTTTGGCAGCAGCGCGAAAAACGATGGACTTGAGGTAAACTTAGTCTGTAAGTTTCGTATTTAGGTTAGGTAGGAAAATTAAGATCCACGAACCGTGGACGTTCAGAGCAGCTAGGCTGTGATAAGAACACCATGATATTTGAAATCTGTCATATAAAAGAGCTTATCTTGTGAAACGGTTTGAAAATGACGACATTGAAAATAATCAAGGGTCGGAACCCTCTCCACGCGAGTTTAACTCGCTTCTTGGCCGATTTTTTATTTTTGAACGATTTGTCCGGCTTCGCGGGAAACTGTCGTATCTATACCTATTAACTTTTCTACTTGATATCCCGCGAGGGAGAGTCCAAATATACGATCACTGTTTATCTCTCTCTCTCAGTGTATTTCATGTGGACGAAGTCGCGGGCAGAAGCTAGCTTTTCTATAAATCGTTTTTTGTGTTCAGTATCTTTTATTTTTCAAGTTACAGACGCGACTTCTTCTACAGACTTATTATTAGTATAGATGATGTATTTATTTAAACTTTTTTGCTCAAGAAAACAAATATGTACAAATGGCGAACTTAATGACCAATGGCATTCTCTACCAGTCAACCATAGGGTAAAACAGAGAATGTGTCGGTGCTCTTAACAAAACAATATACATACTTAGATAGAAAAAAAATCTTAAACTAAATAAATAAATATCTTGGGACATTTCACACATATTGACCTAGCCCCAAACTAAGCAAAGCTTGTACTATGGATGCTAGACAACGATATACATACTTATATAGAGAAATACATACATATATAAATACTAATATCCATGACTCGAGTACAAACATTCGTGTTCATCACACAAAGTTTGCCCCGAGCGGGACTCGAACCCGCGACCATCGGAACAGAAGGCAGGGTCTCTACCAACTGGACCAATCCGGCCGTCGAACACAATCATTTCTTTATAAAGTTGAATAAGAATACGTATAGAAATGCCGATTATATATAACGAGCTTTGACCCGCTTTTACACGCGACTTCGTCTGCAGAGACTTTCGTACTAAACATGCCCTCCAAATTAGACCAAAATGTGTACTTACACGCTGTCATACTCTCAAAAAAGTTAGTGTATTAAGACTAAAAAAGCGTAAAGGTCCAACGTATGGAGTGTGGAATGTGTCTTGGCAAGGCGCGCAATCTTATATGGCGAAACAGTTGAAAACGTGTCCAGCGGAATTGATAAGCAACAAAACAAAACACTCTCCTCACAACCGTTTTCGCTGCGTTTTCGCCTCAGCACCATCTGAAGGCGCTACTGCAGACTATCCGACCGCAGCGCCCCCAATCTACCCGTATACTTTTGAAACTATAAATATTGCGCTCCTTTACTTCAACCCACAACATTTCAAATTTTTAGGAAGGCGTAATTCGAAAACCATTTTGGTATTTCTGTCTAAAGGATTCAATACCGAAGCTTTAGATTTTTTTGTTCATTACTTTTAGAGAAAATTGTGTTTTAATGGTAACTACTGGGTGACGACCAAGTGACGTCATCCAGCTCTTTCTCTGAGCACTACTACTACTACTACTAATACAGCCTATTTGCGTCCCACTGCTGGGCACAGGCCTCCTCTCATCACGAGAGGGTTTGGGCTATAGTCCCCACGCGGGCCCAGTGTGGATCACAGTGTGATCATCACACACATCTTTGAATTACTTCGCAGATGAGTTTCTCACGATGTTTTCCTTCGTCGAAAAACTCAGTGGTAAATTCAAATTGAATTGAATTTCGCACATAAGTAAACTTAGAGGTGCGAGCCGGGATCGAACCCCCGACCCACGCCTGAGCACCACGCACAGAACAAATTCTATGCGCAGAATAGTTAGGTACGTCATTTTCGACTTACGCCCTTTTAGAATGAGGGGTTTTTTAATTTCAATTTTAAGTATGAAATGTACGACTTACGAGAGAAAGAAAAAAACGTGTCCTTTAAAATTTTTCAAACTTTCTAACCAGCTAATAAAATATACATTTAAAAAAAATGAAATGTTCTCAATTGGTTGGGCCTTTTTAGCGTGATTGAGTAACAAAGGGAGCGTTCAAGTTTTAATTTGAGGGGGGGGGGGGGTTCTTGTAAAACGTTACGATGCGTTACAGGGGCGGGAGGGGGTGTTTGAACTACGCGTTACGTAACATTGTTTCCGGTACTTTACACCACATAATTGTAATTTTTAGGTAAGAATGGTCACTTGGTGGTTACGTAACGTTTTACTAGGGGAAAAAGGAGAATCAAAAATCTAAAAAAAATCACGTTACATAATACTTGAACGCTCCCAAACATCCAAACGAACTTCCAGCTTTACTATATTAGTAAGATAAGATGTATCTATATTGTGTTCCAGCGTCGAACCTGATCCGGAACGCCGTGATGGGGCTGGCGGGCGCCAGCTCGGGGGAGAGCTCGCAGGGCGACGGCGAGCGGCGGCGCCGCCGACCGGTCCGCTGCCATCCATATCATTATATTACTAGCTTTTCCCCACAACTTCGTATACGCAGAAATATTACAATGAAAAATCCCGTTTCTTTCCGTTCCCGTAGGAATTTCGGGAAATCCTCTCTTAGTGCTCCCCTACGTTCCCTAAGGAACCTGCATGCCAAATTTCAGCTCTCTACGACCAGTAGTTTCGGCTTTGCGTTGATCGATCAGTCGGTCAGTCGGTCAGTCAGTCAGTTTCTTGTTTTATATATATAGATTACTACTACAGCCTATTTGCGGACTGCTGGGCACAGGCCTCCTCTCATCACGAGAGGGCTGGCGGACGGTAGGCTGTAGTCCCCACGCGAGCCCAGTGCGGATTGAGGACTTCACACACATCTTTGAATTGCTTCGAAGATGCGTGCAGGTTTCCTCGCGATGTTTCGCTTCACCGAAAAGCTCAGTGGTAAATTCAAATTGAATTTCGCACATAAGTAAACTTAGAGGTGCGAGCCGGAATCGAACCCCGGACCCTCTGCATGAGAGGCGGTAGGTCGAACCACTAGGCCACCACGGCATTCGGATCTACAGTGAAGTGATTCTAACGTGTTTGTTTGTTTGTTTTGTTCAGACGGACGGCCACAGCAGCGACAGCGAGGGCGACATGGACCTCGGCGACATCATCGAGTTCGAGCTCGACTAGCAATACACGTGTTCACGCAATACAGCCTATTATTTATACCTATACCTCACAACTAGTGACCGACCGAAACATGTTATTTTGCCGAAACCGAAACCGAAACCGAAGGTTCGGTTTCATTGTAGTTTCGGCCGAAACCGAAACCGAAACCGAACCTTTTATAAAAAAAAAGTCCTTAAAATGTTAGTAAGCCCGTTTTTTTTCTAAAATTAATATCTCGCCGACCTATAATTACAGGTTTTTACTTTCAAAGATTTATCACAATGAAATTTCAGCACAGTTACTGAGGTTCTGTTTGAAAATTTAACTACCCTATAAAGTGAAAAAAATACATTATTTCAAATAAGGTACGATGTTGTAAGTTTCGGCGCGGCCGAAGGGTTCGGCCGTTTTTGGCCGAAACCGAAACTCGGGCCGAAACTTGATTTTTTGGCCGAAACTGGCCGAAACCGAAACCGAAATTTCGGTCGGACACTACTCACAACCTAGCCCCAAGGGCGCAGACTAAGGGTGAGTTGATTCAAACCGTCCGTAGTTAACGTTAACGTTGAATATTTTATTATGGGATAAAATGAAGTTTCTGTATGGAATGACAGCTCGGCGGCCATATTTAACGACCCGGAGTCCGTCAACTGTGCATGAATCAACTCGACCCTAAAAGCCACGTCGGATACAGGCGTCGCCACGAGCGGCGGCCTTCGATGCAGACCACCCCGGACGGACCCAACACCTAGCCCTACCGCTAGCAAACTACTGGACCGATTAAGTTGAAATTTGGTACAAATATGTAATAAGACGTACGCCGTTTGACCATGTTAGAAATTAATTAATTAAATTAATTAACGCATTCACTGCCACTTCTTTTTACGAACATTCGCCAGTTGCCACATTCTGTTATTAAGGGAACATTGCAACGCACATGTGCGTTCGAGGCACTGCGGGAAAGTCAGCAAAACGCATATATGCGTCGGTGGCAGTGAATGCGTTATCTTCAAACATTAATTAATTAAATTAACTTTAAACATTGACGACGCAATATGCAACTACACTCTTTGGTCATCGGACTATGGACCATCTAATAAGTGAAACGAACGAAAATTTGTGGCGTAAAAGGCTCGTATGTCTCTTTATCCAAACTAAAAACGCGAGATAAAGACAAAAGAAGTCTCGGATAGCATTACTCGCTCCAGATGTAATTAATGCAATGGAAATAAATAAACAGTGCCAGTTCACTTCACTGGTGTCCGTCACTAATTTCATATTTAACTATGTGACATGCTGCGATCGTTTTCGTACCCCCACCAATGACTGCACACAGCGAATAAATACACGATCTCTAACACAATTCGAATGAAGTGTCAATGTATTCGTGCGAGGACGTCTGTACACTTGTAAATGTGTACCAGTACGCGGGCAAATGATCCACTCACCATCTACGAATGACGCATATAACAGTTCGTAGCACTGTAGGCGCGATGCTTGCGCTCGTAGCCGATTGCTGCGCGTGGCTCGTAGGCAGGGCTTGTAACCGGTTAATTAAAAAAACCCCGAAATAGCCAAATATTTTGAATTATTTTATACTCTTTATGTGGAACTCTATAGTGTATTTAGGTTATTACTTCGTATTATTGTATAGCCTTATTAAACATGAAATAGTAAACGAAAGATCGATAAGAAAACCGGTTTATTTGTATGGGGGCAAAAACCGGTTTCAAGCCCTGCTCGTAGGCGTGCGCGTAGCAGACGGCGTAGCACTCGTAGCGCGCTGCTCGTCCGTCTTCAGCCGTCTCCTCTCGGCTCCAACTCACTGTCGTGTGCTGCCGCGCGGTGATAACGTCTGGGTATACGATAGTATTAGTACATTACACACCTAGGGCGGTCAAGTAAAGAAAGTCTCAGATCGCGGGTAATTGAGGCCCGAGCCGGAGGCGAGGGCTATAATCTAGCGGTCTGAGGATTTCTTTACGACCGCCCGTGGTTAGTTAACGATTTTACGTCACCACCTGGCCGTGAAGAGGGATTTTTCGTAGCGCCCGAGGGCGGTAAATCCTGCTTTTCGGCCTGGTGTGACGTAATAGTACATTACAGACCTAGGGTGGTGAATTCGTGAATGTCCCAGATCGCAGGTTTCTGTGGCCCGAACCGAAGTTGAGGGTCATAAATATGCGATCTGGGGCTTTACGAATTACCGCCCGTGGTTTGTCAAAAGTTTTACGTCTTGCCTTGGCCAAGAAGTGAGATTTTCTCTCCGCGTAGCGGGCAGAAAATCACACTTTACGGCCATGGGTGACGTAAAGATTATTTAGATCACTGAGCAAACTAAGCCATTCTCGCCATTTGTCAAAAATCTCGCCTGCTGGTAAATATCAATGATGTTTCTTACCATATCGATCGCGGCGGACTCGTCGGGTAGACTGTCAGCATAGGCCCGGTTCCTATATCCACGAAACGCCTCGTTTTGCCTACGGACGGTTGATTTTTGACATTTGTTCCATAGAGAATCTGTCAAATTTTAACCGTCCGTAGGCAAAACGAGGCGTTTCGTGGATATAGGAACCGGGCGATGTCATCCATATGCATTGCATATGGCGGCGCCGGCAGCGGGGTGCGTTGACTGGAAGCGCAGCGCGTTCTTATTCTTAGGATGGGTTGATTCAAACCGTCCGTTAAAATTAACGTTAACGTTAAATATTTTACCATGGTCCCATGACGTTTCTATATGTAATGACAGCTCGGCGGCCATATTTAACGACCAGGTGTCCGTCAACTGTGCTTGAATCAACTCACCTTTAATGTAGGTACTGCGCGACGAAAAGCGAGCAGTTGGCGCCAAATATGAGTGACTTCGTACGTCTTGACTGGGACGTCGCCGTCGGGCTCACTCCTCCACAGGAACTGCAGGGCGCTCTGATCGTCAGGTCTGATCTTCACTCTCAGGAACATGTCTTTGATATCTCCGGTTTCCGCGATGTTGTTCTCTCGAAAGCGAACCATGATAATACCGAACAGCGATGCGAGTAGATCCGGCCCTGTAAGCAGATAGTCATTGAATGACAGATCATTGGTTTTGGCAGCTGCGTCAAAAACTAAGCGAAGTTTCTTTTTATCTAAATATTATAAAACTCAAAGGTGAGACTGACTGACATAGTGATCTATCAACGCACAGCCCAAACCACTGGACAGATCGGGCTGAAATTTGGCATGCAGGTAGATGTTACGACGTAGGCATACGCTAGAAAGGATTTTGTGAAATTCTCAAGGGAACGGGAAAAAAACGGGATTTTAAATTTAATATTTCTGCGCATACGAAGTTGCGGGGAAAAGCTAGTTTGGATTATAAACCCCAAAATGCGGAAAAAAAAGTTTTAGGCTTCGGTGTTGTGGTGGCTGGTAACATACCGCTGTGTGTGGGCGTCGGAGACGCGTTGACTGGGCTCGATTACTTGCGGCGGCAAATTTTCACCGTGACTTTCTTGTTCATGCGGTTGTTCACGTTTTTTCCTAGCCGCACACACACCGTGTTTTTACCATTGGCGTGGCGTATGAAACATGTTTATCCGACAAGAAGACCACTCTTGTATAAGGAGGCTGGGTCGCAGGATAACAAGAAGAAAATAATCTTGTTTTTATGTTCCATATGCCATAGTGCCGATACACCATGTAGGTTGCGTATGGTATGGACTGCGGGGATAGATATGTCATACTTTTCATCCTGGAAAAACACATAGTTCCCGTGGGAATGCTCTACACAGTTCGGAATTCCGTACGGAAAACTACTGCGTGTATGAGGTCTATACATTTTAGCAGTGTACTCAAAATAATGGAAATGCTGTTAAACGCCATCTAGCGACGGCTAGCTGTATTTTGAAAGAGTAACGGAATTCACGGTTCTTCTACTGCACGCTACATGGCAGTAAATTCAAAATGAAACTGTATCATACTCAAAATAATGGAAATGCTGTTAAACGCCATCTATCGACGACTAGCTGTATTTGGAAAGCGTAACTGAAATCACGGTTCTTCTATTACACGCTAGATGGCAGTAAAAACAAAATGAAACGGGTGTGTACTCAAAATAATGGAAATGCTGTTTTACGCCATCTATCGACGGCTAGCTGTACTTTGAAAGCGAAACTGAAATCACTCGCGGTTCTTCTACTGCACGCTAGATGGCAGTAAATTCAAAATAAAATTTGTTGTTTAGTGCCATCTATGAAAAGTGAGCTGTACTTCAATAGCTACGCTAAAACAACGTAGTTCTACTACTGCACGGTAGATGGCAGTAAAAACAAAATGAAACGGGTGTGTACTCAAAATAATGGAAATGCTGTTTTACGCCATCTATCGACGGCTAGCTGTACTTTGAAAGCGAAACTGAAATCACTCGCGGTTCTTCTACTGCACGCTAGATGGCAGTAAATTCAAAATAAAATTTGTTGTTTAGTGCCATCTATGAAAAGTGAGCTGTACTTCAATAGCTACGCTAAAACAACGTAGTTCTACTACTGCACGGTAGATGGCAGTAAATTTAAAATAAATTGTTTTGTGTAATGCCATCTATTGAAATATAATTGAACTTCTTGGACTCGTACTATGCCCAACATTTCGTTGGCAACGTAGTTCTGCTACTCAACGCTAGATGCCGCTGCTGCTCAAGAATGCTCTACTGAAAGCTCTACGATGTTTATCGTATTACTACTCGATAATAGATGTCACTACATCCTCTCATCACAAACAAAGAAGATAATATGGGTTTTGGGAAATTATCGTTGAAAGGATTTACTAGCTGAATGTTTTAATAGGTACCTATGCAACATTGAACGCTGTATTGTTGTATGTTTGAATTTAACTTGAAGTTCGTTTGTTCCAGCTACCGCCACGCGCGTCCGTGATCGATTGCTGGCCTCGGAATACTACCTTAAGCAGGATTGCATCACAAAGTTAACGTCCGTTAAATTTAACGCAAGATTTTCATATAGCTATCCTTTATGTAGGTATGACATGACAGCTCAGTCCATATCTCCGTACCTGAGAAGCATAACACTGTAACTCCACTTTTTACGATTTTGCGTTTTTAACTACTAAACTTTTCGAGCTCTATCGAGCCATAAAACTGGATTTAACAAATTCGCAATAGTTACAGAGATCTTCAAATATATTTTGATGTAACTCCATGACTCAAGCCGAGGCATTTTAATGTAAGTGCGGAGTTACAGTATTATGTTCAATTTTACACGAAGATCAAACGAAGCATACTATTACTTATTCTGTGGCATTACAGTGCATTGTTACATACAGTTTTATGTTCATTACTTATTCTGTGGCATTACAGTGCATTGTTACATACAGTTTTATGTTCTATCTATCGCGGATACGGTATGTGGTTGTCTAGTCAGTTCAGTGTGAGAGTACTTGCCTTAAATCAAATTAAACCGCAGTATAAGTTTAATTTGTGGACGCGGACAAATCACTTTGGAATCGTATGGATCTACTTTTGAAAAGCAAGCTTAATTATTTCAATGTAATATTGAGTTTGACCATCTGTTCTGCGAGCCTGGCCCACTGGGAAACGCACTTCTTGGTGCCATGTACGACACACAAGCGTCCATCTGGGCTTTCCTCTCGGCATGGGAATCAGCGCTGCAGGTGCTCCTCAAAGACTCCGTGTCCTATTGGCATTCTAAGAGGGACAATATCACTCTAACGTCGCCAGTAGGGCAGCGCCGCACCGCGCAGCCCAGAAACTCTTTCCACTGCTGGAGGAGGGCAGGTTTCCTCTCCTCCCGCAAACTGTCTACCTCCTTAGCACTCGAAAACTAACCACGAGCCCACAGGTTCTAGTAGGGCAGGCAGAAAGTAATCGTCCATCCTTCGCAAGGACCTCCACCTGCGATTCCCAAGGTGGAGTGGGTCGCAAGCGAGGAAAGTCGTAGCGGTGAACTCCAATGTGCCCTGTATGGCCTCGAGGTACATTATGGTCTACGTAAACAGGCATTATTGGTCGCCCCTAGGAAGTCTACCTAGGACTGAGACCCATACAAAGCCAAACTAGGATTAACCCATACGACAACATTAGCGGATGTTCCACCCACATTGGCACCCTTAATGACAGATGTGGCACCTGGCGAAAGTTCGAAAAGCAAAATTGGCAGCGAATGCGTTTACGAACGTTATGTTTCTCATCCAAGCCAGACTAGCTTGCGAGTCATGGTCTGCGTCATGATAGCATGCCGACGTGAGTTTATCGATATTTTTTGCCTTTATTTGCTTTTTATAATTACTACAAAAAATATTTCCATTACGTGGGCTCAAATGATTATTTTAGTAACTGTAAATAGCAGCTAAAGGCAAAAAATATCGATAAAACCATGCTCTATGATAAAACTCATGTCGACCGCATGGGGCTGCGATCGATCGGAGACCATGATGACACGTAAGTTCAAGGCGCGTAGGTACCTACTAGTAAGCTGAACCACATTTTGGTCGCGTTTAAAGGCCTAACACTAAAAAATGGCTCGAGATGTAGGTCTCGAAAAATATATACCTATAAAGAATTGATATGTCCTTTTCAATCTGAGCTGCGGAAGTCATGACAAGTCCAGGTCGTCCATACAAAAAAAAACAAGGAAGGCATTTTCAACTTTTTTAATCGCTACTACTCAATTTATAGACTATGATTTTACACGGGATGTCCTGGAAACGAAACTTTTTTCAGTTTTTCGTAATCTGAGCTGTGGATATTGTGAAATAATAATTACTTTTGTCAAAAACCGTAAATAACTACCATTTCAGTCATAAAAGGTGCGGTGGGTACGTGCGCGGGCGATGCGCGGGCACCCACCTCAACTTTTGTAGAGCACAAAAAATGAATTTTTACGAGATCTATATTTCGGCCCAATTTTTAGTTTTATATCTTAAAACGTGCTCAATTGGGGTTTTCACCTTACTACGAACCTTCAGTCGGTAGGCAGCTACATATTTAAGCATATGTTTTCTTTGGTAGGTTAATGATAAATAAACGACCACGTGACGTCGTGGTGTGGACAAAATTATTCTCCAGCAAAAAGGAATATCAAATAAAAGAAACAAAAATGTATAATGTTCATTTAATGCACTTTATTATTATTTCGTATCATAAATAATATGTTTGGTATATCACAATTTGTTTGTTCGTTACTTGCCGAAATACGTAAATACAATAAGATTTAAGTAAGAAAATAAAGTAGGTAAATCATAAGTTGCTACAGTTTACCATAGGAGTCTACATATAAAAGTCTTATGATCTATTACGTAAAACATTTGCATTTAACTTTTTTTTATCCATTAAAAAAAACCTAACTAGGTATTTGATTTCCAATAAATAATATGAAGACTTCAGCCTCTACATACCATTAAAATGAAAATTGAAAAAAATAAATGCGAGATTTTAAATTTGTAGGTGTATGCATTAGTCTATCGACCTCAACGCAACAAACTGTTGAACCGATCGTGTACTGTTATCGACTAGGACACTCCTCTACCGAATGGCACTTTAGGGCCCTCGCCCACGGCCTTTTTTACATCAAAGAGTAAAAAGGATAGTGATATGAGTAGCGCGGCAGCATCGCTACAAAAAGTCGCCGTGGGTGAGGGCCCTTACTCACAAAGTCACACCACGACAGTAGGTACAGGTTTACACGACTTAGAAGGCGCGTGGAATAAGCAGTAATGGGAGCGTTCAAGTATTACGTAACGTATTTTTTTGGGATTTTTGATTCCCCCTCCCCCCCGTGTAACGCACCATAACGTTTTTCTGTACGCCCCCTCCCCCTAGTAAAACGATACGTAACCACCAAGTGACCATTTTTACCTAAAAATCACAATTATGTGGCGTAAAGTACCGGAAACAATGTTACGTGACGCGTAGTTCAAACACCCCCTCCCGTCCCTGTAACGCATCGTAACGTTTTACAAGAAAATTAGACTCTGCGTCAACGGCTTAAGTGCTTCGCGGCGCGCCTTCTAAGTTGTGTCGTGCTACATCTTAAGTTACAAATAGGGTAAATCAGACTGTTATTGCCCACGACAAGTGATTGCCCGATCTAAAAACCATGGTTATTATTTGGTTGATGCTTTTTTTATTGCCATTGTTTATATGATCACACACAAACTCATCATCAACCATCAATTGAACAATTTATCATTGTTAGAGTGGACAATCACTGGTCGTGGGCGATTACAGTTTGGTTTACATTAATTCCTTACAAAACTTAACCATAAACCTTTACTTGCTTCAAAGATATCATAAAATGACTAAAAAAGGGCGCAAGTTATAAAAAAAAAATTAAGTGCCATCGATTATGTTCTTAAAATAGTTTTAACATAAAAATAAGTATGTAAAAGGCGTTATTTTTGCTATGTTATTTTTTAATTTTGTTTGTTGATAATGCCTGAAATGTCTCAAGCCCTCTGAGATATTATATTATATATGTAGTTACTTGAATTGAATATCTCTAATAGATATTGAGAAAAGCAGTAATTATGCACATTATTATAAATACACTATTATTGTCTATATTTTGATATTTGGCTTCGTATAAGAAAAAAAAGAAAGCCAAATGCGAATACACACATCGAGTATGAATTGACAGACGAATAAACAATAAAATGCTTTATGACATTAAGTTCCTTTTCATTAGTTTTTACTAATGTGCCATAAAGTTTAAATAAATACATAATTGGGGGAGGCCTATGTCCAGTAGTGGACGTCTTTGGGCTGAAATGATGATGAAAAAAAAAAGTAGGTAAATAGATGTTTACAAACTGCATGGCTGTAGGTACGAGTAATAGCGATAATTTCATTTATTTCTTTACAATGATAACCGAAAGTGACTAAACTAAAATAAAAATATACTTAATATGTTACCCGGTTTTAGGAGTAATTAACCCCATAGCCCCTTTAAAGCTTAGGTAAAGTTATATTTACAAAATTATTTACAATTTGCTTACTACCTACTATGTACTACGAAGTTATCAGGCAAGAATATACGGAGTATTTTTTCAAGACCACAAATTCCAACATGAAAAAAAAATTCTCCCCAATTTTTCCATAAAAATAAGAAGGCGTTAACAATAATTCGTCTTTATACATTGACAAATTCGAGATTCAAAACTAGGTACATTTCGTTCAATAAATACACACTAGACAATTCGTTTGAATAAACAATATCAATGTCCAATTAAATACAACCTATTTAACATTATTTAGGTATCAAATCATTATCGTGCGTGAATCCAGTCTAAAATAAATTCGTCGAACCTATCTAACAGTCTGTACAAAATCCACAGGTAATCATATTTTACACCTGGCAACTCCACGTAAAGCTATTTCATAACCTCAAACGGCTTCAAGTTATCACTTATCACCCAAAGCGTCACCACCTGTTATCAATGTACGAATTCGTTCACCCCTCCGCCGTGGTGATGGAACTGCTGAGTGTTGTCCACGATGACGCTCGTGTACGCGCCCTCTTGCACGGCCGGGCTGGCCGCCATTTTGTTGAAATTCCCGCCGAAATTGCTGTCAACCGGTCGGCCATTTTGCGGCGGACCGTTAGGTGTATAAAACGATATTAAATTAGTATAATTATATTGCTGATTGGCTATCTCTGTCGAGCTTTCCATGGAGCTGCAAGACGATGAACTGGCGGAGTAGGGTCTTTGGTTTTGTGGGTAAACGTAGTTGTTTGGGGTTATTTCCGGTTCCGTGTAGCTTTCATAGAACAAGTCATGATATGTACCGTTCTGGTGGTAGTCTTCTTGTGACTCGTAGCTAGGTATGAGCGGGAGATTGTACTCTGAGTACTGGTAGCCCCCACTGGAGTCCCCGTTGAACTCGTTTTCTAGTTGTATGTGGTTCACTTTGTCGGTGCGAACGTGTGGTACCTGGGGGGAGGTAGTGGGGGGGACGTGGGGAGGCGGCGAGATGTCGGCGTGGTTCAGCTTCGGCGGACCTTGTTCCATGTTTAGTATTAGATGCTTTTCTTCTATGTCACTGGAATAGAAAAAAACGGTGGTTAGGTAATATATGTACACATATATACTTATAGACGCATAGACGCATAGAGGATGAGAGTAGGTTACAGCAAAGTGTTCTGTCATCCATTGTTAGTTATTAGTGTGATAGAGTAGTCAAGCCGTGCTAGCCTAGTGGTTCGACCTACTGCCTCTCATGCAGAGGGTCGCGGGTTAGAGCCTAGTTTGCACCTCTGAGTTTACTTATGTCACAGAGCGGACACGGCCTATAAAAGCACGATTTCGAACACAATTCGAATGAAGTGTCAATGCGAGGACGTCTGTGTGCGTGGGAGGACGTCTATACACTTGTAAATGTGTGTGTACCAGTACGCGGGCCAGTGATCCACTCTCCATTTCCGGATGAAACAAATTACAGTAAGGGCGAGTTGGGCGCGAGTTGCGCGCCGGCTAGATTTAGGCGGGTGATTCCGTGGCCATTCTGTATGTATTACCATTAAATATTCTGTGCCCAGGCACAGAGCCAGAGCGGAGAGTCGTCATGGAAATAGAAGGAAGAATCATCATCATCAACAGCTTATCCACTGTTGGACGTAGGCCTCACCCAATATGAGCTCTGTCCATATCCTCCGGATGGATCACGGGACGCTTTGGACAGAATAATAGACATAGAAGAATCATTGCAACGGCTCACCTGAGCACATAGTTGACGGACACGATGCAGTGCGGGCGGGACGAGCGCGAGTTGTGAACTATGGTGGCGTAGCTCTGCATCCACACCCAGCCGCCGGACTTGGTCAGGAAACGGTAGTAGCGGGATGTCACCTGGCCTTTGGTTAACACTGGGGGCAAAATAGACTATTGTAAGGACTCAACTATCTATCTTACTGATATATTAAAGCTGAAAGTTCGTGTGTTTGGATGTTTAGATGCTTGGATGTTTGTTGCTCAATCACGCTCAACGGCTCGACCAATTTGCATGAAATTTGGCAAACAGATATTTTGTAACCTGGAATAAGCTATAGGCTACCTATTATCCCGGAAATCCCGGGAAACCCACTAATACCGCAATCCCGGGAATCCCGGAAATCCTGGAAAAGGTTTTAGAAGTATCTATCCTGGAAAAGGGCTTTGGAAATATAGTGTTAAATTCCCTGCAGACGAAGTTGCGGGTAAAAGCATAAACGGACATACTTACATACATACATGTTTTTTTTTCTAAAAATCGTTATTTTGTGTTCAGTATCGTTTACATAGTCCCCGCCCCGACTTAATAGTTTCTTTTAATTTTCAAGTTTCAGACGCGAGTTCTTCAACAGACTTATTTAGTATATAGATGTGCCAAGTTTCAGTTAGATCCGTCCAGTAGTTTGATTTGAGCTGTGCAAACTAGAACTAGCATACCAAAGACGACAAAAGCTTGTGCAGTGTTCGACAAAAGAATAACTGTACTAACGCGTGCAGTGTGAGTAGCGCATGTGCAAGACATCTGTGCCGTGTATGTAGTGGTAGAGAGTCTTCTCGATGAGGTCCTGCGGCTCGTAGCCCGTCAACGACGCCACCCTGTCGACAAAAATGAAACTTGAGCATGCTGGATTACAATGAACTAACAACAATATATTAATGTATTGGACTGACTTTTTACTTTGGGACTGGGAGGACGGGTCCCGGCTACGCGGGGCCCCTATTTCTAGGCAATTTGCCCTTCGGGCGCATATAGATAACTAACGAACCTAATCTACGTATTGCTACTAGCGATTTGGACATTAGGGGCCATTGAGGTTGCGTATAACGAACAACTCCTGCTTGGTTGTAGGAAAATATATTTCAATCACAAAACCGAGTACAGGTTTAGACAACTTAGAAGGCGCGTGGATTAAGCAAAAATAGACTCTGCGTCCACGGCTTAAGTGCTTCACCGCACGCCTTCTAAGTTGTGTCGTGCTGTAATGTAGGAAGAAGTTTTTCTTCTTTGTACATAACTGGCAATTTAAATGGTAATGTACAAAGAACGAAAACTTTCTTCCTACATTACCCGGTTTTGTACTTTTGTTAGTGGTAGGACCTGGTGCTGGCTCGGTCCAGGGTGGTACCACCGTCGTTCCCAGCTAACCTGGCGCCAAATAGCAGTGCTCGCACTGTTGTGTTCCGGTAGGGGGTTAGATAAGGCAGCCGGTGAAATTTCTGGCACAGAGGCATTCGAGATCGATCGATTCGAGATAGTAGGCAAGGCATTCGAGATCTTATGATTTCTTAATGGGGGATCATGGGATTTCGGTGTCCAGGGGCCGCAGTGACCACTTACCATCAGGTGTGCTGTGCGCTCGTTTGCCTATACCATTGGTATAAAAAAAATATTTCTTTATACATTACTAGCAGTGTCGGATTACAAGACTACTTGATGCCCTAACGCTGCTTAATTTGCTTATGAGCTAATCCGGCACTGATTACTATAGTTAATGTAACTTGGTAATGTACGTTCGAAGAATAAGCGGTTGTAACTTCCGATCACTTCGCTCAATTACCCATCAATTTAGTTAGAGTGGAGAGACACCTACCCCGCTGTAGGGTAGAAAGCCCCGATTAAACAATGCTCTAATTGCCGGAAGCGATGGAGATTTTTTCTGTCAACAGTTTTTTCGGATGAGCGCCTGGGGGCTATTGTTCGACGCTTCTGACGGAGTGTTCGCTCGTTAAGTGATCTCACTATTAAGCTGATGCTGCGTATGTTTTTTAGTAAGTACTGTAGAGGTGGTATAGCCCTCGCTATACGAACTATTTAGGGATGTAGTTTTGTAAAACGTTCTAGAACTGCTAATCATGAAAGAAAGCGGTTCTAGAATGTCAATAAAGTAGCCTAGAGCTCGCCTTAGTCGCGAGCGAGTACGTAGCCCCTTATAAAAAAACGAATAAACGAAGTATTATTTTAAATCTTCTTTTCAATTAAAAGCCTAAGAATCAAGATAGTACCTCGGGCAGCCTATAAGCACTAACACCTGACGACCCCCAGTTCCACGTCACAGTACCTACCTAGGTTGAGTTCGCCAAAATGTACATACTTTTGAACCTTAGGTAACTCCGATGTGGCAAGGTCCAAAAGTGCATACAACATATTTATGAACTCGCTTCTACAGTAAAAAAAGTCAAAATGTTTGGATTGGCCGTTTCGTTTCTCAATTATAGGAAAAAAAATAAGACATTAGTGAGTTAGTTCGTCACTCTTACGAAAAAGCCTCAGGCCCCACGTTTTGTCTTTTGGAACGACACAGCTTGGCCCTCCATAAGATCTCAGAACTTTTTTACAGTACAAGCAATACATCTTAGGCACTCGTCTTGGCCTCACTTTACATAATAATGTTTTTGGTGGGATAAACTCTATCATCAAGCCGTTTAAACTAACGAGCGTGCCAAAGAAATACATATAACAGGCATACACTCAAAAAACATAACCCACCTGGCGCAGTTGGGTAAAAAGGCAAACGTCCTACCTAATGGCAAGTGGCTACCGCCGCCCATAGACATTGTTACGTCAGAGGCGTGACCAGCCTTCCCGTTCTCGAAGAATTTCAAAACGAAACTCTTTAAATGCCCCGAATTTTAGCGCGAGTGGCGAACTTTGGGGGAGGCCTATGTCTAACAGTGGACGTCTTTCGGCTGAAATGATGATGATGAGGACGATGACGATGATGATAATGATGATAATGATCACGGAAGGGACGTCTCAACATAATTGGGGTGAAATTTGCGGTTTTTTATCAATCAAAGGATATCCGACACTGCACGAGTGGCAATTGATACTTGCGGCGCCTGCGTCGAGGGTAACGACCCTCTACAAAAGACTGAATAAACAGTTTTTGTTTTAGCTGAAACTACTAGCTGGAGGGCGACATTGATAATATTTTTGGATTCACTTATTTTTTTATGTAGAACCTACCCATTTCTGTCTAATCTATGTAAAAAAAGGCTGATTTTTTTCTATTTTTCAGGCATGTGGAAGGATCAAAAGAAAGAACATCCCTTGGAATTAAAGAAAAAAAAACATAGAGGTAAAATTGAGATAACTTTATAGTAATAACAATCATAAAATGTAATACATACATCAATACTAGCTTCTGCCCGCGACTTCGCCCGCGTGGAATTCGGTTATCGCGCTCCCGCGGGAACTATGCGTTTTTCCGGGATAAATGGTACTTTATGTCCTTTCTCGGGACCCCAACTATCTCTATGCCAAATTTAATCTCGATCAGTCCAGCGGTTGAAGCGTGAAGAGGTAACATACAGACAGAGTTACTTTCGCATTTATAATATTAATATGGATTTTGTATCCTTGATATTAAAATTTACTTATTTTGGACTTTAAACTTTATCAAGTTGATTATTTTTAGCTGAGATGCGCGGAAGCCTTCTTTAGAGGCATATTCACACGTAGCACAAAATTGTACAGTCAGCATGTGTTGACTCGTATCATGACATGACGGATACATCTAAACAAAAAGAAACAAAGAAAAAATAAACATAGCTATCTAGCGCAATGAAAACTTCTTCTACCAACTCGTAAGAAGGCATCAACGATGGAAGAGAGCTTTAATAGTAGGTACATTGTGTAAAGGGCGGTAAGCGAGGAATTGTAGTCGAGAGCATTTATAAGCCCGAAACCGAAGTTTGAGGGCTTTAAAAGGGCTCGAGACAATTGCAATTCCTATACCGCCCGTGATATACATATACAATATTTTCATCACACTTGCGAGGAATATACAGGGAAAATTCACTAGAACCCTTTGAGTATATAGCTACTGGAGATGCCATAACGTCAACTCGCCGAACAAATTTTTTCGCCACTTTTAGCGGGGGGCGAGGTAAACACGTACAGCACACCAGCAAACGACGCAGAACTCAACAGACACAAATTTTGCTGTTGCGATAAACGCACACTACAAAAAAAATCAACACATCAAAAAATACACGTAAACAGATAGAGTTTTCACGTAACTATGCAGCATACATATGCACAAGACTAGTGATGGGACACATCTGAAGAATGAGTCAAATGAGATAAGTAGATGAATGAACTGAATTATTTTACAGTATTTTATTTTATAATAAAATTGCTAATGTGGAAATTCTGTACGTTGAAGATACCCAAAAACATATTAGTTTGTATGTATGTATGTCTGTAAGTGTCTGTATTTGTGTCCTTAGCCCACACACAGTTTTTTAACTGTGGAATGAACTGTTGTCAGCAGCTTCCGGGCGGATACATATGTAAAAAAATTAAAGTAGATTGGTATTTGTAAGAGCCTACGTACATGAAATCTATATATCTATATATATAAAACAAGAAACTGACTTACTGACTGACTGATCGATCAACGCAGAGCCGAATCTACTGGTCGTAGAAAGCTGAAATTTGGCATGCAGATTCCATAGGGAATATAGGGGAGCAATCTAAGAAAGGATTTCCTGAAATTTCCATAGGAACAGAAAAATCGGGATTTTACATTTTATTATTTCTGCGCATATGAAGTTGCGGGGAAAAGCTACTTATGTTATAACAACCCTTTTACCCGCGACTTCGTCCGTATGTACGGACGAGTTCTCCAATATATACACACTTTTACACCTTGCTCTCTTGTAATAAGGTCCAAAAGTGATCATATATTTATGAACTTGACTGTACTAAGAATTCAGGCAGCTAATGGTTCTATACATAGCGATAGTTATAGGAAACCAAAAACAAAACAATGGATTTTCCCATGGGAATAAGATGTTTTCCCGTGGTAAAAAGTAGCCTATGTCACTCTCCAGCCTCCCAACTAACCCTAAACAAATCACGACATAAAACCTCTCCCTTGCGACGTGAAAGAAGGACAAACAAATGAACTTTCCCATTTATATAATACCAGCTTCTGTCCGCGACTTCGCCCGCGTGGAATTCGGTTATCGCGTTCCCGCGGGAACTATGCGTTTTTTCGAGATGAAAAGTAGCCTATGTCCTTTCCCGGGACCCCAACTATCTCCATGCCAGATTTCATCTCAATCGGTCCAGCGGTTGAAGCGTGAAGAGGTAAGTAACAGACAGACAGACAGAGTTACTTTCGCATTTATAATATTAATATGGATAGTACTCGTATGGTAGTACGGGCCCGTGTGGGGACTATAGCCCAAACCCTCTCATGATGAGGGGAGGCCTGTGCCCAGCAGTGGGACGCAAATAGGCTGTAGTAGTAGTAGTAAGTATGGATAAGGGTCGTCAGCAAAATGCTCCGAACAGATAACACGTGTCAGTTTCCAAGAATTCTCCTTTATGGATCTTTTGGAAATTTAAAAGAATTATATGAAATAATGTATATAAATAATAGTATATGCATTACACATCACTCGTAGTCCCGAACTAAATATTGTATTCCTTTTACCCAGATCTATATATTTGCCAACATTTCTTTTCAAGATCAGAATAAAATTCAACATCGATGTCCAGAGAAAAGTAATATTCACCTTCCAGGATTTAAATGTAACAAACATCTATACTTATCTACTAATTAATGGAATATGCAATAAAAAACTTACTATTAAATAAACCTCATTGATTGAATGAATGAATGATTCACTCAAAAGTTGAGTCGCTTTTTTGACTTTAGTCACATCCCTAGACCGATTCGCTCCCATTCATGCTTACATTTTTCTGACGTTTACGTATCGCAAAAGCTTTTCTTTAAATAGAGATTTTACTTCAATAAAAGTTAGTAAAAATACTTAACTATGATAGGAAATGCGATTTTGTTGCGAATTTGAGCGATCAGATCGCCTTTTACACGAGAATACCGCACAAGACACCATTTTTCAGGAGAAACGTCTCGCGTCACGGAACGATGCAAAATGGCGGTGAAGTGACCTTCAAGTGGGTTTATATAAAGAGTTTGAACAGTTGAACCATGTACTTTGCCGGAGGGGATCGCCCATGCATGGCATCTCCAGTGGCTATATACTCAAAGCTAGAACCACCTGTGAACTTGTGCCTGTAGGTTAATCGGCATCGCGAACAAACCTTTTTTGTTTATTTTTAAATATTCAATTCGTACTGGCCACTAACAATGGTGCCGCCATTTAAGTAGTTTTGCTTTGGGTTTCTCAATGGCCGTCACCCAAGATGGACGTTGACGTTTGTTGAGTTTCTTCAATTTTATTTTATTAATCATTTACACCGTACATTTACCGTTATTACCGATTAACTTGCAGGCCTGTGGCCCTTACTTTGATATTGGCGAACTGTCCAAGACAGAAGCCATTAATTTATATAGAATAATAGTTTTGCTTTTTAATTTGTATTATTTCAAAGAAAACAATTGAAAACAAATACATTACGGCCCGTGGGCTCATAAGAAATCTCGAAAGCCCGCCGTGGTCGTAATCTGGGCCTTAGAGACCTCTTTTTCTGCCTGTAATGACACCGTTTTCGAGCAAATTTGATGAAATAATCGTTGTGATTCATACATTGATGAGGAAATGGTGTCAATTTTGTTATGATGGACACTCTTACAATCAAGACGAACCTCAAAAGCTAAAATCCATCAAGCCATTTAGGCTACAGACAGAGCATGCTAAAGAAATATACGGGGTCAAGCAAAACTACTACTTCAGCCTATTTGCGTCCCACTGCTGGGCACAGGCATCCTCTCGTCATGAGGGGGCTTGGGCTATAGTCCCCACGCGGGCCCAGTGCGGATTGGGGACTTCACACACATCTTTGAATTACTTCGCAGATGAGTGCAGGTTTCCTCACGATGTTTTCCTTTACCGAAAAGCTCAGTGGGAAATTGAAATTAAGTGTCAAGCAAAATGTTATGACGATATTTTACCAACAGAATCAGCTTACGATTCCAATTATAATTTCATAGTTTCTTGTTTTTTTTTAGTTGGTAAAAAATTTTTGGTAAAGAAATACCTGACTCTCATACTAAGTAGGTATAGTACATTTTGATGCAAGTGCGAAAAGTTTGTCATTTCATCACGAGTTCCTAGTTATGTTGGCGCGAGCGAAAGCGAGCGTTAACACTATAGGGACGAGAGAAAAATGACAATTTCGCACATGACGTCATTTGCGAAAACAAAAATGTACAGGTGAAGCTCAAAAAAACTTACGCACTAGTTCGTAAAAAAAACAACTTTAGGCACGCTCATCAGCTGCCAAAACACAAAAACAGCTCGTTCGGAGATGACAAACTTTTGGCACGTTATGCTTTTTGAGCAACTATATTAAAAAATCGTTTTTTTTTTACAACTCGAAAAAAGATAAGAACCTATAAAATATGCTTAGAATCGATAGCATTATGTGGGTAAAATATCGTCACATCGTTTTGCTTGACCCTATCTATACACGGTGGGTCAAAAAATATGGCAAATAATTAACCCACAGTACTTATCGGCTATCGATTCTAAGTATATTGTATAGGTCTTTATTTTTTTTTGAGTTGGTAAAAAAAATATTTGTATATGGAATTGGTTGTGTGAGCGAGGCCTGAATCCTATACAAAATATTTTTTTTTACAAACTCAAAAAAAATTAAAGACCTATACAATATACTTAGAATCGATAGCCGATACTGTGGGTTAATTATTTGCCATATTTTCTGACCCACCATGTATAACACACATCACAAACTCGAAAAAGCATAACCCTCTTATTATGGTACACTTATTGATGACAAATTGCATTTATATGCATACAGCTAGCTTCTGCCCGCGACTTCGCCCGCGTGGAATTCGGTTATCGTGCTCCCGCAGGAGCCATGCGCTTTTCCGGGATAAAAAGTAGCATGTCCTTTCCCGGGACCCCAACTATCCCCATGCCAAATTTCATCTCAATTGGTCCAGCGGTTGAAGCGAGAAGAGGTCAGACAGACAGACAAACAGAGTTTTACCTACTTTCGCATTTATAATATTACTAGCTTCTGCCCGCGCCTTCGCCCGCGTGGAATTCGTTTATCGTTCCCGCGGGAACTACGCGTTTTTCCGGGATGAAAAGTAGCCTATGTCCTTTCCCGGGACCCCAACTAGCTATCTCCATGCCAAATTTCATCTGAATCGGTCCAGCGGTTGAAGCGTGAAGAGGTAACAGACAGACATACAGAGTTACTTTCGCATTTATAATATTAATATTAATATGGATTTTTCCGAATAATGACTATCGAAGCATAAGTAATTAACAAAGACATTTCCCAACATGACAACGCCGGTGTTGCAAGTTGCAAGAGATAGGGTTACGCCGACTCAGCGAACATCTGGCGAGTCACGTGAACTGGTAACACTAGCGCTGCCGTTTTTGGCGCTGTTTTGAAACTAGAACCCTTTGTTTTATAGTTAAGCCTAGACTCTAGACGCAGCTGCTCTACGGAGAATTCAAGCCAGGTCTCATTGTTTAAAAACCGGCCAAGTGCGTGTCGGGCCACGCGCAAAGTATAGGGTTCCGAAGTTGACGATGCCCACAGTAACTTTCTAAGACTTATTAGCATCTAGCTACCCTGTGGTATGACGTGCCCGCCCGACGCCCCTGCCGCTCGAGAAAAATCATCATCATAAGTTGGTCGACTATTACTCGTAAGTTTGTACAGCCTACTTAGCTGTGATCTGTGATAGTTTTCCTTTCAACTACGTTATATATGCCACAGCCGTGATTTTTTTCAGCCATCCAAATACCACCATTTAGCTGGCAGGGGGGGGGGGGGGACACGAATTACAGCTCTCTAGACCTAAGCATCTCCGAGCAATAGTGCGGACAGACGGACGGACGGACGGACGTGGCGAAACTATAAGGGTTCCTTGTGGACTTCGGAACCCTAAAAAGCGTTGGTTACCTTCGTCTCTCATGCAGAGGGTAGGTAGTCGTTTACAAAATCAAATCAGACTACCTACTTACTCCAAATACCTACCTACTACTACTACGACAGCCTATTTGCGTCCCACTGCTGGGCACAGGCCTCCTCTCGTCATGAGGGGGCTTGGGCTATAGTCCTCACGCCGGCCCAGTGCGGATTGGGGACTTCACACACATCTTTGAATTACTTCGCAGATGCGTGCAGGTTTCCTCGCGATGTTTTCCTTCACCGAAAAGCTCAGTGGTGAATTCAATGAATTTCGCACATAGGTAAACTTAGAGGTGCGAGCCGGAATCGAACCCCCGACCTGCATGAGAGGCGGTAGGTCTTCAATATAGACTTCAATAAGTTTTTTCAAAAAATAAATTTTTGGGACACGCTTTTATTGCTGACTTTACTTTTCTTTGTAAATCCTTCGTCTACCCTTCAAGACGAATCAAGCGAGCCCAAATTCGATGGGTTTATGTATTAGTTTTATTACGGAGTTCCTATGGCCACATTCCAGCTCGATCATCAGATCAGCTCCACGTCATCATAATATTGCATTGTCACGCGATTTACATATTCGTGCAAAATTTCAGCTCAATCGGAAATCGGAAAGTGGGTCAAATTTAACTTCCAATATTCCATTACATAGTTACATACAGGTCGACCTAATAAAAGCGTGTTAAAATCAGCAAATGTACCACTCAACTTTTGGGTGATGGGAAACAATCATCAGCAAAGTTTCCAAAAGGGATCGCATGGGGGCTAGAGCCATAATACTCTCGTGACGAGGCCTGTGTTCAGCTGTGGGACTTTAAACTGAGGCTATATTTGAAGTTAGATAGGGACAGAGAGATTCCCTCACGCCTCGCGGCCTTACAACCTAACTTTAAACTTTAAAAAGTTCAACTTGAGCGCCGTGACGCGTGAGCGATCCTATAGGGAATCTCCCTATCCCTATTCAAGACTTCGAATATAGCGCCAGGCTGTTTAATGGTTTGGTTCTGAAGCGTAATTGGAAGTTTGGACTAGGAAATTATGTGGCATCAAATACAGCGGCTGGTTAGCGGTTTGCACCAAAACTTTGAATCAAGGGGCTATATTCGAAGTCTTAAATAGGGATCTCCTGTTCCCTATGGGATCGCTCACGCGTCAAGTTGAATTTTAAATCTAGCTGCTTAAAGTTCACGCGACGCGTGAGCGATCCTATAGCGAGCAGGCGCGGGCCCAGAGCAAGATTTTGGGGGCATTTTTTCTATGGGACGTATCCGGTTTGGGGGGGGTCATGGCCCCCACGACCCCCACCCCCCCCTTAGAATCACCACTGATAGCGAGCTATAGGGAGGTCCCTATTTAAAGACTTCGAATATAGCCCGAGACTCTCTTTCACAAGTACCCATATTAAGTGCTTGTATGTACGGAGGATTTCCTAGGCCCTATAGAAGCATAACCTGTCTAGACCGGCATAAAGGGCTCGTAAAGCCCTAAACGCGTTTCACTCACAACTAGAGGTAAAACCGTGGCGTAAAATAAGTAAATGATTCGCAACGGCGGTAAAATGCGGCGGCGCGGAGCGATTTTACGCGCGCGATATCGGCAAGCGCATAGCGTTCTAACGAATCGTTGAAAATAAATTATCTTCGAGTGAATCCATCCACGCATCCACAGCCGTGGTGGCCTAGTGGTTCGACCTACCGCCTCCCATGCCGAGGGTCGGGGGTTCGATTGTACGTACAATACATTGAAGCGTTTTGAAATGTGAAGGCGCGGGACTTTAGATAGTAGAAGATCTCTATTGTATGTAGTATATTTCTTTGGCACGCTCTGTAGCCTAGATGGCTTGATGGATTTTAGCATGCGAGGTGTCGTTAGATTTGTCTTAATTGTGAGAGTGACACTGGGTATATCAAAATTGCAAATAACAAAATGGCTGACTTTTGGACGCATTTTAAACGTTTGCAAAAATTTTTTTTTGGCAAAACCTATCGAGTGGGGTGTCAAAATAAAGGGTTTAATGAACGGATTACAAAAATATATGTATAATGTGACATCAAAAGTTTGTTTGCAGTCGGCTATTTCTTTTTTTTTATCGAGTTATTATCTGTCTGTTACCTCTTCGCCGTTTGAATCGATTTAGATAAGGTTTATGATGATAGTTCGAGTCTCGGGTAGGAACATATAGCATTATTGACTACTTCATATTCCGGAAAAACGCATCGTTCTCGGTTCCACTCCACTCCATCCATACCACATCCATATTTTGCTATTATAAATGCGGAAGTAACTCTCTGTCTGTCTGTCTTTCTGCCTGTCTATTTTTACCTCTTCACGCTTCAACGGCTTGACCGATTTACATGAAATTTGGCATGGAGATAGTTGAAGTCCCGGGAATGGACACAGGGTACTTTTCATCTCGGAAAAACGCGTAGTTCCCGCGGGAACGCGATAACCGAATTCCACGCGGACGAAGTCGCGGGCAGAAGCTGGTTTGATGGAAATCGGTCCAGCGGTTTCAGCGTGAAGAGGTAACAGACAGAGTTAGATACTTTCGCCCTTTCCCATAATATTATAGTAGATATGTACCCATAGCGTGTCGGTGCGTGTTTTTTAACCGACTTTAAAAAAAGGAGGAGGTTCTTAATTTCTTGGAATCTTTTTTAGGGTTCCGAACCTCAAGAGGTAAAAACGGAACCCTTTTAGGATCACTCGTGTGTCTATCCGTCCGTCTGTCACAGTCGATTTTCTCCGAAACTACTGGACCGATAAAGTTTAAATTTGGTACGTTTATGTAAGTTTGTGACCCAAAGATGGACGTGCAACGAAAATTAATGAATTTAAACATAGACCCTTATTTTGGGGGCTAAATTTGAAAAAATATTAATACAATACAATACAATACAATATACTTTATTGAACACCACACAATCAAGGAACAGTAGACATTATGTAATTACACAAAAAGGCATGGCATACAGCAGCATTAATGTACTTTTTCAAACTATGTCGTGTGACATATCAAATGAAAGTACTTCTTATGAGGGTCTCAAATATATATTTTTTATTTCTTTTTTGGAATACATTTCGAGTTATTTAAGAGAATAGGCGAAAAAATCTCCGAAACTAATTGTACCTAAAATTTTGGAAAAATTACGGAGGATAGTTATTGACCTATAGATTACAGGAAAATTATTAAGAAGTCCATGGTATTTGAAATATATCATATAACGGAGCTTAACCTGTGAAACGGTTTGAAAATTACGTCATTCAAAATCAAGGGTCGGAACCCTCTCCATGCGAGTTTAACTCGCCTCTTGGCCGGTTTTTTTAATGTATGTTCACCAAAAATAAATAGTAAACGTAAACCCATTTCGATGATTCTTTTTTCTGCGTGGAATATAAATTTGACGATAACGTTGGCTCAGTGCTTCTGGATATTAACTCTAACAAACAGACAGACTGAGTTAGAAAGAGAAAAAAAACCCTTTTATTATAGTTTAAAAGCTTTAAATTACATCTACCTATGTATAGACATACATAAGCTTCTTGCTTGACCCTAAATATTATCTTCTGTTCTAAAGTACCTATATCTAATCTAATAAAAAGATCATCGAGCCGTGTGAATGAATGACTCGCGGAGAATGCACCGCGTATTTTAATGTGTGTCATTAAAATTAAAAAAATAACGCGCAAATCCATTGTCCGCCGGCGGAACCAAGTTCAAGTTTATTAGTTCACGCCAATCAGCGTAAAACTCTACGGGTTCGCGGAACCATACACGGACATACATACATACATACATACATACATACACAATACATCCAACACAATGCATGCATTCACTTGGTTTAGTCAATCAAGGCTCACGAATCTAACAAATGAAGATCGCCCGCCGTTACCTTTTTTAAATAACGAATGTACTTAACTATGAGGGTTTAGGGTAAGGTTGCGATTATTGGACCACTTAACTTCGGATGACCATAACAGCTGAAGTATTATAATAAGAGGAATAGTGAACAGTCATTTTGATAAGTCTTGTATAAAAGAACATGTACGCGTCAATTTAGATTTTTTTCCATAAGCATAAATTAATAAAAAATATAAAACCGGTTTCGCAACGGTTGCTTTGTTTGAACCACTGTTTCTTTGATTGGACCAGTTAGTTGCTATAATTGGACTTCGGTAATTTTCTGTAGCGGTCCAATTAACGCACCCATTGGAATTCAAACAAATAAAATACAATTTAATAATTAAGTTAGTGCTTTATTAACGAAGCGTGTTTAACATAATATGACCAACGTTACAAAACTTAACAGTAATGTTAAAAACAAAACAACACAATCTTCTTACTTCAACTTAAATTCTGAGAAAAGTTTTTACAACTTAAAATAACCTAAAACTAAGAAAAGAAAATAAAAACTAAGACTAAACTCTTCAATACAATTAAATAATTATAAATTTTCGGAATGCTCTCTTCGTGCCATGCGTAATATTCGCCACGTTTTTCCATGCTAAAACAAAATATACCAATTAAAACTTCAATTTTAAAAGTTTCTATTATTGGACCAGTTCAATCAAAGATCCTCCCTCCGGTCCAATGATGGCAATTTACTACCCAAACATAAAACAATTTTTAGAAAATAGATCAATATTTATAGAAGCACATAGACTAGAAAATTGGTTGAGCAGATAAATGAAGTACGCAATTAATGAAAAACCTGGATTCAACACCTCTAAAAACTGTACTTACATGGTATAGAGACTCGGAGAAATTTTATATCGGGAGCGCGCGAAACACTCCGACGTACGTGCTTCCCCAACGAAGGACGCGGGTGAACTGGCGGGAGCGGGGGGTGTACCGGTACAAATAGGTAGCGTTTAGACACCATGGTGGATTTTTAAATTAGTTCGTTTCCGAGAAATCAAAGCGGTCCAATCAAAGAACCGGTCCAATGATCGCAACCTTACCCTACTCCGAAAGTTGGCAACGTCGCAAATAGCTGCCAAATATTTCGCTGTTTTCGTTAATTTCTGAATATTACTGAATGAAAACATGAATTATCGCTCTATGGTTGATTAAAACATTAAGTATGGATTGCAACAATTATCATAGAAACACGAAATTTTTAGGATTATGGAACTCTATCTTTTGAAAACTTTCCATCGCATTTTCCATGCATTTTAATGCGTCATTCAACCATAGAATGATTACTTTTTATTTTTAAAATGATAGTAATTAGTAAATTGACCTAAGCCGTGGTGGCCTAGTGGTTCGACCTACCGCCTCTCATGCAGAGGGTCGGGGGTTTGATTCCAGCTCACACCTCTAAGTTTAGGTACTTATGTGCGAAATTCAATTTGAATTTACCACTGAGCTTTTCGGTGAAGGAAAACATCGTGAGGAAACCTGCACGCATCTGCGAAGCAATCCGCACTGGGCCCGCGTGGGGACTGTAGCCCAAACCCTCTCGTGACGAGAGGAGGCCTGTGTCCAGCAGTGGGACGCAAATAGTAGTAGTAAACTGACCTTGCATCCAGGAAAATGAGCCGCATGTCCAGCGAAGCCCGGAACATGAACATGTTGGAGTGCAGTTTGAGCTCGGTGACGGCAGATGGCGGTAGTGAGTGCCCAACTGCGACTAATCCCAAGGGCGCGGAACCCTCGCCGAATCGCCGCGCTCGCAAGTAACCGGAGCAGTGGATCACCTGTAAGAAATGTTTATCTAAGTGGATCACCTGTAAGAAATGTTTAAATGTAGCTGGCTGGGACGAAAAAACATTAAAAATCGGTTGTCTATAAAGTCGGTTTATGGACGATAATTTTACCACTGCTGGGCACAGGCCTCCTCTCATCACGAGAGGGTTTGGGCTATAGTCCCCACGCGGGCCCAGTGCGGATTGGGGACTCCACACACATCTTTGAATTAATTCGCAGATGCGTGCAGGATTCCTCACGATGTTTTCCTTCACCGAAAAGCACAGTGGTTAATTCAAATTGAATTTCGCACATAGGTAAACTTAGAGGTGCGAGCCGGAATCGAACCCCCGACCCTCTGCATGAGAGGCGGTAGGTCGAACCACTAGGCCACCACGGCTTCATTTGCGGCTTTACCAACGTCATAAGAAAACATTAATGAATATGTCGCTTTACGTAGAACATACATGGACATACATGCGTCGTGATTTTTCATGGGCGCAGCCGGCGTTCATCTAAATATATAAAACTCAAAGGTGACTGACATAGTGATCTATCAACGCACAGCCCAAACCACTGGACGGATCGGGCTGAAATTTGGCATGCAGGTAGATGTTATGACGTAGGCATACGCTAAAAAGGATTTTGCGAAATTCCCACGGGAACGGGAAAAAACGGGATTTTACATTTTAATATTTCTGTGCATACGAAGTTGCGGGGAACAGCTAGTCAACTTATAAGACGTTACACGTCATAAAAGTTTTGAGAATTTGTAATGTGACTGGCCAGTTGGGCCGATACATAAAGATAATGTGGCTGGCCAGTTAGAAATATAGCTGGATTAAGAGAAAAAAATGCAACGACAGTGGCAACTTAAGAAAATATAGAGCATAGAGAAATGAGATCACCAAATAGGTCTGAATTTGAGCAGCTGGCTTTTAGCTGGCTATTTGAGCTTTAATCTTGACTTTAGTTTTAACCCTTTCTTATTCAGTTACCTATTCTAATTTTATTGTTTCTAATTTTACTTCAATTTGAATTAACCACTGAGCTTTTCGGTGAAGGAAAACATCGTGAGGAAACCTGCATGCATCTGCGAAGCAATTCAAAGATGTGTGTGAAGTCCCCAATCCGCACTGGGCCCGCGAGGGGATTATAGCCCTAACTCTCTCGTTATGAGAGGAGGCCTGTGCCCAGCAGTGGGACGCAAATAGGCTGTAGTAGTAGTAGTAGTAATTTTACTTCAATCGAGTATTGATTGACATAGATAATAGTACGTTTTGATGCAAGTGCGAAAAGTTTTATCACAAGTGCAGCACGGGCGCGAGCGAATGCGAGCGTTAACACTAAGGGACGAGTGAAAATGACAATTCCGCACGTGTATCAAACGACATTTTTTATAATAAAGAAATAAATGAACAGGATGAAGCACAAAAAAAAATTACGCACTAGTTCGTAAAAAAACACTTTAGACACGCTCACTAGCTGTCAAAAACAAAAAGCGCTCGTTCAGAAATGAGGTATTATCGAAATGTTTACTTTTAGAGCAACTGTATTAAAAAATGCAATTTTGACATGGGTATGTTTAAGTATAGGCTCGCACTTGGAGACAACAAAGCCTAATTAATTACAAATAAATTTAATGAACTGACTAATTAATAAAAACCGGCCAAGTGCGTGTCGGGCCACGCGCAAATTATAGGGTTCCGAAGTTGAGGATGCCCACAGTACCTTTCTAAGACTTATTAGCATCTAGCTAGCCTGTGGTATGACGTGCCCGCCCGACGCCCCTGCCGCTCGAGAAAAATCATCATTATAAGTTGGTCGACTATTACTCGTAAGTTTGTACAGCCTACTTAGCTCTGATAGTTTTCCTTTCAACTACGTTATATATGCCACAACCGTGATTTTTTTCAGCCATCTAAATACCACCATTTAGCTGGCAGGGGGGGGGGGGGGGCACGTGACTCTAACAAAAAATAGCACTTTAAAGCTTAATATTTCACAAACGCATCACTTAATCAAAAAATGGTTTTAACAAACCCACAATATTTTTTTAAGACCTATTCAACGATATGCCACACCATGGGGTACGCAAGAAAAAAAAATTACATCCCCACTTTACGAGTAGGGGAGGGACCCTATAAAAAAATATATTTCAAAATTTTATTGTACCACTTTGTCAGCGTAACTAATATGCATATTCATGCCAAATTACAGCTCTCTAGACCTAAGCATCTCCGAGCAATAGTGCGGACAGACGGACGGACATGGCGAAACTATAAGGGTTCCTTGTGGACTTCGGAACCCTAAAAACGGGTGTTACTCGTATACAACAACCCCAATATGTGAACTAGTAAAGTAATTATACGGTTGTACGAGGCACTCGATTATACAAACAAATGCGAGAGCTTATTAACATCACACGGGCGCCGCGCTGCCGCCCGCCTATTCAAAACAGGAGGGTTGTACGTATGGGATTACTATTGAAATATCTCGAGGTGCAAATTAAATTAAAGGTATACATAAGTAGAATAATAGATAATAATCCATATTACTATTATAACGACGAAAGTAACTCTGTCTGTCTGTTAACTCTTCACGCTTCAACCGCTGGACCGATTTGGATGAAATTTGGTATGGAGATAGTTGGGGTCCCCGGAAAGGACAGAGGATACTTTTTCATCCCGGAAAAACGCGTAGATCCCGCGGGAACGCGATAACCGTATTCCACGCGGGTGAAGTCGCGGGCAGAAGCTATTAATATTATAAATGCGAAAGTAGCTCTCTCTGTTTGTCCGTCTGTTACCTCTTCACGCTTCAACCGCTGGACCGATTTGGATGAAATTTGGTATGGAGATAGTTGAAGTCCCGGGAAATCCATAGGTTACTTTTCATCCCGGAAAAACGCGTAGTTCCCGCGGGAACGCGATAACCGAATAATTCCACGCGGGTGAAGTCGCGGGCAGAAGCTAGCATATACATATTTTAGGAATTTTCCGAGATATCTTTCGTTTGGATACCTAGGTTAAGTAAATTAGAAATGACAATGATTTAAAAGGAAAAAGAAACTTTTTGTATGCAGCAAGTTAGTCAGTTGACTAAATTTTCAGGGCGGCGTCGGAACCGAACTTTAAGTAGCTAGATTTAAAGTTCAATTTGCGCGCCGTGACGCGTGGTAGGTAGGGTAATAGATTTAACTAGCTGCTTAAGCTACGTTTATACACGCGTGCCCGAGTTCGTGAACGCGCCCGTTGAATGTCGTTTTGAACGCCGTGCATGTAAACATACAATGATCTTTGCCGAACAACCGACAGCCGACCGGTCGACGGCGTTCACGTGCACATTCACGAGCGCGTTCAAAAACAGCCTGTTTACACGCTCGTGCCTGTGAACGCGCCCGTGAATGTCGTTTTGAACGCCGTTCATGTAAAAACATACCATTAAAGATCGGATACAACGCCGCGACGACGCGTGAGCGACCCTATAGGGACCAGGGAGATCTCTATAATAATATAAGACTGCGAATATACCCCCTGCCTACCCCTGTGGGCTGTGTGGGTGTGGGAAAAGGCGTGATTTTATGTAAGTATCTAAAAAATAATATTGATTTAAAATTATACCAAAGCACTTCACAAAATGAATCTCTTTCCTATTCGTAGGTTGTACGAGATTGCCGTTGATCCTATTATATTACGCGGCGGTAACGCACATTGCGCGGATTAACGCCACGCGTCGCGTCCGCCCCGCGTCCGCGCCGCGCGATAAACGCACGTTGTTTATAAAACACTGTAATGGCAGTAGGTGGCTACTATTGCTTGTATTGCTTATTTTGTAGGTAATTGGTAAGACGGCCAAGTAGGATTCGAGCACTGAATTTTATGCATTTTTTGTTTGTTATTAAGCTTTTATTTACTTTCACCTGTCCCGTTGTCTGTAATGGAATCTTGCAAGTTAAATTTGACCCACTTTCCGGTTTTTAGATTGAGCTGAAATTTTTGCACGAATATGTAAATCGCGTGACAATGCAATATTATGATGACGTGGAGCTGATCTGATGATGGAGCTGGAAGGTGGCCATAGGCCGTAATAAAACCACATAACCACATCGAGTTTGGGCTCGTTTGATTCACAAGTTACAAAATTGGAATTGTGACTAGCATATAAGCGATTTGGTGTAAGACACTGTAAGCTTCTAATGTGTTTGAATAAAAGAAATGAAATTCGTCTTGAAGGGTATATGAACATTTTACAAAGAAAAGTACAGTCAGCAATAAAAGCTTTACCCAAAAATTGAATTTTTTGAAAAAGCTTATATTTATTTTCAGATTTGCTTTTATTCCATATATACTTAAATAGAAAAAAAAAACATAATCCTCAGCACAATAGCTTAGGTACTAGTTATTAGAGTCCCCTATCCGCACTGGGTCCGCGTGGGGACTATTAGTGCAATGCAAACGTGATAAGAGTAGGCCTGGTGCCCAGCAGTGGGCGGTAAAATGGGCTGTTGTGGTAGTTTTTAAAGTAGAAAAAAATCTTCCTTTCGGTTCGTTCTGGAAAATTTGTTAAAAAGTGATATAGGTACCATAATTTACGAGTTGGTATAGCACGACACAAGTTAGGAGGCGCGTGGCGAAGCACTTAACTCTATTATTGCTTAAAGGTGCTTACCCACTAGACCGTACCAACCATGACCGTAACCGTAACTTTGGTATACAACGGTGCTCATACGTTACAGTGGGCATGGACACTGTAACGTATGAGCACCGTTGTATACCAAAGTTACGGTTACGGTCATACGTTACAGTGTCCATGCCCACTGTAACGTATGAGCACCGTTGTATACCAAAGTTACGGTTACGGTCATACGTTACAGTGTCCATGCCCACTGTAACGTATGAGCACCGTTGTATACCAAAGTTACGGTTACGGTCATACGTTACAGTGTCCATGCCCACTGTAACGTATGAGCACCGTTGTATACCAAAGTTACGGTTACGGTCATGGTATGGTACGGTCTAGTGGGTAAGCACCTTAATTCACCACGCGCCTTCTAAGTTGTGTAAACCTGTAGTGCGGGCTGCGGCTGCCGAAGTGCCGACCGCGCGTTGTGTTTGGTTTGCAGAACATTTCAATCGGAGACAAATGGTTTTTTGTTTGGCGTGACGAGCTAGTTAAACGTTTCTAGTTCTTGTACAGTACAGTCGACGTCAGATATGTTTACAATTTTGGCACCTTAACAAAGGAATAGAATTAAATAGTGTAATGAAAAACTTCTCTCGTCCCGTTGACCGTAGAGATAATCTACAATAGGAAGCTCCGCCCCTCCACAATTCAAAACGCATCAATGTGTTTGGAATGTATTTAAAAAGCACCACACCAACTCTCACTCTCTCACCACATGCAACATGTTGGTGGTCAAGGTCATTGATCTATTATAAGTAAGAATTCACAACCAGCGGGAAAAAATATCCCGTCAAAACGGGTGCCCGAAAAACTTGGGCGTTTGGCGCTCAGTAAATTTGACCCTTAAGCTTAAGTCAAGTAAGTGTTAGGTTTACTTTTGTATAAAATATTTATCTTAACACATATTATAAAGAGGCGTTATTAACATATTGGAACGTATTTTCTAATGTCAGTTTACTCCATATATTTTGCCATATTCTGTTAGGCACAGTTCGTATGTTATTATAGGTCAATGTTGGTGGTGCTTTCTAAATACTTTCCAAATACATTGAAGCGTTTTGAATCGTGGAGGGGCGGGAATTCCTATACCTAGTAGATTATCTCTACAATCAATTAAGAATCAAATTGGTTAGAATCAGTCTGGGCAAATGCGCCAGGGTGGGGTAAGTGCGCCTACCATAATGTACTTATATCGAAAAGTCCCAATTACTCAACTAATGATAGGTATTCTTACGCTCATATGTACAACAAACAAAACACAACGCAACTGCAACTATCTAGTCTAAATTCAAGAGTGTATCTACACTCTTGAATTTAGACAGAATTACCCCGGTGGCGTACCTACTTGCCCCGATCAACAATACTAACATGTAAAACCTGTTTCCCCTTTCTTGTAGGAATTTCAGAATATCCTCTCTTATTGCTCCCCTACACTCCCCAAGGAACCTGCTAAATTTCAGCTCTATGACCAATAGTTTCGGCTGTGCCTTGTCATTATCATCCGTCAGTAAAGGAAGAGTTTTACATGTATTGTTTAATTTATTTATCACTAGCTTCTGCCCGCGACTTCGCCCGCGTGGAATTCGGTTACCGCGGGAATTATTTTCCGGGATATAAAGTATCCTATATCTTTTCTCGGGACCTCAACTATTTCCAGGCCAAATTTCATCTTAATCGGTCCAGCGGTTGAAGCGTAAAGAGGTAACAGACAGACAGACAGAGTTACTTTGCATTTATAATATTTATAAGGCAGTTTAAAATTACCTTGTATCCCGACGTAGTGAGCCCTGCGTTCCTCTTGGCGAGCACGCATTTCATTCGGATGAAGAAGGCCCGCTCGCACTCGATGTCCACCGACGGGCCCCATGTTCCCCCCACGGGGTACCTGGGGGTAAACACGGTCCTTAGTACGGGGCAATACAACCACCACCACAGCCTATTTACGTACTTCTGGGCACAGGCCCCCTCTCATCACGAGAGGGTTTGGGCAATAATCCAAGTCCCAGTGTGGATTAGGGACTTCACACACATCCTTGAATTACTTCGCAGATGCGTGCAGGTTTCACTTCACCTTCACGGTCAAATAATACGAGTAACGTCCTTATCAAATTTTCATCGAGAAACAGATGGAATAACACTAGAATTACTGCTAACTGCGGCCTAATTCTATTGTCCTGCAATGATGACAGATTTTTTTTTATATCATTGGTATAGGCAAACGAGCGCACAGCCCATCTGATGGTAAGTGGTCAGTGCGGCTCATGGACACCGAAATCCTATGACCCCCCATTAGGAAACCATAAGATCTCGAATGCGTTGTCTACCTTGAGGCCCAAGATGGAATGCCTCTGTACTAGAAATTTAACCGAGATTTTTACATTCAAAAATAATTTTGGCTCTTAAGACGTTCTTGGCAATTTTATCTAAATGTAAACAACACGTTTTAGATAAAACTTTCCAGGTTTCCCCAGTTATCGCGTGAGAAAACCATTAGTTTGCCTCCGGAATCTTGTTTACGGCGTTAATCGGTTAAAATTAACTACAATGGTTAATTAATGCACTAGTTGTCAAGTCAATCAATCACGGCAATGTTCATTAAGTGCGTTAATTCAATTGTTTCTCGGACGGGAATAGAAAGTCGCGGTGCTATGAAATTAGTTAAGGAGTTCCCTTGGCGCGAACGAAGATCGCGTCATCGGATATACTAAAATGATTATGGAACCAAATGGCAAGGTGCACTCATGTGACTGCACTTTGCCATTTGGCAAGCATTTTTACATGTTGTGTGTCAGCGGTCTAATTTAAAAACAGTCTACGCGCTTGTCTTATAGGGCAAAGATTCGTGCAAGCGTGCTTAAGGTGGCACACCACCAGTAAACGTGACTGTCCCAATCTGCCCCAGGGTGCAAAAAAACAGAGTTTTTTACCGGGGCTGCGTTCTGACACATGTGAGGGCAGGTGAGGACAGATTTTTTTAAACACTTCAAGGAAAATAGCCCACGGCGCGGTGAATTTTAATTTAGCTTTCTGCCATACGTTTTATTTAGATGATTGCGCATAATGTGCAGATTTTACGTAATTTCTGTACTTGTTTACCAAATATTAGGATCGAGGCTCCTATATAAGAACGCCTCTCACACAAAGTAACATTACTTAATGTCGTTCCACCCATTCGTGCCAACTTTCGTGAACTGATCTGTAGTTTAGTGTGCAATTTAGATTCCGTTTATACACGTTGCGGGTGTGGCATTAGTGACGCCTCTGTTGCAAATCCGCCGGACCACCTGGTAGATGTACCCGTAGATCGAGGGCCTGTTGGATCCACCTGCACATGTTGGAACACTCACCCCAGGCCGGGGTACTGGTGGCCGAGGTAGGAGTGCGGGTGCTGCAGACTGAGCACCACAGCCATCTCCTCGTGACCTGCTAGATGTACCCGTAGATCGAGGGCCTATTAGATCCACCTGCACATAATGGAGCACTCACCCCAGGCCGGGGTACTGGTGGCCGAGGTAGGAGTGCGGGTGCTGCAGACTGAGCACCGCGGCCATCTCCTCGTAACCTGCTAGATGTACCCGTAGATCGAGGGCCTGTTGGATCCACCTGCACATGTTGGAACACTCACCCCAGGCCGGGGTACTGGTGGCCGAGGTAGGAGTGCGGGTGCTGCAGACTGAGCACCGCAGCCATCTCCTCGTGACCTGCTAGATGTACCCGTAGATCGAGGGCCTATTAGATCCACCTGCTCATGTTGGAACACTCACCCCAGGCCGGGGTACTGGTGGCCGAGGTAGGAGTGCGGGTGCTGGAGACTGAGCACCGCGGCCATCTCCTCGTGATCCGCTTGGTGGATGTACTCGTAGATCGAGTTGCCAGTCAGCTCCACCTGGACAAGAGTATTTGTTAGACTAAACCAGGGGCTTGTTTTATAATGCTACAAGTTAGTATCTTTCTATCTTCAGGAGTTAGAAAGAGACTTCCTCCTTGTTCATAAAGATGAAATTTCTCTTTTAGCACTAAAACGTAAATTCGGGGAAGTTCCATACATTTTGAGACGGGATGGGAATAGACTGTTGTGGACGGATGGACCCACCTGACTCAGCCCGAGGTGCACGGACGCGGTCTCGCTGATGTACATGATCTTTCCATCAGGCGCGACGACGAAGATGAAGCCGTCCAGGGTCTGCAGCAGGTGCGAGCCCAGCTCGCGGATGGAGAGCTCCCGCGGCTGCGGCGGCGGCGGCGACGCGCCCCACGCGTCTCCCAACCCTGGGGAATTCAATCATTCAGACTTGACGAAGGAACTCGAAATTACGTGACTTTTATAGCTCTAAAGGTTCTGATTTCTTTTTAGTGTTGGTATAACAGAATATTAGAGATATGTAGATATCTGCGTTCTGCGTTTTCAGGCCACTGTACACAAGACCAGCATATTGGTCAACCGTGTAGACCAGACATTTACTTAGCGATACCTATGCTGGTAGTAGGCGCCGTACCTAATTGGTCGTCTAACCGAATATCGTCGGTTTTTCGTGCACACATCCTTTGATCTTGGCGCGCTCTAAGAACATATCGCCAAGCTATACCGCTCTACACGTCTAAATTTTGTTCATTCAAGATACTTACTTAATGGGGGCTATCGCGTGTGAATTTACCACTAGAGGCGCTAGTGTCGCGTGAGGTCCAATAAAATTCACTTTTCACTGGTTTTGGCGGGCTTTGTGACATAAATTATAATTTACCCGTTGAAAGTGATCTCCTTCGTGAAATTATCGCAAATATGGATTATTTGGCGATGAATGTGAACGCTTAGAAAAAAAACATTTATTTTTTCAAACAAAACGGAACTCCGCTACATTGCGGCATAGCTACTCGATACGATGATAGTTATTTATGATTAATAAAGTTAATGAGATTTAAGATTTCAAAACTTTGTTTCGGCGCTGATCTTATAAAGTCGCCTTTGACAGCTATACCTCTGGACCTCAGTCAACAGTGGCGCCAACTGGTGAGCAAGAAAAAACGATAGTCCCCATTGATTTCACATTGATTCACTCTTCAGTTTTCACACAAATACTTAGATAGTCTAAGCGGCAGCTTAGCAAGCAATCTATCCTGACTGGACGGAACTCTCTAAAACCTACCGTCAGGGAACACCTGCCGCATCTTCAGGTAGTTACTGGTGAGCCGGATGAAAGAAGCCTTGTCCAGCTGAGAGATGAACGTGGCGGCTTGGCCAGCATTCTTACTGTTCTCTCTTGCGATGGAACTCTCTAGAACCTACCGTCGGGGAACACCTGCCGCATCTTCAGGTAGCTGGTGGTGAGCCGGATGACGGAAGCCTTGTCTAGCTGCGAGGTGATGGCGGCGGGAAGCGGCAGAAGTTTGGCCAACTCGAGGAACTCCGCGTTCTCCTTCTCTCTTCGAGAGCGCGCGGCGTTCTTGCTCTTCTCTTTCATGATGGCCGCCGCGTCCAGCGGCTGCGGCCGCAGGTCTTTGCGGCAGGCTGCCGGGAAAAAAAGCGGATCTTTATTTCTTAACATACTTACGCTTAGATGATTTTGGGGCGGGGGGGGGGGTTGAGCCCCCTAGCTCCCCTTTTCCATGGAGATTGTTGAAGTCCCGGAGTCATTGGCATGGAGATAGTTGAAGTCCCGGGAAAGGACATAGGGTACTTCATCCCAGAAAAACACGTAGTTCCCGCGGGAACGCGATAACCGAATTCCACGCGGGCGAAGTCGCGGACATAAGCTAGTTTTGAAATAAATATCTCGCCCTCTTCTCTTTATCTCTCTCTAAATCTGCCATTGTTTACTTTTCTATTCATTTATGTACCTTCGCGAAGGCCTACATACATGAGTCCAGCAGTGGACGCTTTCGGCTTTTGATGATGTGTGTTCATGTATGCGATCCCGTGAGATCCCATTTTCCTTTTTACGAACATAAATAAGGCCCCCAGGGCTCTATTCGAAGTCTTAAATAGGGACAGGGAGATTCTCTATGGCTACGCTCACGCGTCGCGTCGTTGCAAGCGAACTTTAAGCAGCTAGATTTAAAGTTCAACTTGAGCGCCTTGATGCGTGAGCTGAGTTATAGGGAATCTCTCTGACCCTATTAAAGACTTCGAAAAGAGCCCCAGAAAAGGGTGCTTTGCCATTTGGCCTAGAGAAAAAATCATAGATCTTAAAATTGCAGGATCTAGGCTTACTCTGTTAAAGTAATAATATGTTAGTTGTTTCGTTCTGCATGTTTGGGTAGATAGGGCACGTGCGAGCAACGCGATATTTTAAAACAATGACATGTTGCGTTTGCGCATGCTTGACAATGACCCATTTAATAATAAATAACAATATTAAATTTTATAGTTAAGGGGAAAATGAGTTCTGTAAATGTTAAAAGCATGTACAATTTACACCAGTTTAAATATGAAAAATCTTACGCACTACTTCCTAATCTAAAAGCACGCGGCGGACACGGCCTATAAAAGCACGATTTCGAACACAATTCGAATGAAGTGTCAATGTTTGCGTGCGAGAACGTCTGTACACTTGTAAATGTGCGTGTACCAACTACGCGGGCCAATGATTCACTCTCCATCTCCGAATGAAACAAGGTAAGTGGGAGTTGGGCGCGAGTTGGGCGCCCGCTAGATTCGGCGGTTGATTCGGTGGCCATTCTGTATGTAGTACTGTTAAATTCTACTTCGTCCGCGCCGCGTGGAATTCAGTTATCGCGTTCCCGCGGGAACTATGCAATGTAGTAGTAGTAGTAGTAGTAGTAGAATGGTCATCATTCATCAATGCTTGGTCGGTTTCTAACGAGTACCTAATTATACCTATTTTATGTAATTGTCATTTCATTTAGTTTTACTTTTTTTCATCATCATCATCATCATCGTCATCATCATCATCATTTTATATTTTTACTAGCTTCTGGCCGCGACTTCGCCCGCGTGGAATTCGGTTATCGCGTTCCCGCGGGAACTATGCGTTTTTCCGGATAAAAAGTAGCCTATGTCCTTTCCCGGGACTCCAACTATTTCCATGCCAAATTTCATCTCAATCGGTCCAGCACTTGAAGCGTGAAGAGGTAACAGACAGACCTACAGACAGAGTTACTTTCACATTTATAATATTAGTATGAATATGGATTCTGTGCTAAATAAAAGGCCAACACTACATGCACTAGCATTTTACCAATTAAATTCTTTATTCAGAATAAAGCATGTTGATAAATATTATTGTGCAATATTCCGATCCAATACAGAATATGGGGACGAAGCCGCCGAACTAGAGATAGGTGCTATAAATTTAAATATGTCAATTTGCACACTAGAGCCGAAAATATAGGTATACGTTCCTCAAATCCTCATGTACAACAAAAATCCACAGAGCCTCTGTCTGTACCTGACCTACCCTACCCCTAAGATACAAATAGGTATGTAGATATGTACGCAAAATTGCAAATGCAAAAAAACGCCCTAATGATGCTGGCTGCATATTCATGGACGCCCGATGACTCTCAACCCTGTGCCTTGGTTTAAAAAAAAACGAGGGTTGCCAAGACGTAAAATTCAAATGTGGAAAAATTTCATTTCCATAACCTGGCATTTTGACCTTACTTAGTACTTTAAGTGCTAAAAGCATAATAAAATGTTAAATTTAAAAGTAGTAAAGTAGATAATTTCGAAAATTAATTTAAAATCTTTCAAACGTTAGATATAAATAAACGTAATGTATAACAAAGAAATTTCACAGCAAATAAAAACAGTAAGAACACGGTTAAATTTGTTTTTCTATTCCGCAACGGCCATTCGCTATAACAATTACTAAAAAAAGCTCATATGGGTTTGACCGTTTAGAAATGTGCCTACTAAGTAATCCTCCCTAAAACTTAACCCTAACTTTGTAATGAATTTCGGTAATTCATCTGTGAAATAGCAACCGACTTTTTCTTCCAATTTGCCATTTTTAATTGATGTTCTTTTCGTTTTTGTCTAAGGAATCAGGGAGTCTCCTTCTTACGGCTGGCAACCCTGTGCCGAGAGCACTTCGCATTTGGCGGGAAAACAACAGCGCGGATGAATTATTCAACTGAATAGCAACCTTAATGCTTACAAATCACCTTGCTGGCTTACGTAAATCCCGAACATAATGTTGTACGTTTCTGCAGCGTTCTGAGACGATACGACATTTTGCTGCCAGTATTTTCTCCCCACTAAGAGTGACAATAAACAACAACATATGTGTGGCCATTTATATCTCGCCGTAAACCATGATTGGGTGCTGGCCAGTACGATATAGGAATTTGCGAAATTTAAAAATAGAATAACCGCGTGTGTTTGTTTACTCGTATAGAATGCCCTTATGTGCGTACGATACGAAGCAGTACTAAACTTTTTTAGACGTCCGACATTTTTAGCAGGCATTTTTTCGAGCGGAAAAGTTCGCCACAATTTTCTTCGGGTTTGGATGCTTGAATTGAAGGTGATTGTTACTGAACTCACACACAGCACAGTCTAACATGCTAAAAACAAAACGGATTTTTTATTGGTAACATTTCGCACACAAGTTAATATAAGTATAAATAATAGTAGTAATTTGAGAAGTCTGAATATAGAAAGTGTGTATAGGTAATGATTACACAATTTTAATACATATTTTATTTCTTATAAGACGTGACTAATCTCTCAGTTTCAAATAATTAAATACTTTCCTACACCTCTGGAATAGTTAGTAGCTTTTTAGTGCGTAGGCTTAGGTATTGTATAAAATACATGAATTCATTGACTGAACTTTCGCAAGGGTGACCTAAAGGATTGTCAAAAAAAATCACTTTTGAGTTAAAAAAATACTCACGTAAATCAATGAAAACATCACTGGTAAATCGTGACAAACTCTTTCTGCTTGGGTACTTCATTTTGTTTATCTGTGAAATTATTTAAAAAAAAAACTTCTAATTCGAACCCGAGCACGTAAACTGACTTATTTTTATAAATAGAATTGCACCTTACTCGGACAGGTTCAAATGCGTACTGGCTGAACACCTCCTTCCTATGTCCGTTTCCGTAAAAAAAAACACAGGTACCATAGAGGCGGACAACAATGAGCTGTCAAATAAAGGAGCCCGTATATCATTTGACGTCTGACGCGATTGATTTTTATTGTCGCACGATAATATTGTGTAACATTATATTGTAGCGGTGTTTACTATGTGGACGGTTTAGTTTGTCGATTGTAGTTCCGATAAAGATGTTTGCGTTGCGATGTGACACGAGTGTCTTTTTTTTGCAAATCCAGACATGCGCCACTAATCCGATGAAAAAAAAATGATAAACAGATTTTTTACATCAAATTCCTTCTTTTTAATGAGTAATTGTTTTACATTTCTTAACTAAAAGACTTGCGCAGAGTAATAGAGTCCGATTGATTTGGAATTTTAAATTATATCATCTTACAGCACAAATGGGGGTCAAGGCAAGTTCAATTCATAATACCTACCTAACCTAATGTTGCCAAACCATCCGTGGCCTAAATTTGGAGTAGTCGAGGAGCATAAAAGTTTGATTACTTATTGTACTTAAGAGGGTTTATCCTGAAAGTTGGCAACGTCGCATATAGCTGTCAAATGTTTCGCTGTTTTCATTAATTTCTCAATATTACTGAATTAAAGAAGAAGTTATGATTCTATGGTTGAATGACGCGTCTCGTTTTATATTTGTTGGTTAGGCATTCAAATGATAAGATTACATTAAAACGCATGGAAAAATGCGATGGAAAGTTTTCAAAAGATAGTACTTCCGTAATCTTAAACATTTCATGTTACCAGGATAATTGTTGCAATAGATAGAGCGTAGAGCGACAATTCATATTTTCATTCAGTAATATTCATAAATTATTTGACAGCTATTTGCGACGTTGCCAGCTTTGGGAGTAAACCCTCTTAATTGGGACATAATACTTGTTCAAAAGCAAAGCCCAACCAATCGACTACTTACACGCAGCCAATGCAGCAATAAGCAGTTTGTTTTCTCGCTCGTCCTGTAGAGATAATCTAGGTACTATAGGAAGTCCCGCTCCCGCGGCTCCGCAATTCAAAACGCTTCAAAGTATATAAAAAGCACCACCAACACTCTCAACGCATGTGTGCGTGCTGAGACAGCCGTCAACTATGCGTTGAGAGTATTAGTGGTGCTTTTTACTTAATAATAAATAAATTGAAGGGTTTTGAAATGTGGAGGCGCGGGACTTCCTATAGTAGATTATCTCTAGCACAGGTAGGCTCTTATTACAACTTGATCTAAGTCTATATTGAACTTTAACCTGTCTCTTATCTTATAACTAAGGCCATACAATACTTTAAGATCACCAACACAACCATTTGAACATTAAAATCACTATGAGCGATTCAAATTTAATATTCCCGCGCATAAACAATAAAAACAAATGAACGCGCATTATGCGCAGACACAGAGCACGGTGTTGCCACATTCAAAAGGACAAATCAATAAAATGGCGTGAATGAGAATTTGCATATCTGCCATCTTGGTTTGGGCAGGGGAAGCAATTTGAGACGTGAAAAAAATGACTTTTTATTTGGATGGCAGTCTGTGTCAAATGACCAAGTTCAAGATAAGGGCCCGGTTCCTATATCCACGAAACGCCTCGTTTTGCCTACGGACGGTTAAAATTTGACAGATTCTCTATGGAACAAATGTCAAAAATCAACCGTCCGTAGGCAAAACGAGGCGTTTCGTGGATATAGGAACCGGGCCAAGGTGAACTTCGGTTTGTTTTGTTTTCACTTTACTAGCTTTTGCCCGTGAATTCGTCCGTATGAAATGTCATATTAAACTTCAACCCCCACAACAATTTCTGTTTTGCCCAAAGGTTAGCTGGTAGAGCATCGCTCTTTTTTACTAATGTGCATTAAAGTTTAAATAAATAACCCTCTCAAAGATACCATCATAAATAAGTTATTTTGTGGGACTCAATCTATTTAAAACCATACCAAATTTTATCTACGTTCAGCGGGTTAAACGTGAAAGGAGAATAAGCACAGACTGACAGAGTTACTCCCGCATTTATTTAGTAGGGTTAGCATGTATAATAAATTTACAAAATAAGAAAGTAAGTAGGGAAGGGGTCAGTTAGTTATTCGTTTTGAGCTTAGATAAGTGGGGGTGTTGTAACGACACTAATGACACATTTAATAACAAAAAAAAACCAGGAGGATGTTATTTTTTTCTTACTTTTAAATGTTTCGTAAATAAAAACTGGGCATTGTCATAACTGGAATAAATTTGTGTAATTTGATTACATTTTCATCTCGTCATTCTCTTCAAAATATAAAAAAAACACATTGTCGAAGTGGTACAGGTTCACACAACTTAGAAGGCGCAATAATAGACTTCTGCGCATTTAAGGCGCTGCCGCTGAAGCCTGTGCCCAACAGTGGGCGGTAAATAGGCTGTAGTAGTAGTAGTAAACTTCTGCGTAAGCGGCAGAGTATCGCCGTGCTTCGATACTGGTATCGTCTCTTTATTTACCTCATAAAGCCTATAATATCACTAGGGGGTAATGTTTACTTTCCCAAAAAGTACTCGAACAGTGTTCAAATCTCGCTCTAAAACGGCACATATCCGACAAAACATAGCACACGTGCGCCTAATCTCGGATCCGGGTCGCGCCGGTGGTCGCCCCCCTCCCCCGGTCACCCCTCCAACCCCTCGGGGTAGTCGTCAAGTGACAGTAGTATTGTTTTAGAGGGGAGCTCCTCGTGTGTAGAATATTTATCGTGTTTTTTTTCATGGATTGTGATTTATTTTAAAGCATGGTTTAGTTTAGATTAACGGATTACCGGTGTTCAAGTAGCTCGGAATAATATATGGGACTTTGAAGTTCAAAATCGAAAAAATATACTTACTATTTTAAGCAATCCAAAAAGTTCGAGTCTTATAGGAACATAATTTTAGTGTCATATAGGTAGTTAGGTAGTTTGGAGCTATGGCCTTAATTTTGAATAGGGATGACGACAGGGTGAAGAAATTGAAATTCTAATTAGTCCGTCAGTCAGGTAATAAAAAAATATTAGACACGTATTTTTTGTTTTATCAAATTAACAAAGAATGACTAAGTTAAGACGCATTAAAGTTGGAGAGTGGGGGCTAACTACGTCACCGTTAGGTATAAATAGTACCTAACCATGACGTCACGCGACATTTCAACTCAATATAGATATATTGAGGAGATCCGTATAAGTTTGATTACGTGAAAAAAGAAAACATACGTGTCCAATACTTTTCAATAATCTTCCTGATAGACTAAGGAAAAAAAAGTTGTCGTCAACCCTATTATTGCCATACAAAAGTTATGGTTTAAAGAAAGCCAATTTAGGTCATGTCAGCGCCTTATGTTTTTATCACGGGCGGACGCGGTCGCGAAAACCGACGTTTCACGTTAAAACTAATGGCCGTGTGCACCGACACAAGTACAGAACTCCACCCATCTTTTTTTTCTAAATAAAATTGATTACATGTTGTTATGACGCCGTCATAGGTCCATAGCTACTTATTCAATACTTCACTCATGGCCAATGATTTTAGGGTAGGTTATATCAACGCTGGTTTTATAGTACGTTCTCAATAAAAAAAAAGGTTCAACCATTGACCTATAATAAGTAATAACATATGGACGAACAGTGCCTAACAGAATATGTCAAAATATATAGAGCAAACTGACATTAGAAAATACGTTCCAATATGCTAATATCGCCTCTTTCTAACGATGGCCAAACGTTTTGACGGGGCCATTTTTCTCCGGCTGATTGTGAATCCTACGGGCTCAACTCAACCACACGGGCCTTCCAAGCTGTTCTACCTGTCTAAAGTCCTTATTTGAAAGCAAAAGTGACTAATAAAGGCAATCGCAATGCCTTACAGATGTCACGGCTTCATAGCCGTTGCGCGATCACCTGAAAAGGATTAAAACAGATTACAGAGCTTAAAGCCCTTAATCCTAGTAACAAATTAAAATATCTACATCCGAAGTAAGCTGACGACTCAATCGATATTGTAATAAAGTGTAAATTGATTTGACTCTCTCAAAGACAATCTCTTTTCACGGAGATGTTCCTACGTGGGAATCAGACAAGTCAATAACGCGCCAAAAGTTTTTTTTCCAAGGCGAGGTGCTATAATGCCATTGTCTCTGGCCGCAACGCACGTGTCTATGACACGGTTCCTTTTTTCTGTTTACGTTTGTAAAGTTTAGACACCTGCGGAGTCATTCAGATTTGGTAATCATTCAGTAATTTGCATTGTGGAGCCTGGGAACCGGTGTCCTGTTCGTCTTTTGTTTCAGATTACGTTATGGCGTCTATAGTAAGTATGGTGATGAATGGAATTTTAGACTACCGAGACAATTGACTTGTGATACAAAATATTCGTCATTACATCACACTGTATTGTACTTATACCTATAATAGGGATGAAGACAACTTTTTTTTCCTTAGTCTATCAGGAAGAATATTGAAAAGTATTGGACACGTATTTTTTCTTTTTTCACGTAATCAAACTTATACGGAGATGTATTGAGTTGAAATGTCGCGTGACGTCACGGTTAGGTACGATTTATACCTAACGGTGACGTAGTTAGCCCCCACTCTCCAACTTTAATGCGTTTTAACTTAGTCATTCTTTGTTAATTTGATAAAACAAAAAATACGTGTCTAATATTTTTTTATTACCTGACGGACTAATTAGAATTTCGATTTCTTCATCCTGTCGTCATCCCTATAGTGTGTGTGTGTCTAAGCTATTTATAAGAAGCCTAAGTTCTTATAAATAATTTATCACAGATAATAAACAATTGTCAAAATCGATTCTACTTGCAGAGTGTTTGATTTTTTATCGAAAAACCGTAAATACACGAACATTACTTTTAGATAAGTAAACAGGGAAAGCCCAAGTAACGAATTCCTGATAAAAACTGTGTATGCACAGAAGAATGCATTTGAATTTGAAGCAACCATGCACATGACTCACGCCTCGAGCAAGGACAAAACTGACTCCATTCCAAAACTCCAAGAAAGTTTCCCACACGAACAAGTGTAATGTAATGTAAAAAAAAGCCTTTCGCACCTCCATGCGACAATTGTCAACAGTTTGCAAAGTTAAAAGCGTCAAAGTAATTTTTAGTCTATGGTATAGTTTTTTTTTATTCCTGAACGGGTGACGCTTTGGCGGGAAGTGCGGGAACTCTTTTGTTTCGCGCGGGAACAGCCACAAACAATGACGCCTCCGCTTTTTTTTCGTAATCACTTTGGTTCTCACGATGTTTTTATTATTGAAACTCTTTTCGATTACGTTGACATAATTTTAGCCTTGAACTGGATTAAAGTGGAATAAATAAATGCTTATGTTTTCTGAGACGAGACGAAAGTGCAAGCAGTTTCTTTTACACAAGTGTTTCGAGAATCGCCACATTAGCGTGTAAATATTTGGCTTCTGACGCCATCTTTGTATTTCACATAGGTAAATAGGTATTAACTATAAGTAGGTACTATGTCAAGATCTCGATGAAAAGTCTATCATGCTTGTAGCGGTGTCGGTATAAAGTTTACAAAAACTCTTTTAAATAAATGATAATTATAAAAAGATAATTGGTTTTATCCTCACACAACTAAATTATAACACCTATAATATGTGTAAAGAAACTTCTTATGGAAGGATAAATAATGAGTTGTAACATTATATGGTAAGTTTCAAGTATCGATGGCAATATATTCAAGCAAGAAAGGTATACTTGTATAATTTTAACTGACGTTAAAAAAATGTTATGCTTTATAACGCCTTTAACCGCGCTAATCTTGTATGGGTTTTAATACAAGATTATTTATGGATAAGAGTATTTATTTATGCAAACGATCGCAGAAACGGTTCTAACGATTTGGACGAAATTCGAATATAGGGGTTTACGGGGGCGACAAGAAAGCCGTGGTGGCCTAGTGGTTTGACCTACCGTTTCTCATGCAGAGGGTCGCGGGTTCAAATCCGGCTCGCACCTCTGAAATTATTATGTGTGAAATTCAATTTGAATTTCCCACTGAGCTTTTCGGTGAAGGAAAACATCGTGAGGAAACCTGCACGCATCTGCGAAGTAAATTCAAGGATGTGTGTGAAGTCCCCAATCCGCACTGGGCCCGCGTGGGGACTATTAGCCCAACCCTCTCGTGATGAGAGCCTGTGCCCAGCAGTGGGACGCAAATAGGCTGTAGTAGTAGAGCCGTCTATCACAGCAATAAAAAGGACTTATGCGTCTGTACGCAATGTTACTAGACGGAATCTAGCTGTAAGCAAATATCAATAGAGGGCAGTAGCACCTCTGGTAATTGTGGCCGATGTTTTTGCATCTGTTACTGCTAATCGACCTAACGCCCTTTATTCTGGCACGTACACCCCTTCTCGGTACAAAACGGCACAATCACACGAAGTTCTAATGGCACTTACGACGTTGTAACTGAAATAAACGTGGAAATATTTACAATGTAACTAACGCCGAGCTTTGCTAACCATTTCACTAACAATATTAAGTGTTTGTTATTCGAAGTTTGTTGCGTGAAATGATATTGGGTGGTTATTGCTTTTAAATATGTTTTCGTTTACCTTCATACTTTAAGTGCGAATGCTTTACCTAAGTAAGAACTCCGTCTCCAGTTTCGATTTTATATATATTTTAGAATAGAGCCTACTACTGGAGTTTGGGCACCCCAACATTCTCCCATTGGTAGATACGTTTTATGTTTCAATAGCTTTTCCCCGCAACTTCGTATGCGCAGAAATATTAAATGTAAAATCCCGTTTTTTCCCGTTCCCGTGGGAATTTCGCAAAATCCTTTCTTAGCGTATGCCTACGTCATAACATCTACCTGCATGCCAAATTTCAGCCCGATCCGTCCAGTGGTTTGGGCTGTGCGTTGATAGATCACTATGTCAGTCAGTCAGTCACCTTTGAGTTTTATATATTTAGATTCAATGATGAGTGTGAACTCTCCAATCCGAACTGCACACGCGCGGCGACGAGCCTATGTAGCCCAAACCCTCTCGTGATGAGAGAAAACCTGTGCCCAGTAGTGGGACGTAAATGTGATAGGTTTCGTGCAGGCATTCTCTACCTACTTACGAGTAGCTCGCCAGAGGCAGGCCCGATGTGAAGAATATCTCTAAAAGAATACCCTAACACCAACTGGTGTAAGGTTTGTAAATTCTATTTGAAAATTAAAATCCGTGCCAGTCGTAGTTAGCTTACTTTACCCTTGTTTTGTTGCAAAAACCTATTTAACCACTCTGTAACCGTGTTCCCGCTTATTTAGTTAATTTTAAAACAAGCGGACATTACTCAAAGCTATGGAAACATTCTTTCTATTCGTCCAGGGAAATGCTAAAACAACTCTAACATTGTAACAGTTGCTATTTGCAACACCACACAGAGCTATTTCAGTACTGCAGATAAAGTCGACAGTAGCGACAAGATTTTGCCTGGTGTAGTGGGGAAAATTGGAACTAATTGCATCGAATGTCACGCTTATGTCAGCTTAATTGAACCTGACATGCCATGTAGCCCTATTACATAAATGATCATCCTTAGGACAATTTGCGTTCAAAATATTCAATGAGTCAGTCTTATTCACTTGTACCCGCCGCCCGCGGCGTTGTTTTTATGGCTATTCCAACCTGTTTCAAATGATTTCCAATGGTTGTAAAGTTATCAATGGTTCAGACGTTTCCCACGTTTCGGCGCCGAGCTGTCTGGGGACTTTTAAAAGAAGTTATTTAAATTTTTTCAACAATTGCTTACGATGAAGGTGTGTTGGGAATGTAATTTACGTGCGTGCTGTACATTTCCATTCATTAGTTGTTACTTTACAATATTTTTTTCTCATAGTAGCTACTCTTGCAAAATTATTATGAAAATCATACTCGTGTTTTAAGAGCCTTTATTACCTAGGAGTATATACTTAACAATATAGTTATGTCATGACAACTAAATAAAAAGTTGTCAGAATCATCAGTGTCAAAGTCAATCACAACACCTTAGGTGTGAGATGTCTTTCACTCTATTTACTGTAAATATGTCATTACCTACTATTCACATATTTTTTTATAATATTTACGTCACCCTTGGCCGTAAAGTGGGTTTTTCTGCCCGCTACGTGGAGAGAAAATCTCTCTTCCTGGCCAAGGCAAGACGTAAAATTCAAGACAAACCACGGGCGGCAATTCGTAAAGCCCCAGATCACATATTTATGGCCCTCACCTTCGGTTCTGGACACAAACGCGATCTGGGGCATTAACGTAATGCACTGTATGTAATGTACTATTTATATTATAAATGAGATCTTTATAAATTTTATAAAGATTCTAAGTTTTTTTAATTGTACACATTAAGTAATTTTCTGGCGATATTTATGATGAAGTAGTTATGTTTACGTCTTATCTACACCTAATGTTATTTTCTTTGAGAAATAGATGATCGAACCATCATTAAATATTTGCTTTTCTTTTAACCTCTTGGCTACCTTAAGCTGACAATTTTATTATATGACAGATTGTATATGGAGCAAATGTCAAATTATAACCGTTAATAGCTAAAATGAGTCGTTTTTTGGATATACATAGGAACCGGGCGAAGATCCCCGTGTGTGTTTAAAAGTTGTACCTTTTTTATATCGTTGGTATAGGTAAACGAGCGCACAGCCCGCCCAATGGTAAGTGGTCACTGCGGCCCATGGACACTGAAATCCTACGATCCCCCATCAGGAAACCATAAGATCGAATGCGCTCCCTACCCTGAGGCCTAAGATAGAATGCCTCTGTGTCAGAAATTTCACCGGCTACCTTAACCCCTACCGGAACACAACCGTGCGAGCACTGGTATTTGGCGGGAGGTTAGAGGGGAAAAACGGTGGTACCTCCCTGGACGGACCTAGCACCTGGCCCTACCACTAGTAGAGATCTTCTACTATCTAAAGTCCCGCGCCTTCACATTTCAAAACGCTTCAATGTTTTTAAAAAGCACCACCAACACTCTCAACACATGTGTGCGTGCTGAGACAGCCAACAACTATGCGTCGAGAGTATTGGTAATGCTGTTTAAATAATAACAAAAAAATTAAAGCGTTTTGAAATGTGAAGGCGCGGGACTTTAGATAGTAGAAGATCCCTACCTATAGTAAAATGTGACACTACCTAAATGGCAGTCTGTGTTCTGTGATTCGCACTGTTTTTGAGCGGAGCGCCGTGAAACGTGCCCGTCGAATCAACTGCGAGTATTTACACTCCATATCACGTACGGTTGTTTTATTTAATAGTACATTGTTGCGGCGTGACTGGTCGGGTCGGTATTTAGCGTAAAGTTGCTGGAAAATAATCAATAAAATATAAAACATAGTGTTACAGGTTTACACAACTCAGAAGGCGCGCGAATTAAGCAATAATGGGCTCTGCATCGACAGCTTAAGTGCTTCGCCATGCGCCTTCTCAGTTGTGTCGTGCTGTACCTACTCTAAATTCAAAACCTTGAAAACCAGTTATACATACATCGACGATACTGTCATCAGAAAAAATCTACTATATAAAAATAAGTCGGGTTTTCCTTCCTGACGCTATAACTCCAGAACGCACGAACCGATTTCCACGGTTTTGCATTCGTTGGAAAGGTTTCGGGCTCCGTGAGGTTTATAAAAAAAACTAAGGCGGTACGAAGTCCGCGGGGTCAGCTAGTCTTATATATAAAAATGAATTGACAACATTTAAATTTTTTAGGAAGGTGTAATTAGAAAACGATTTCGGTATCCTTGTCTAAAGGATTCAAATACGGATGTTTCAGATTTTTTCATTCAATTAGAGAAATTCGTATTTTATTGGTAACTGCTGGGTGACGACCAAGTGACGTCATCCAGGGGCTATATTTAAAGTCCTAAATAGGGATCTCCCTGTTCCCTATAGCAGCTAGATTTAAAGTTCAACTTGACGCGTGAGCGATCCTATAGGGAACAGGGAGATCCCTATTTAAGACTTCGAATATAGGCCCCTGTAGTCTTTGAAATTAATACAAAAATCATACACGTATACTTAAATGATTAGTAAGGTAATGCTTTTAGCCATGGAAGTCGATGCTTATAGCAAATCATGATCTATTCAGGGTATACCACAGATGTCTTTTTTGGTGCCAGCTTTGAATCTACCAATTCTACCATTAATAATACTATTAGTAGTGATTAAACAATTAAAAGAATCCCCTACGTGCCCAACGGCCCACTCAAAAATACGCCCCCACAAATAGATCGTCGATCATAATTAACCAAAAAAAGATCGAAAAAATCCATGTAACGTCACGCACGAAAGCGATCTATAAAGATTTGGGGCCGCTACGTGCGCGCGCGCAGAATCCAAAATGGCGGCGCTTTTTGGGCATTTTTTCCCTTTTATTTGTTGTGTTTGAGTCTATATTTGTTTTTATTGCATCGGAATGCATTCTGGGAGTCACGGAGTTGCCATTAGCCCTGCCGGTGTGAATTTTACTGCATTCCACATTTGCCGTGGCTCGAATTAGTAGCGAATTGCCTGAATAGTTACCATAGTCTATTGTAGAGGGATTTTCAAGAATTAATGGACCTTTCAATCGGCAGATCGCCTGCAGCGTTACGAATCAGAAAACTTCCTCCAACCATTAGTATCACTACATCCATACTAATGTTATAAATGTGAAAGTAGCTTTGCTTGTTACCTCTTCATACGGCTGGAGTGGACCGATTTAGATCAAATTTGGTATGGTGAGAGTTGGCGTCCCGGGAAAGAACTAGTCTACTTTTTATCCCTGGACAACGCGTAGTTCCCGCGGGCTATTTCCACGAAAGCGAAGTCGCGGGCAGCAGCGAGTAAAGTCACTTGGGGGTAATTCCGTCAATGGGTTAATTTCGTATTATAAAGTTATTGCTGCAATGCAAAATAATCGGGATTACCGCTTCCCTCTTGTTGGGTATAGTGTACGAGTAGGTAGCTTCTAATAACATTATAAAAGTCAGATACATTATAAAAAAAGACGAAATTACCCCATTCACGGAATTGTCCCAAGTGACCCTATTAGATATCCCATTTCTCTGTTTACAAACTCGGATTAGGCCCCATTGTTACCGTCTTTGTTTTTATGGTTTCAACTGTCTAATTTCTTTGATATCTACGCGTCTAATGTTTTTAAAAAAGAAAACCGCCTTCAAACTCCGAAGTCGGTGTGAAGTGAACTGGCCGGCAGCCCCAAGTTAACTTAACTTAGACATGATATCGCAGTCTGTTGGAGTTTGAAGGCGGTTTTTTTTTAAATGTAGTTTCAGTGAGCGTAATGAACTTTCTTTCCTTCTTTGAAGGATGAGGACCGTATCCCTGCTCCTATAGTCAGTTTGCTTAATCGAGATCAAAACGGGTGGCCTAATATAAATTTAATTTTACGTAGGAATATTTCTATTTAAAAAATCACACCCTGTGATGATTTAAATATTTCTTGGTAGGTACTCTTAAAACTAGGATTTAAATAGGTAAGCCAATTAATTGATTATACTTTCTAACAAAATTACAAAAAACCCAACTAACCTGACGTAGTTTTTTGATATCGAATTAACAAACCGAGTATATTTGGGGCCACTATCTACCTATAGACTAGCTACTTGACTCTGCAGTCAAACTGCGAAAGCAGTTTTGTGGAGCAATGTACTATTTTTATAATTGCATCTCATGTATTAATAGTAAAAAAATAAATAATAATATAAGGCTGTCAATGTCAAAGTTCGTTATTTCATACAATATTAGTGTCAATTATTATGTAACTGTGACTTTCGGACACCTCGTTGTTGTCAATTTAGCGTGTAATATATCTCATAATGTGCTAACATTGACGACATTGCACCTCTAACGGCGAATTCACTCGCGGTGACCTTCATTTCATTTTGGTGACTTCCATACTCTATGGTTGATATATTTTTTAAATCGTTTTTATGCCCTGGATTCTCGGAAAAGGGCCATCGCGGCCATCTTGGTGTTTGCCGAGCTACCGGGCGTGTGTTTGACTTGGTCTCATTTTATTTTTAAACTGGTCCTGTGGTCATCGGCTTGACGTGATTTAGGAACGGGTTCTGTAGCTATTTTCATCATTGCAGCCGATAGACGTCCACTGCTGGAAATATGTCTCCCCAAGAATGTGATGTGATTGAATTGAGAAGCTCCTCCTTTTTTTAATGTCGGTTAAAATGTGATCAATGGCAGCCAACACAACGACGCTGCTGGATATTAGGACTGTCCCAAGGTTGTCGGGACACAATTCCAAACGGTAAATCATCATCATCCATCATCATCATGTCAGCTGAAAGACGTCCACTGCTGGACATAGGCCTCCCCCAAGGATCGTCACTCAGACCGGTCCTGCGCTACTCGCTTCCACCAGCAGTTTTATATCTAGTTGGAGGCGGTTTGGGGACGCCGTCTCGAGAACTTTATGGCCCCATCGGCCATCAGTCCTGCGAGCAATGTGCCCCGCTCACTGCCACTAAAGGCTCTCAATTTAGCGGACGGGTAGTTATTCAGCACGATACCGGTCTGAGAGGTGATCCTTGGGGTAGGCCTATGTTCAGCAGTGAATGTCTTTCGGCAGACATGATGATGGATGATGAAGGACGCTCCCTGCCTCCCTGGAAGCGCTGGTAAATTCATTTAAAAGTGACGCGTAAAAGTGCCCAGATGTGGACTATTTGATGAATATATATATTTTTTTATTACGAATGGGTTTGCGTTTGACCCTAATCACACCTGATGGAAAGTAATGATAGGGTCTAAGGTGGAACACGCTTACCCAGAAAATGCCTATTCACTCTAGACTTGAATACACCAAGATTATAGGAACTGGGAAACACAAACACAGGGAGGGAATTCCAAAGTTTAGCAGTGCGAACAAGAAAAGATTTGCGCATCGCTTTGTTCGACTCATGGGGAACTCAACCACATGAGGATGGAAACCCTCCCGTCGTCTAGTAGTATTTTGATTTGCCTTATTTACCGTTTGGAATTGTGCCCCCATAACCTTGGGAGAGTCCTAATACCTTTGAGTTGGCTGCTATGGATCACATTTTAACCGACTTGAAAAAAAGGAGGACCTTCTCAATTCATCGGATTTTTTTTCGTCGGAACTTTCAATTTTATAATAGGTATCCATACTAATATGGATACATTTATTCGCAAAACACCGTTAATCCCTCGATAACAATTAGAACCCCTGTTTAGTGCGAAGGGAACCCTAAAACCTCTTTATTGTTATTATTCTGATCGCAGTGCTAATGGAAATAAATGGTCAGTAAACTCCGGCCCTACCCTACGGCACATAAACACCGAGCAAAGTCAACCTTGACTCCTTTAGTCAAAGTTCAAATTGGCTTTATGAAGCTAGTGAGTACACCTCCTATAGTTGTTAAACCAATTTTAGAGTCTAATTCTATACGGAACAAGGCTTGAAATAGATTGCAGTATTATTATAATGATTGGGTAAAGAGTTCTTTAAATTAAGGCAAGACATATTTTTTCACTTATACCACAGAATATTTAATAGTGTACCGGCTAGAATCATCCGCCTGAATCTAGCCGGCGCGCAACTCGCCCTTACCGTCACTTGTATCATCCGGAGATGGAGAATGAACAATGGGCCCGAGTAGTTGTACTCACACATTTATAAGTGCACAGACGTCCTCGCACGCAAACATTGACACTTTATTCGAATTGTGTTCGAAATCGTACTTTTATAGGCCGTGTCCGCCCTGTGCTTATACCCAAAAACTTGTAAGTTTACCGACGAATATACCTTTTTATCCACTAGATCGAAAAGATTCACTTTTGGCGCTCGATTTAAGCGCGCAAACGTAGTTTTATCCCCTAGCGTTGAAAACATTTTTAATTTTTGAACTTGAGTACCTATACCAAAAGCTCAACCTATTTTTTCTTTGGATTTAATAGTAGATTGTTTATCAAGGGACTAAAACAAGCCATTATGACACGAGATGTTTAGCCACCCGAGCAGAGCGAGGGTGGCTATAGTTCGAGTGTCATTATGGTTATTTAGTCACGCGTTAAACACTCTGCTTTTCACTTCGAACGCGAGGAAAAAAAAACGAAGTTCCATACATTATTACGATATTTATTATAACAAAGTAGATAACCGGCTACTTCCCGATGACCTAGAATCATGAAATTTGGCCAGAAGCAAGGTTTTACAGCACACGTACAGGAATAAATCCGATAACCGTAAATATTATATATTTTAGTGCAAAAAAAAAAAGCCAATTTACTAATACAAACTTATCATTTGCGGTTGGCGCAGTAGCCGTGTCTACCACCAACCAACCGCAAATAATAAGTTTGTATTGTTAAATTTGCATCATCAAGTTTGTAGGTACGGAACCCTCGGCGCGCGAGTCCAACTCGCACTTGACCTGATTTTTATGACGTGACGTTTTGAATGATATTTAGCCAACAGATTCAAACTTGAAAACTATTAATATATTTTAAAACTAATTGGGTCATGCATTATTAAATGAATTCACTTTAAATAAAACAAGATTCATAGGTATTCGTAATCATTAAATCGTGTTTCACGAAATTAAATCGTTTTTTCACGCCCTAGAAATTGTCTAGGTTCACTGGAAATGGGGATAATCCTCCTTTCACAAACTCTGTGCTTGGCTGTTTAGGCGGGTTTCCAATGTAAATTAAAAAAAAAATACTTTAGTCCCTAGAGATTAAAAAAGAGCTTTAGTCCCGATGTGCAGAGACTAAAGTAACATTTTAAGAGCATGAGAAGTGAAAAAAATTAAACGTTCCGAAACATGACAGTTTTCTCGCTGGCTGTGAAGTGAAAAATTGTGGGTTTCACTCGACACCATAGAATTTCGCGTCTTGTGCAATGTGGATTTGATTTTAAGCTTAGCTACACACTGGGGCAGTATTAGAATACTTCTTAGGTTCGGCTTAGCTCGTGGTTGAAATCTATCCTTGGCACAGCGTTCAATTGTTTTACATTACCCTTGGCCGTAAAGTGGGATTTTCTGCCCGCTACGCAGAGAGAAAATCTCACTTCTTGGCCAAGGCAAGAAGTAAAACTTTTGACAAACCACGGGCGGTAATTCGTAAAGCCCCAGATCGCATATTTATGGCCCTCACCTTCGGTTCGGGCCACAGAAACCTGCGATCTGGGACATTTACGAATTCACCACCCTAGGTTTGTAATGTACTATTATTACATGCACTCCCGTAAAATAACGAAGTAATGTAGTCTTGTATGACAAATAACTAAATACTTTGCTTATTTCCCTGGATGATTCATTTTAATCAGTCCAGCGGTTTAAGCGTGAAGAAGTATCATACAGACCGCTATTAGAGTTACTTTCGCATTTATAGTATTAGAAGCCGTGGGGGCCTAGTGGTTTGACCTACCGTCTCTCATGCAGAGGGTCGCGGGTTAAAATCCGGCTCGCACCTCTGAATTTATTTATGTGCGAAATAGAATTTGAATTTACCACTGAGCTTTGCGGTGAAGGAAAACATCGTGAGGAAACCTGCACGCATCTGCGAAGTAATTCAAGGATGTGTGTGAAGTCCCCAATCCGCACTGGGCTCGCGCGGGGACTATAGCCCAACCCTCTCGTGATGAGAGGAGGCCTGTGCCCAGCAGTGGGCTGTAAATAGGCTGTTATAGTTATAATATTAGTAAGGATGGATAGCAACTAATTAAGCATTTAACTTAAAAAAACCTATGTTTTCGTGAAAATCCCACGTGGGAAATTCGCCGACCAAGCGTGGTTGGTAATAGTGGCATTACGTCACACATTACATGAGTCATTGAAAAATCGCATTTGTAAACTTAACCTACTCCGAATTAAAGTAGGTCGTGTTCTCGGGGTGTCAGCGTAAAACGCAGACGCCGTGTGACTCGAGAGCGAGCACGAGGGCTCTAAAGTCCAAAATAACGTGATAATAAATCAACTACCTGTAAGTACACTCTGGACTGAGACAGTGACAGTGATATGCTCGCAGGACTGATGGCCGATGGGGCCGGAAAGTTCTCGAGTGGCGCCCGCGAACCTGTAGACGAGCTGTCGGTAGGCCTCCAACAACATGGAGCGACGACCTCGTGACAGTCGCGGGAAACCGGTGGAAGCAAGTAGGACCGGTCTGAGTGGCGAGCCTTGGGGGAGGCCTACGTCCAGTAGTGGACGTCTTTTGGCTGAAATGATGATGGCAATGCTGCCAGCATTTTGGGTAGGTACCATGCCACGTAGTATAGGACTTTTAGATTAGGAAAACACTACTTTTTGGTATTTTATTTATGTTCTTGGAATGCCAAAATAAATATTTAAAATCTCTTGTGTATGAATTATCATTACATTTTGTACGAAACCGCCATGCCGTGGTGGCCTAGTGGTTCGACCTACCGCCTCTCATGCAGAGGGTCGGGGGTTCGATTCCGGCTCGCACCTCTAAGTTTTCTTATGTGCGAAATTCAATTTGAATTAACCACTGTGCTTTTCGGTGAAGGAAAACATCGTGAGGAAACCTGCACGCATCTGCGAAGTAATTCAAAGATGTGTGTGAAGTCCCCAATCCGCACTGGGCCCGCGTGGGGACTATAGCCCAAACCCTCTCGTGATGAGAGGAGGCCTGTGCCCAGCAGTGGGACGTAAATAGGCTGTAGTAGTAGTAGTAGTAGTTTGTACGAAACATGCTATACTATAACTGACCCGAATTCATTGCTGTTGAGTGTAATAGGTAGCCCTAGATATTTTTTTAATGGCATTAAGTTAGGATCACGGGCGGACGGGGTCGCGGAAACCGACGTTTCATGTTTTAACCAATGGCCGTCCGCACCGACACAGTCGCACCATTTTTTTAAATAACATAAATTGTACTAGCTTTTCACCCGACTTCGCCTGCGTGGAATGAAGTCACTATGCGTTTGTGCCTATGTAGGTACTTAGTCTATATCCTTCATTGGGACTCCAGCTATCGCCATACCATATTCATTTTTGATTTATTCTATCGTGTAATAGAACCTACTATTTTCTTTATCTACACCCATATCATAAATCCTCTTTGATGCGTTAAAAAATAGGTGGTAATGACATCCGTTATTAACAGGAAGTTCTGACAAAGCGAATTTCCTATCTGTGGTCATACAGTGAAATTCATTTTACGTCACCCATGGCCGTAAAGTGTGATTTTCTGCCCGCTACGCAGAGAGAAAATCTCACTTTCTGGCCAAGGCAAGACGTAAAACTTTTGACAAACCACGGGCGGTAATTCGTAAAGCCCCAGATCGCATATTTATGGCCCTCACCTTCGGTTCGGGTCACAAACACCTGCGATCTGGGACATTAACGAATTCACTGCCCTAGGTCTGTAATGTACTATTACAAAACCTAATTCGATGTTGTAATGACGTTCAAATTTCGAACATCTTCGAACAGCAATGACCGCCTCGCCTATATTCTTCAGTAAGACAGAACGAAACTTTGTTCCAAATTCAAATGTCGGTTCTATTTAGTCTATGCTTTTTGAAAAAAGAATGTGAGACACTGACGTATGCGAATTGCCGCCATTGTGGACAGATTTTAAAGCATCTTAGAGTATTTATAAAATTAGTGTAGATAAAGTTGCGTATACTGTACATAATTATATGCCTTAAAACACTCGTGGGATATTATTATGAAACTCACTTGTCGGCTCGTCTCATAAAACCCCACTCTTGTTTTGAGGACCTTTATTATGTAGCAGTTACATAAAGTACTATTAAATAACTTAAGATATAAATATACTATGCCCTAATTCATACAAAAATGGTTTAACGTCTCGTCAAAGATGCATTTGTGTTAAAAAATAGGTTCCTTTATTACAGGGTTGTCAAAAACATAGATTTTACTATTTTTTACTAAAGCCCTAAAGCTATGGTTATGTAATACACTAGATAATTTGCTGTATAAATGTTAGGTAAGCGCAATGGAATTTTATCACTGTTTTCGAATTGCAGATTTCTTAAGCGCCTTGAAACATCATGTTTTTTTTTTATTAAATTCCTATTTCAAAACTTTTTACGCTTTATTTTTTCGTTTATGTAGATATAGGTGTTGTTCTTTCAGTTATGTTTTCACTCCTCCTATTCGAAAAGGAGTACTTTGTTCCCCGGTTTAGAGGGAGCAAAATGCGATTTTGCTCCCTCTCCATTTCTACTCCGCAAACAGGGAGCAAAGTAAGATTTTGCTCTCTAAGGAGCAAAGTACGATCTTGTCCCCTGCTGCTACTGGTTTTTTCATAGGAGGAGTGAAAAGCAGAGTGTGCAACACGGTAGCAAAATTATATAAGCCCTGGGTGATAAGCTTGAATCCCTCACTAGCTCATTGCAAGATTCCACGCTAGAATCCAATCCATGCCCGCGGTAAAAAAAATCTCCCTAGTCACACAATCTACTATTTCAGCCTGCTTATTGTTTTCTTACATTAATAAATATTTCGAATTTCGATAATGTTAAGTTCATGGACAATAACTTACTTCCATGTGTTAGAGTTCAACGGGCGATTAATGCACTAAATAGTACCTACTGAGGCTGCATGGTTCCACCTACTGAGGCTGCATGGTTCCACCTACCGCCTCTCATTTAGAGGGTCGGGGGTTCGATTCCGGCTCGCACCTCTAAGTTTACTTATGTGCGAAATTCAATTTGAATTTACCACTGAGCTTTTCAGTGCAGAAAACATCGAGGAAACCTGCAAGCATCCTCGAAGTAATTCAAAGATATGTGTGTGAAGTCCCCAATCCTATAGCCCAAACCCTCTCGTGGGGAGGCCAGTGCCTAGCAGTGGGGCGCAAATAGGCTGTAGTAGTAGTAATAGTAGTAGAGCCTAAATTATTCTTTCTTGTAGTGCTTTTTCAAGTGCTGAATCTTGCTCAGTCCAATAAGATATAGTTCAAAATAGTTGAATAAAAAATTACACATAGAATCTTACCGGACACTTTCATTTTCATCTGACCGCTCCGAAAAACACAACACAGAAAAAAAACAAAAGAAAGCACGCCACAAAAACACTGCACAGATATCAAAAACGGAACGTCCGATTCGAAATTCGAATCATTGTCTACGCGCCGAGCGGTTCGAGGCGATTGAAAAAAAAAATGAGACCACAGAGTTGGCAGTTCTTCCGTGTCGGCGCGACTGCGGACTCGTCAGCATTTCTGTCACAATGGGCCGACGCAATTGCCCTCAATAATTGATAGCAACATATGTAGAATGCCACGCTAATCAGTTTTGTAATAGTATGCGGAAACATGGAAACTCGGAAAATGTTTCATTAATATGTTGTATGTTGCTAAAATTGAGATAAAGCCGTTTCAGTGTTGCAAACACACGACCCAAGAAAACTCGAGTTTTTTTTTCTCGTTTTTTTTTTATTTCTCTCTATTTCCAAACAAACAACGGACAAACGGGGCTGGTCATGGAAATGGATGCCTAAATATAAAACATTAAAGGCTTCAGCAATAGTGATTTGTGCTTTTTAGGGTTCCATGGCCAAATTCTGAGATCTTATATTTAAGTTTAAGTTAGGGACTATACATCCCTTCAATGTAATTTTAGTACGTAGATACCTATATGTATATTTTATTCATGTAATGTAAATTTTGTAAATTTTGAAAAAAGGCCTTCTGCTTGAGTTTGTTGCGGCGCTTCTTCTCAAGCAATGGGTCTAGGAAGCGCTGGTAAATTCTTTTTCTGACGTGTAAAAGTGCCGCTATGTGGCCAATTTGCTGAATAAATGATTGAATTGAATTGAATTGAATGCCATAAAAACGGAACCCTTAAAATTTATTTATGTCCGTACGTCCGTACCAACCTTTTTTCTTGGAGACCGGGTGGGTATACCTACAGTAACTAACCTTAGTTACTGTAGGTATATTGTAATCGTAATTTGGTAGATAGGTGTGCACTATGCAAAATCAACTCAACAAAATGATGTAGTACGATTTTGAGAGCAAAAAATATGATGGGTGTACCTAATACGTGTGGATGACAATGAACTGAGGGATGACAAACGTATTTAAGAGAACTTAGCCGTGTGACGTGTGGATAGGTCTTGGAAAATGAAGTTTTTAAACAAGTTGGTACTTATTTTATTATTTATGCCAATATTTTGTGAGCATATTTTAATTTGATAACTTTTGAACTATGGAGAGAAAAGTTGTAAAAAAAATGGAAATATAGAATTCAACAAAGACTTTGAACGAAAACTGGTTTAAACAAAATTGTTCGTGTAGTTTTCGAGATAATGGGATAATTTTGGAAAAAATCAAATTCAAATTCGTTTTGTTGTCCATATTAATATGAAACATGCATTATGTTATTAGCTTAACATATCACATAGGCACAAATAATAATAACGGTAAATAATTTCGGTAGCTACGGAACCATTCATGTTAGCGAGTCCGATTCGCTCCTGGCCGGTTTTTTTTCTAATTAGATTCTAAAACCAGCAACAATCCGACCGACAATCCGTACAGTCCCCACGAACTCAATCTCAAGACGGATTCAAATGTTAATGTCAATTTTAACTGCAGGTTTTTCCTCACAATTTTCATTTCCTATAAAAATTCGAATAAAATAATATTTTTTATTTAAGTTCTATCATGTTATAAGTTTTTCGATCTCAATGGCCGGAGTTAGATGAAGACTTCAAAGTATACCGCCATATCGAAATGAAACAAGACAAGTTGTGGTCATAAAGCACATTTATACGTATGGTGTGCTCGTTAAACGGCCACCCGGGTAGGGTTGCCATATGTCCGTCTTTTTATCAGGACATATTTGACTTTTTCAAATCTTGTCAGGCTTTTTGTGAACGCTCGTAGAGCGGGGGGATAGATATGTCTACCAAGGCTTTGATGTCTTAGGATTAAATGTCTGGCTGGCCAAATAGAGGGTACAGTCAAGCTTTTTAATTTTAAGAAATGGCAACCCTACGGCCGGACCATGTGGTCCGACGCAAGCCTCGCGCCAGCGCCGTGACGTACGAAACGAATCGGGAACGTTGGAGTCTCTGGACCTGCTTTGATGAAATAACTTGTACTGCATGGGCTATATTAAAACGTTCATATTATACCCACAAGAACCTTTTTATGCCCCACATCTGGGCAGTGGCAGTCCCACGGTGTCATAGCTAGAGTTCCAAAGACTCTGGGAAAAAAGAAAATGGGTTGCACTTTCTGAGTTGGAAGTAATAAGTACTTAATTTTGAAGTGAAAAATAAACATGGCCTGCTAGCTCCGAGCCCTTGCCAGTCCATTGCATATTCCTCATGATGTTTTCCTTCACCGAAAAGCTCAAAGGTGCGCCCTAGTAAAACCACTCCGCTTTTTCTGGCCTACCTGATCCCTGCACTGCTGCAATGGGCAAAACCTCCCCGCCTCTCTTCCAGTGCTCTCCACTCTATCTACACTCAACCGCAATGGAATTGGGTAACTTTGTATGAAAAATCCTATACCAAGTGACCCTATTTCATTGCGGTTGTGTGTATATCATGTACTAGCTTCTGCCCGCGACTTCGTCCGTGTGGAATTCGGTAATAGCGTTCCCTCGGGAACTATGCGTTTTTTCCGGGATGAACAGTAGCCTACATGTTGATTAGTATTATAAACTATCCCCATACCAAATTCTGTTACAATCCGTCCAGTAGTTTTCGAGTTAAATCCGGATACATACATACATACAGTATTTTTTTCTAAACATCGTTAGTTTGTGTTCAGTATCGTTTATATAGTCCCCTCGACTTGATAGTTTCTTTTAATTTTCAAGTTTCAGACGCGACTTCTTCTACAGACTTATTATTAGTATAGATTTCGAACTACTACTACTACAGCCTATTTGCGTCCCACTGCTGAGCACAGGCCTCCCCTCATCATGAGAGGGTTTGGGCTATAGTCCCCACGCGGACCCAGTGCTGATTGAAGACTTCACACACATCTTTGAATTACTTCGCAGATGCGTGCAGGTTTCCTCACGATGTTTTCCTTCACCGAAAAGCTCGTGGTAAATTCAAATTGAATTTCGCACGTAAGTAAACTTAGAAGTTGAAGAAGCGAGAGAAGTATGCAAGAGTCGTAGCAAATGGAAAGAAGTGGTCTCTGCCTACCCCTATGGGAAAAAGGCGTGATATTATGTATGTATGTATGTATGTAAACTTAGAGGTGCCAGCCGGAATCGAACCCCCGACCCTCGGCATGAGAGGCGGTAGGTCGAACCACTAGGCCACCACGGCTATATAGATTTCGTATCCGGGCCTACTTAGGTACTTACGTGAATTGCTTTAATTGCTGTAGTGATATTTCCTCCGCGAGTTTTCTCAATGATAGTAGACTATATGGACCATAGAGAAAATGTAGCAAATCCACGCACCCCCACGCCAAGCTACGTGACGGCACAATGGAGCGACGCGTTCCCACGCCACGGGCCGTCCTTATTGTCTAATCGTTTGATTGTAAACGAAACCCTGTTAAATAGTGTATATGATCTGTAGCACTACCATGAGTTTAAGAATTTTAGTTCAACGAGTGACCGCCAGGGGCGCTCTGTACTATTCTTCATACAAATCGTTTACGTAGTCGCTAGCGAGTACGGTCACTGTAAACTCATGGTATTGCTACTGGAGGAATATGAAGATAGTAACAACTGCATCGTTCTTTACTTATATTAGTCCACGTCGCCATCATATCACACCCACACACCTACACCATATACCTACACACGCACTCGTTTCTCGTTTCTTGGTAAGGATTCACAATCAGCCGGAGAAAAATGGCCCCGTCAAAAGGGCACCCGTTTGTCCTTCGGTATAAAGAGGCGTTATTAGCATATTGGAACGTATTGTCTAATGGCAGTTTGCTCCATATATTTTGACATATTCTGTTACTGGCACTGTTCGTCCATATGTTATTACTTATTATAGGTCAATGGTTTCTTGTTTTAAAATTGTATCTAAATTTTATTGGATTTTCTTCAATATTATAATATTTTACTATAGTTTCTGCTCTTAGTTCAAAGACCGTTATGATAATTCTAGGAAAACCTGTTATTGGCCTATGTTATGTTACATCTATCACTTGTAATTTTGTTTAGAAATACGGCTGTTGATTTTCTGTGAAATAAATTAATAAATAAATATCTCTCGACATGGAAGATCAGGCAGTAGGTAAAATAAAATATTAGATTGTATGAATGGGGAGAAAAATGGTTTATCTAACTCGATCTGCTCGGGATTCAATTCTGGAATCTTTCGCGTCGCTCTGGATTCAAGCTATTTCACCTAAGGTGTAAAAAATACTCCTTTTACGTATAAGAGGAGTGAAACAAGCATATTTAAAAACTTTTTATCTACACTCATATCATAAACTCTCTATGATGCGTTCAAAAACCGCAAATTATGACCAGCATTAAAGATAAACTGTATAGTTAGAACAGATTTCTAATCTGTGAAAATATTCCAATAGCTGTATTAGACCATCGAATTCAATTGTCTAATAGCATTCTAATTTCGAACATCTTCGAACAGTAATGCCCGCCTATTTTTCAGTCAGACAGAGCGCGAAAGTTTGTTCCAAATTAAAACGTCGACTAGAGTCGACGTTCTATTTTAGTCTTGCTTTTTGAAAATCGAGTGTGAGGCACTGACGTATTCGAATTGTCGCCATTGCGGACAGATTTTGAAGCATCTTAGAGGGTATATTAAATGAATGTAGATGAAGTCGTGTATGCAACTGTACATACTTAGGCCTTTATTATGTAGCAGTTACATAAACTATCTACTATTAAAAACAGTCTTTAAAAGTACTCGTCAAGACGGAACAAACGAGTCCAAACTCGACGGGGTTGTGTCGTTTAACTACTGAGTTCCTGTGACAACCTTCCGGTTCCATCATCAGATCAGCTCCATGTCCAATTTTCAAGTGTCATGCGATTTACACACGCATGCAAAATTTCAGTTTAATCGGTAACCGGGAAGTGGATCAAATTTAACTTGCAAGATTTGATTACAGTCGATTAAGAAACAAACAAACATCGGGAAAGGTGAAACTAAATAAAAGCTTGTAATAGTACATTACAGACCTAGGGTGGTGAATTCGTAAATGTCCCAGATCGCAGGCCATAAATATGCGATCTGGGGCTTTACGAATTACCGCCCTTGGTTTGTCAAAAGTTTTACGTCTTGCCTTGGCCAAGAAGTGAGATTTTCTCTCCGCGTAGCGGGCAGAAAATCCCACTTTATGGCCAAGGGTGATGTAAAAATTAAAACTGCACTACGTGAGTCTGCGAAGTCGATGTCAAGTGAACCGACCCCAGGTTTAATGACAATCTTATAGTGAACTAGCTTCTGCCCGCGACTTCGCCCGCGTGGAATTCGTAACAGAATTCCCGCGGGAACTATGCATTTTACCGGGATTAAAAGTAGCCTATTGTTGACCAGTGTTATAGACATAGATCTATTATAAGTAAGGATTCACAATCAGCCGAAGAAAAAACGGGTGCCCGAACAACTCGGGCACCCGTTTGGCGCTCAGTAAATTTGACACTTAAGTCTTATAGTGTTAGGTTTACTTTTGTATAAAATATTTATCTTGACACATATTATAAAGAGGCGTTATTAGCATATTGGAACGTATTTTCTAATGTCAGTTTGCTCCATATATTTTGACATATTCTGTTAGGCACTGTACGTCCATATTTATTATAGGTCAATGGTTATAGACTATTCCCATACCAAATTTTGTTGCAATCCGACCAGTTTTCGAGTTAAATCCGGACATACATACATACAGACAATTGTTCAGTATGTATAAACATACATATAGTCCCCTCGACTTGGTAGTTTCGCTCTCATCTCGAGAGGGTTTGGGCTATAGTCCTCCTAGTCCCCACGCGGACCCAGTGCGGATTGGGAAACGGCACACTCATCCTAGAATTTGTTACTTTACAGATGCGTGCAGGTTTCCTCGCGATGTTTTCTTTCACCGAGAAGCTCAGCGGTAACTTCAAATTGAATTACATTAAGTACATGAATACACTATTGCTTTTATATCCCACTTACCATAATCCCCATGAACCATAGACAACGTAAAAAAACGTAATCCGACGTCACAGATCCACAATCGATACCCGAAATGGGTCATAGACAAGCGTCGTCCTGTAATTCGGCGCGCGCTTTCCGCGGCACGCACCATAGACATTGTCGTTGGACATTTTACTTCTGATTTATAGCGGCGGTGTTTTGTTCGGCATGAATGGGCCGGATGCGTCGCTTGCGATTGGCATGTAAGTACTGATTAGTCGTTTAGGTATTAACAATGATTAATGACTCTACACCCCCGCTTCAAGCTGTAACATAACAGCAACAGCAGTAATTGTACTACTTGTGTACTTACTAGCAAAGCTGTGGTCTAGTACCGAATTATGTATTTTATTTATTTACTTAAACTTTATTGCACATAAAGAAAACTTAATGTACAAAAGGCGGACTTAAAGCCTTGAGACATTCTCTACCAGTCAACCTTTAGGCAAAGCAGAAAATGGTTAGGGGCGGTGCCAAAAAAAACCAACATTACTGAATATACTTAGACACTAGCAAAGAACAAATATACTTACATGAAATAAACATACTTAAACTAAATAAAGACATACAAATAAATAAATAATATATATATATGTACGAATTAACCGCCCAAAAAAAACAGCGAGGTCTATATTTGTAGGTATTTTTGTGTTAGGTACGTACTATTTTTTCGCATAGGTACCCGACTCGACTCCTCAAAAATGTGTATGATGACTGCCTTCAAACTCCGACGGAAAGCAAAGTCGGTGTAAAGTGAACATCCAAAGCTATACCTTGAACTTGACATCGACATCGCAGTCTGTCGGAGTTTGAACGCGAATTTCCATTTTTATTTTAAATGCCGGCTCCTATATCCCTCAAAATGTGGTGCAGTAGGTGAGATGAAAAATAATAGGTACCTAATTGCCAAGGTGAGATGAATTTGACACCTAAAAATATGTAAGCGTGTATATAGTCAGTTTTAAGCTTCCATTATTTCTCTGTACGTAATTTAGTTGTACCCAAACCAGATTTATTTACGAACATGGTAAAACAAATTTAAATTTTATACACTTCAATCACGAAAATGTTAAAACAATTTAAATCAGGTTATTTTTATAAGTAGTTAATGCAATTTCATAAATTGACAAAATAAAAATGTACCTACTTAGTAAAGAAGAAAATGCTGTCACACGCGTAGCAGACGAATCCATATCTTTTCATTATTGCAATGGATATAACTAGAGAAAAATCAGAAATATCAAACACGTGTGGAAAAAGGCTGTTTTAAATTTTTGTAAGGTTTGTTTTGTGGAATTGTCAATTACATTTTGAGAGCTACATTCCTCCATCATTGCAACCAATCATCCAACTCATAAGTCAATCGTGTCGGCGTCTATAAAAGCGCATCACTAAGCGGTCATAGACAACAGTTTTTTAACACTGGCCGCGAACAGCCGCGGGGCGTGGCGTCCCGCCCACCGCCCCACCTGCTATCGATTGCAAATGTCTACGGAGCATCGCTGTCAGTTACAATTTGTGTTCGATTCGAATTTCAAAAAGTTTTTTTTTTCGTAGCTACAGAATTACGGCCAAGGCTACCGTGCTTACGAGCTTGAATACCCATTGTTCTTTTTATGTTTTCAAAACCTGACGATGAAAATGGGTCAAAGTTACGATTAGGCCTTACAAATCCGTAATTTCAAGTTTTCGAAAGAAGATTTTTTTTTTTTTAATTGTATTCGAAGGAAGCTAATGACAAACATGTTATGAAATCATTACCAAAGGTGCCGATCTTTATGTCAGGATGGCTGTAGTATTTTTATATCTTGTTTAGGTAGGTATTATAAACGAATTAAAATGCACTTCAAATTCTCATTTATCAAATAAAACACACAATAAAGGAATTGGCTTAGTTGATAGTGACTAGTGACCCACTGTTCCGACGGTCGAATCCCGCTAGGGGCAAACTAGAGCATGAATGTTTGTATACTAGGTACCTACCCGAGTCATGGGGGTTTCGTATTTATATATACCTATGTATGTATTTCTCTATAATAAGTATTATATCGCTGTCTAGCACCCTACAACCCACAAGTAAATCAAATCAATCATTTATTCAGCAAATTGGCCACATTGGGGCACTTTTAGTCGTCAGAAATGAATGTATACTAGCGCTTCCTAGACCCATTGCCAGGCGCGGCGCACTCTTTGATTTTTTCGCGCTCGACACAAGTACCCGCCGGCTTCGCACCACGGCGTGATGATTAGTGGTTGCCGCGCAATGCTAGCGAATGCACGCGCGCGCGTTTTGTCTTAATGTACGTCGCGACGCAAGAGTCAAATGTGCTATGAAAGAATTATGTCAAAAAAATATTGTATAGACGAGGGTTGTACTAACAAGAAAAGTAAAATGATTTGGTAAAGAGTAAAATTATGAACTTTGGTATGGAGGTAGTTCAAGACAACCCAAATTTTTAACTTTTCTATAGGAATAATAACAATAACTCTTGTATGTCCGGTATAATAGTATCATGGGGTACGCAAATTCTATGTACGCAGGACGAAGTCGCGGACAACGGCTAGTATAGGTATATGATAATGCAGTTGAGTGACTGTGTCTTTAATTTTGAATTTAGCGGATTCATAAATTGACAGATAAACTATGCGATAACTTAATAGTAAATTACGTTGTAGCATCTGTGTAGACGAGTGTTTTTAATAATAATAAAAATACCTAACTTAACTTAAATATATATTTTCTTAATAACACTATTATAGTTAACCTATGTACTAATACTAGACGCATGATTTAATATGTTCTCGAGTGCGCCAGCCCTAGCGCTAGGGCGTGGCCTTCGAAAGAGCGCGCTGCATGCGATAGAAAGAGATGGCCACTTTGGTGGCTTGCGGCGCTCCAAAACCGGTTTTTTGTTAGCAGTCGGCCTTCTGTACGTTAGTACTATTACTTATTCTGTGCCATTGCTTGAGAAGAAGCGCCACAACAAACTCAGCAGAAGGCCTTTTTCCAAAAATTCCTCATGTATACCTACAACAACATCAAACATCAACAAGCTTAGCTTAATTTGGGGCTACTTAGGTCAATTTGCTTTGGTCACTGTGCTTTTCGGTGATGGAAAACATCGTGAGGAAACCTGCACGCATCTGCGAATTCATTCAAAGATGTGTGTGAAGTCCCCAATCCGCACTGGGCCCGCGTGGGGACTATAGCCCAAACCCTCTCGTGATGAGAGGAGGCCTGTGCCCAGCAGTGGGACGCAAATAGGCTGTAGTAGTAGTAGTAGTAGCCGCCTCCCGCCACTTCGTCCACGTTGGGAATTCATTAAAGCGAGCGATGAAACGACATCTAGGTATGTATACTTTACATTTTTCAGAATAAAAATAAGGCTATATCCTTTTTTATAGTCTTAGTATTAATCCGTTACGTATCACAATGCCGAATTTCAAAATACCGAATTTCATAACGTCGATGAACTGAAGGCCGAATATCAAAATACCGAAAGTTCATAATCCCGAAAGTACGATTGATCGATAGCTTGATTCCCCGAAGACCCAAATACCGAAGATTGGAATCCCGAAGATCAAAACCCCGAAAATTAAAAACTCGAAGCGCCAGAACCAAACTTCTCCCAGTACAATATGTAGCGTTAGAACTGCGATATTAACGTAGGTTGGATTAGGTTAGAACTGTAACCAAAATAGTGCGCGAGCCGAGTGAGAGCGGAGCGCCAGAACCGAACTTGTTAAAAAAAAAACACCCAACTGACCCAAAACTTTCGTTCGGCATTTCAACCTTCGGCATTTCAACATTTGGGATATCGTACTTTCGGCGTATTGTACTGGTGGGATAGTGTACTTTCTGGATTTCGTACTTTCGGTCTATGTGAAGTTCGATATTTCATGCACCAGTATTCGGTATATCGGGCATCGGCATTATGCAGTACTTTCGGTATTTGGATTTTCGATGTTTTAAGCGTCGATATTTTAGTTGTTATTGAGTTTGATTTTAGTTGATAATGAACCAAACCAAATTTCATTAAAAGCGGTACAGCAGTTTAGCCGTAAACTGTTGAAATTTCATACCAATTTTCAATCCACTTTATATAGGCATTATTTACTTATTTAAACTATCTATTTAGACTAAGTTTCTGCAGGCTGCTTTATCCCGATTGGAATTCGCGTTTTTCGTATCGATTTCTAGTAATGTGTTCGATAAGTATCTACTTGGTGTAGGCACACTCGTTATAGATATCAGTGCGTTGGTAATTTATAATTAGCTTATAGAAATAATTATATTTTAAAGTAAATAAAGCAAATTTTCTTTCCCTTCAATTTACCGCTTTTGTATTAATATTAATACAAAACTCGATATACTCGAATCTCGATGGCTTAAAAAAATGGACTTAAAAAAGGTTTCTATACGGCAGCATTACGACAAGCCGTCATAAAAAGAACACCTTTAAAAATTAAAACGACAAACATTTTCAAAATCCGAACACCCTGGGGTGTAGCTCGCACCTGATTGGTCGCCGCGGCGGCACCCACCCCGCCGGCGACCAATCACAGCCCTTCCCGCGTACGTGCCCTATCTACGCTCGCTCCCCCGGATTTGAGGGCTCTAGGGTTGTGTTTACGCTGCATTTTCGTTGTTTGTCGATTTAATTGATGTTCGTTTTTTAAAAGGTATTTTAAGGGGCCCGAGTGACAGCTCAGGTTGCTCCGTAAAGTACCCACTTCTGGTGACGGGTCATTTGGATTACGTTGCTTTTAAGTCTTCGGTTTTCTCTTACATAAATATACACATAGAGATAGACTGTCTATATGTTTTTATTTTGTAGACGCGTGGCTTTCGTGCCATTACCTACTGAGATGATATTATGGTGAAATATTTTCATTTTTCGGATAGTTGCATCACCGATCTATGTGGTGAATATTGAGGGGGACTACAATCAGCTGTCCTAAGTGGATGTCCTTCAGCTGATCAACCACGTTATCGGATTAAATTGCATATACATATTGTACTTTAGTTCCCTTAAGAGCTTTTTACGATTCTCGTAGTCACCCGCGAAAATTAACTTTACCACTTTCGATACAAAATTCTAATAGGTAAATAGAAACATTAATCATGCTGTTCACGCTCCTTATAAAAAAGGGCAGTGTGACGTCACTCTTGTTCCATATTTATACATTTGTCATGACTAAACTAACATAAATGAATAGGTACTTACATTAGCACCGCATAAGTCAAGTAATCCTGGCAACCTAAAACCGTTCCAGTTTTTTTAAACGTTCACATTTAAAACAAAGAACAAAAGCGATAATTCAAATTGGAAATCGTTCGAGGGCGTCAGCCGGGAACAAAGGTTTGTTTTTAATTTTTTACGTTCGAAATACGAGACTGTTTTGACGTTGCGCTTGTTCGGGCCCGACGGATCGCGTGTTCCATTTTTAAAATTTTACTGCCGATGCTGGCTGGATGGAAAATGAATAAAAGGTATCAAGCGTGGAGTGAGAGGATATGGCCGTGTTATCCGACTTCACGGATGAAGTGAGATTAATTAAGAGAAAGTATTCCTTTTACGGAAACAGATATTCTACCTTTTAATTGACTTGAAAAAAACCGCCTTCAAACTCCGAAAGACTGCGAAGTCGGTGTCAAGTGAACCAACCTAAAAGGATGAAAATTATCTAATGAATTTGATATTGATATCGCAGTATTTCGGAGTTTGAACGCGGTTTTGTACTTTGTATAATTGTTTATTTTTCTTTTTAATAAAACGCGTTCAAACTCTGACAGCCTCCCACGTCGATGTCAAGTTCACTATAAGATTGTCAAAGCTATGACATTTGAGTTGGTTCACTAGTAGATGTTTTTTTTGTCAAAATTACTGAAGGATTTTCATTTTAATTCTAGTTTTAAATGCATGTTTTTTAGATATTAGTGGTTGCCTATTACATTTTATTTAGATATTTGTACCATGTGAAGGTAAATTGTGGAAATGAGTAAAGTTTTAATCAATCTATCACTTGACACCGACTTCCTCAAACTTACAAGGTTTTAGGGTTCCGCACATCAAAAAGAAAAAAAAGAACCCTTATTTTTACAGTAGTACAGTATTTATAGGATTACTCGTCTGTTTATACGTCTGTCACAGCCAATTTGAGCTGGAACTACTGAACCGATTGACTTGAAATTTGGCACACATATGTAGGTACCTAAATTAGTGAACCAAAACGGATGAATGTAAATAAATGAATATTATTTTTGGGAAATAGGTGAATTAGAAGTTTTGCAGACACAAGTACCGGTGATATTTCCACATTATCAAACGAAAGAACTTGTTATGAAAATCTCATTTTTTATAATTTCAAAATTCCAATTTATATATTTTTGAAGAAAATAGACAAAAAACTAATATGTATAGTCAAATAACTACTGTGAATAAATAAATATAGAAACGTTAGGTATTTAATATTTTTATTCCGGCACTTTCCTCTCCACTGCTGAAAGGTTGACTGGAAGAAATTCCTTACAGGGATAAGTTCGCCTTTGTACATTGTTGTTATTTAAGATTTTTGTGTGTGTATTAATTTTGTGGTGTGCAATAAAGTGTTATTTACTTACTTATCTAAGTAGATAAGTAGGTACTTACTTAATAGAGGTGCCCTAAGAATGACCGAAAATATGCGCATGAGTTTAACAACCTCAAGTTAACTAGCTTTACCTGTTGTGCGTGCTTAATCTTATTAGCACTTCGGCCATCTTGTTTCCAAAGTGCATTCGACAACCATATTATTCATACTAATATTATAAATGCAAAAGTAACTCTGTCTGTCTGTCCATCTCTCTGTCTGTTACCTCTTCACGCTTCAACCGCCGATTGACCGGTTGGACCGATTGGGATGAAATTTGGAGATAGTTCGAGATCCGAGGAATTTCTCATGGATTCCATCATTATAACTGAACCAAATTATTATGGGACCAACTTGGAAGTACTGCCTTTCGAACAAAAAAGAATCATCGAAATCGGTTCACGTTTACTATCTATTTTTGGTGAACATACATAAAAAAAAATAAAGATAGATTCCGACGAATTGAGAACCTCCTCCTTTTTTGAAGTCAGTTAAAAACACGTTGTTTCCAACCAATAAGTGCAGTGCAGGATTTCTTAGGTAGGTACTAAGTAATACCAATTTACAATCACAAATGCAAATAAAGTCAAGTCCTCTCGTGAGCATCGCGGCCGAAACGTCGAGGTAAAATATGAATAGTTTTTACGCGATTAAGTCCCGGTGAGAGTGTGTTTAATATGATTGTGTATCGCGAAAGTTCGAGACAATGTAAATGCAAATAGTTTTTTTTTCACTTGATAAATACAACGAAGTTTATTTAATTTAAACAAAAACAATTACGATATCTCAACGAATCACTTTGTTTTTCCCTACAAACTCTATATCAACTTTTTTTTATATCATTGTTATATGCAAACTAGCACACAGCCCACCTGCTGGTAAGCGGTCACTGCGGCCCCGAAACACACCGAAATCCTATTATCCCCCATTAGGAGACCATAAGATCTCGAATGCGTTGCCTACCCTGAGGCCCAAGACGGAATGCCTCAGTGCCAGAAATACTAACTAGCCACACTAATGCTGTCAGTATAACAATATTAAATGTTTTTCTGAATTTTCAAACAAAAATCCAATAAAATAGACACAATACAATACAACCAACAAACGAGCAGCAATTAAGCAAACCGAAAAATCTTGAAAGTGGTTAGATTTTTCGGTTTGCTTGCTGCAAGTTTGTTGTCTGTTGTATTGTATTGTCTATCTATACTAATATTGTAAATTCGAAAGTAACTCTGTCTGTCTGTCTGTCTTTTACTTCTTCACGCTTCAACCGTTAGACCGATTGAGATGAAATTTGGCATGGAGATAGCATGGAGGGGTCCCGGGAAAGGACATAGGCTACTTTTTATCCCGGAAAAATGCATACTTAGTTCCTGAGGGAGCGCGATAACCGAATTCCACGCGGGCGGAGTCGCGGACGGAAGCTAGTTTTCATATAATTCGTTGTCATCTCGTTATGGATTTCCGCTAAGTAACACCTAATTCTATGAATTCCTTAAAAACAAAATAATTACCTTATAAGAATCCGATAAGCGTCGATAAAGTCCGACACAACCACAAAAAATCGTACACATTCATCGTTCACAGCACAATTAACATCGACAAGCGCACATCACTATTCGAACTTCAAACTTCGAATCACATTTCGCGGACCATAGACAAAAAATTAGATACCAATTTATTGAGCCCAATTAATGAGTGATTGAGAAAGTCATGGCGCCGCGCCGGCAGTCGTCGGGTGACTGACAGCCGCGCGCCTTCGCCCCTTCCGCTCCCGCGGGAGCAATGACGGGTGCCACCTGAACGTAGCTTTTTCAGACAGGCTTTTTTTTTTAATTTACAGCACACCTAAATGTAGCTGGCAGTTTTGGTGGAGGATTATTTTTCTTATGCATCGGCGTAGGTGACATTTGAATTGATTGCTGGCCAGTTTTCAGCCAGGATGCTTTTTTTATTTTAAAACATGCGGGCTTTAGGAGTTCTTTGAACCCTGACTGATGTAAATTGTGTCTGGCAGTTTTCAAGCACGACAACCCTTTTTCATCATTATTTGATGTATTTTGTATGTAGAAGACTGGCGTAGTATGCCACCTACATGGACCTACCTTTTATTTTAAGAAAACTGAAAAGAATACATCAATTTTCAGTGCCTAGTTACCTAACTTAATATAAGGGCTATGGTTACATTATTAGTGGCTACTATTTATTACATTTACTTATACCTAATATGTATGTCAGTTCTCAAATTTATTTGTTGCTCAATATTACCTACTTGAGAAACACTTTCCTTTATAAAAAGTTCATTAAACTTCTTGAAGCTTGGTGCTACGACCCCTACGGCGTAGCAGACAAGCTGCGGTCATTGTCAGATAATATTGAACGTTATCGTCGTCAAACTAAAGTATCTTTTCGTCCGCTTGTACGAGTGACATGCTGCGGCAGACCCAAATCGTAGACAATGATATTAATTATTATGAACTTTCGAGGTAGAATTCTTAAATAGTTCATATAGTTACGGACTTTAAAATTAGAAAAAAAAAACAAAATTGTTGTTTTCAAAAACGCTATTTTTCAACGAATGATAAACACTTTCAAATTATATAGTTTTTTTGTGTTGTTGTGATTTTTAAAGACATAACACGTCAAAAATCTTTTACTCAATAAATTTTTGGTATTGTGAAAGCACCCATTACTTGGTAAAAAAATAAACGCTGAACAAAAATCTCATCCATTTTCCAAACAGCCACCCATCGTCGTAAACCGCAGTAATGCCGAATAAAATAACCATTTCCGTGCTGGCCGTAAACAGCGCAGCAAACGAGTTTCTTGAAAAAAAAAACACTTCATTTACATTTGACGTTTGCCTCTTCCCGCCTCCCGCGCGGCGCGCGCTCATTGGCTCGCATACGCCCAATAGATTCCAGCCGATTTAATTTTATAATTCGAACGTAAATTGATACTTTTTGCAACTTATTTTTTAATTTATCGTTTTTGGCAAGCGACACTGGTTGACAGAATTTTCATATGACAACCACTTTGTTTTTCTGTTGCGAGATAAAATCGAGGGTTTATGTTGGATTACAAGTTGTAATTAACTAATGCACTTCCTTTTATTTTTATGCGAGTGATTTTTTTGTATACTTGTAAATTTCAGAAATCATTTTTTTTTAATATAAAAATGAAAACCGACTTCGAACTCCGACAGCCGGCAAAGTCGGTGTCAAGCTCACGATAAGATTGTCATCAGCTTTGAGTCGGTTCACTTGACACCGACTTTGCAGGCTGTCGGAATCGGAAGCTGGTTTTTATTGTTTATTAAAAAAAATGTTTTTGCTACAGTTTCCAAACATGGGTAGGTACAACGGGACGTGAGTTTCACTGTAATCTTTGCTGATGCCAAAATAATACATAAGCTAACAAATTTTGAGAAGTTCCCTCATTTTTTATGGATCCCATCATCAGAACTGAACCAAATTAAAATGGAACCAATCCGGAATTGCCACCTTACGATTAAAAAAAGAATCATCAAAATCGGTTTACAATTGACGGAGTACCTAATCGAGGAGAGGAACTTACACACAAAAAATAAATAAAAAAAACATACAGACGAATTGAGAACCTCCTCATTTTTTCGAAGTCGGTTAAAAATACCCTACCTACTTACCTACCTTCCTACGGATAGAAAATCAAATACACGTTCCGACAATAATTCTCTCCTTCTCGTTTTAACAATTCACCCAAATAGGTAAGTTGCACATTTTCAGAGATTGGTTTGAATACATTGAATCCTATTGTAATGGGGGCTATCGCGTGTGAATTTGCCACTAGAGGCGCTAGTGTCGCGTGAACTCCAATAACATTCACTTTTCACTGGTTTTGGCGGGCTTCGTGACATCTAAATATACAAAACTCAAAGGTGACTGACTGACATAGTGATCTATCAACGCACAGCCCAAACCACTGGACGGATCGGGCTGAAATTTGGCATGCAGGTAGATGCTATGACGTAGGCATCCGCTAAGAAAGGATTTCTCGAAATTCCCACGGGAGCGGAAAAAACGGGATTTTTCATTTTAAACTTTCTGCGCATACGAAGTTGCGGGAAAAAGCTAGTAAATGATAATTTCTTTAATTAAACTGTTGAAAAGTGATCTCCTTCGTGAAATTATCGCAAATATGGATTATTTGGCGATGAATGTGAACGCTTTGAAAAAAAAAAAAAAAAAACGAAACGGAACTGCACAACATTGCGGCATAGCTACTCGATATGATGATAGTTATTTATAATTGTTGCGGACAGCGAGCCCGCCGGGAAATGACCGAAATAGTATTAAATAAAATGTTAATTAGGTAATTGTTAATAAGCCCATAAAAGCGGCCGTATATTTACCTTAATGAGACAAGGTTCTGTGACTTCATGTTAAGAACCAATGGGAGGCCATACTTTGAACCAATCAAAGGCAGGCTAGTGACCTTGATAATACAGGGGGGGGACCGCACGCTCTCGCTCTGATTGGTCGAGCCCGACCGACGCTCGCGGGTCAGCGCACCATATGGGCGGTCCCAAATGATAATATAAACGAGGCTGGAATCCCTAGATATTGTAGTACGCAGCAGTAAAGGATCCAGCCTCAAGAAGTCAGCAAGTCGCAAGAAGTCAGCAAGTCTCAACAATTCAGCTAGATAAGCAAGTAGTCAAGTGCAAGTAGTAGGAAAAGTGTCTCTAGGCACCGGAGTCGCTCCGAACCGTAGCGCCCGGTAGACGCGTCGTCGCACACTGCGAGCCGACGCCCTGTCTGTGTAGGCCGTCAGCGGGTGATACTACTCGGAAGTAGTAACCCGCCACTGTTAGGGGAACAGTGGAGAACCTTTTCTCAATCGTTGTAAATAGTGCTTGTGTAGACTTAAGGCTAGGATTAAGTGTGCTACCGTGTAAGTTTAGTGTATAAATTCTTTGTGTGACTAATATAGTGATATTTGAACCTTTGTTTTTAATTGTCCACACTGTGGGCATTACAGTCCCCCACAGTGTTGTGGTCCTTCGAACCGGATAATTTTAAAGATAGAATCAGTGCGTTAGTTTTTCCGAATAATTTTAAATATAGAATCAGTGTTAGTTTTTTCAAATTCAAATAAAATCTGTGAAAATGGTGCTAACGCGGTCGCAGTCCGACCTCACAGAGGTGGAGGATCGACGCCGCGAACAACTGGCGGCGCAGACGACCCGGCAACCCCCAGCGGTGGGTCAGCCGGTCGTGCACTTCGAGGCGCCCCAGTCCCCTAGTGAGGTGTTTGCGATGCCATCGCAGCCACCCGGGGACACCACCGCCGAGCGGGGGCAGGCGCCTTCTACCTCGGCGGAAACCAGTCGTCGTGTGGCATTCACGACGGCGGGTATTGCTGAGCGGCGGGTGTCTCCGCCAGCGTCAAGGTGCAGTACAAGCACCGCTCTCCGCATGCGCCAGGCCGAGCGCGAGGCGGAGGAGCGCATGCTAGCGCTCAAACGGAAGGAGTTGGAGCTCGAGAAGAGGATGGTTCAGTTGCGCCTCAGCGGTCAGCTGGACCAGCTGGAGGCCGAGGGCAGCCAGCGAGGAAGCGTCGTCGACGAGGACCACCACCGGGACGTCAACCAGTGGCTGGATGACTGCGTGATTGGGACCCCGCAGCCAGCGGGAATCACGCAACCGGCGACGCCCAGGGGGGTGCGAGGGGCACCCGCCCTCCCTGCTACGCACCATCGGGACATGGACCGATGGCTGGACCGAGGCGCGGACGAGGCACCGCAAGCTGCGGACCTCGCGCATCCGACTTCTCCACGGGGGGAGGGGGGGGCACGGACCGCCCCCCCGACGACGCCGGAGCGGCCGCGTGGGCGATCGCCTACACCGCCCCGGCACCGACGCGGGATAGAAGAGCTCGCACACGCGTTACAGCAAATGACGCGTCCCCAGGCGCGCCACGCCGGGGAACTACCTGCCTTCACGGGGGCACCGGGCGAATGGCTGGCCTTTCAGGCCGCCGTTCGCGATTCCGTTACAGTGTATAAAGTTACAGAAGCGGAAAACCTGCAGCGGCTGCGGAGCTGCCTGCGAGGGGAAGCGCGGGAGGCCGTGTCGGCCTTACTACACACCGCGACGAGCACCGACGTCATCATGAAGACGTTGGAGCAGTGCTTCGGGAGGCCCGAAGTGATCATCGACCGCGCCTTGAACGACCTGAAGAAGCTCCCGAGGCCGGGGTCATCGGCGGCGGATCTCAACAAGTTCGCCGTGCGTCTACAGAACACAGTCTGCGTGCTTCAGAGCCTCGACCGCAGGGGGTACCTCCACAATCCTCTGCTGTCGAGGGAGGTCTTAGAGAAGCTCAGCCCGCACGTCAGATCCAGATGGTGTGATTACGCCATGTCACAGCAACACGACGGGGATCCAGAGATCGTGATGTTGTCCCGCTTCCTGATGCGAGAGGCGGACGCCGCGCTGCGTTATACTTACGCGCCGGCACCTACCGAGCGGACCCGGCCGACCGAGACTCGGCCGGAGAGGCCGCCGGTAGCCCCGCGGGCGAAGAAGCCCGCGCCCATCTACACGGTCGACGAAGAGGAGCAGCCGGGAGAGCAAGAGCGGTCCTGCCCGGGCTGCAAGCGCGCCCACACGCTGCCGCATTGCCCGACCTACCGCGCCATGGACGTTGGCCAGCGGTGGGAACTGCTGAGGAGGTCAAGACTGTGCTTTCGATGCATCAGCTCGAAGCATCGCCGCGTCGCCTGCAAGGCGAAGCCCTGCGGCCGCAACGGGTGCGGCCGCCCTCATCACCCGACGCTGCATGAAGACGCAGCACGCACCGCGCTGCAGCCAGCGGCGACGCCGGCGGCGCCACCTGCGCCGCCCGCCAGCGCGCCAGAGCGCTAGAAGAAAAGAACAACGCCGGTGCAGTCTTGTCAGTGGCAGCCAGCGCCGCCGACCCCAAGATCGCCTTATTAAAGGTATGTCCGGTGATTGTCTCGGGACCCCATGGAGAGAAGGAGGCCTACGCGCTACTGGATGAGGGCGCCACCGTCACGCTCATCGACGAAGAGCTGGCGAGAAGCGTCGGCGCAGAGGGGCCTACGCATACGTTACGACTGTGCGGAGTCAACATGGGGCAGCATGAGGAGCGGAGCAAAACGGTGGCGGTCACTCTACGAGGAGCGACGGAGAACGTGCCGTTCGAACTCCGGGCACGAACCGTGAAGGACTTACGTATTCACGAGCAATCCGTTCCAGCAGCGCTGACGGACTATAAGCACCTGCGAGACTTGCCGCAACTCGCATACCCGCGGGTGCGCCCCACGCTTCTGGTCGGCACGGACCACTGGGAGCTGATAGTCTCCCGCGAGCTACGCATCGGGGAACCAGACCAGCCGGCGGCCTCACGCACGCAACTCGGCTGGGTGCTGCACGGAACGGTACCACGCAGTTTTATATATCATGAAGCACGCACGCTACACACGTACGTGCCCGACGCGCGCGGCGCGTCACAGGAGGAACACGATCGACGACTGCAAGCATTGGTGGAAGCACATTTCTCAATAGACTCGCTTGGTGTGTCCCACAGGCCGCACGTCAGCGACGCAGATAGGCGCGCCGAGAAGATGGTGAAGAACACGCTTCGGAAGATCGACGGAGGCTACGAAGTGGGGCTGCCATGGCGGAGCGACAATGTCCGCCTGCCGCCGAGCTACGGCGCCGCCTTGCGGCGCCTGCGGCACCTTGAAAAGAAGATGGACACCGACCCCACCTTCGCCGCTGCGTATACGGCGGAGATGGACAACCTCGTCGCGAAGGGATACGCGGAGGCCTGCGACGGGACGGAGGAGGACAGCGCGGTGAGCTGGGTGCTCCCGCACTTTGCAGTAAGAAACCCAAACAAGCCAGGCAAGCTGCGGCTTGTCTTTGACGCGGCTCACCGAAACTATGGGGTGAGTCTGAACGATCAGCTGCTGGACGGACCGGACCTGCTACAAGGACTGCAGGGGATCCTGTTCCGGTTCCGCGAGGGGCCGGTGGCTGTGTGCGCCGATATTCAAGAGATGTTCTTGCGTATTAAGATACGCAGAGAGGACCAGCCGGCGCAGCAGTTCCTGTGGCGAGGTGCCGACCGCACCTGCACGCCACGACCAATGAAGATGGCGAGTATGATCTTCGGGGCCGCCAGCTCACCTTTCATGGCACACAGCGTGCGTAATCACAACGCACTGGAGCACGCGCGGACACACCCGCGCGCGATGACGGCAATCACTCGGAGTCATTACATGGACGACTTCGTGGATAGCTACCGCGACACCGAAGAGGCGCGGCTAACCGTCGGAGAGGTACGAGAGGTACACGCAGCGGCGGGCTTCAACCTACGCGGCTGGAGCACGAACAAGCCGGAGGTGCTAGTGGGCGTGCCCGACGACCTGAGGGTAACCACGCCCACCCCCCTGGGGGCCGGGGGCCCCGAGCCTAAGATTCTAGGGCTATACTGGACGTGTACGACGGACGAGTTGGGATTCAACACGAGTCTACACAGAGTACCAGTGGAGGTGCGCAGCGGGCAGCGCGCGCCTACGAAGAGAGAAGCACTCAGCGCGGTTATGTCGATATACGACCCGCTAGGATTGTTAAGTCACTTTACAATTCGTGCTAAAATTATTTTGCAGCAATTATGGAAGATCCAGGTGGGCTGGGACGAGGCCATCCCACAGGAAGACGCCGAAGAATTCGGCGAATGGCTGCAGCAGCTCGACGAGGTCGCCCGCCTACGTCTGCCCCGGCACTACGACTGCGGGGAGGACGCCGAGCTACACGTTTTCTGCGACGCGAGCGAACAGGCGTACGCTGCGGCCGCGTATTGGCGAAGTACGCGGTCCGACGGCAGTGTCGCTGTCACCTTGGTCGCGGCCAAGGCGAAAGTCGCGCCACGGCGCGCACAGACCATCCCTCGCTTGGAGTTACAGGCCGCGGTGCTGGGGGCGCGACTCGCCGCCACCATTCGTGAAGAGCATCGCCCGAAGCCGAGGGGGACCACCTACTGGACCGACTCATCCACCGTGGTCCATTGGATCAGGAACGACGCGCGACGATACACGCCATTCGTCGCGCATCGGCTCGGCGAGCTAGCCGAGACGACACACCGGGGGGAGTGGAGGTGGCTGCCGACGGCGGAGAACGTGGCGGACGACGCCACCCGACAATGTAACGCGGCCATATCGGCTGACAATCGTTGGTTCACAGGCCCCGATTTCCTGCGCCGACCCCGCAACACATGGCCGACGCAGGACCGTGCAGAGGAGGAGCCGGCCGAGGACGTCCTCCAGGTGGGCGTGGCCACGCCCCCTCGACCCGCGTGGCTGCCGGACCCCGCCCACTTCTCGCGCTATGAGACGTTGGTGCGGGCGGCGGCGCGAGTATTGGCGTTTGTGGACATCTGCCGGCGCCGGGTGACCAAGATGGACCTCACGCACGTGGAGCGTGCCGAGCGGGCCCTGTTACGGCTCACGCAGGAAGACTCTTTCGCAGAGGAGATAAAGAGACTTCAGTCGGCTCGCCCGCTCACTAAGGCGAGCCGGCTGTACCGACTGGACCCCGTGGAAGAAGGTGGGCTGCTGCGGGTGCGAGGACGCATCAGCGCGGCAGCCGCGCCAGCGGCCACCAAGCGGCCCGTCATTCTTGACGGCCGCCACTACATTACCAAGCTCCTGGTCGCGCGGGAGCACGCCGCGGCCGGGCACGCTAACCGCGAGCGGGTCACTAACGACCTGCGGCAGCGGTATTGGATCCTGCGACTGCGGCCCACGGTGCGCGCGGCGGAGAAGAGCTGCGCCTATTGCCGAGTGCTGCGCGCGCGCCCGCGGCCCCCAACCACCGGGGACCTGCCGCGCGCGCGCCTCGACCCCTTCCATCGGCCCTTCACGAACACAGGGGCCGATTACTTCGGACCAATGACAGTGAAGATTGGACGACAGACCCTGCTGACGGAGGCCGAGCACTCTATCAACGCACGGCCTCTGACCCACGTCAGCGTGGACCCGAGGGACCCAGAGGCGCTGACCCCCAACCATTTCTTGTTGGGGTCGTCCCTGGGTCTGCCTACCACCGGCCCTTGTGAAGAGGCGGACCGACGGACCTGGCGAGCCAGCCAGGCGCTCGCCGACCAGTTCTGGAGGCGCTGGGTGCGGGAATACCTGCCCGCCCTGGCAGCCCGCGGCGAGCCGGCGCAACAAAGAAGAAACCTACGCGTCGGAGACATCGTGGTGGTAGCAGACTCCTCGCTACCACGCAACGTGTGGCCCCTGGGAGTCATCGAGCGGGTCCACCCCGGGCCTGACGGCGGAGTTCGAGTCGCCGACGTCCGCACCAAGACCGGCGTGTTTCGCCGCCCGGCGAGCAGGCTCGCAGTCCTACAGGAAGAAGGGCTGCGCGGGCTTCGCCGGGGGGAGACTGTTGCGGACAGCGAGCCCGCCGGGAAATGACCGAAATAGTATTAAATAAAATGTTAATTAGGTAATTGTTAATAAGCCCATAAAAGCGGCCGTATATTTACCTTAATGAGACAAGGTTCTGTGACTTCATGTTAAGAACCAATGGGAGGCCATACTTTGAACCAATCAAAGGCAGGCTAGTGACCTTGATAATACAGGGGGGGGACCGCACGCTCTCGCTCTGATTGGTCGAGCCCAACCGACGCTCGCGGGTCAGCGCACCATATGGGCGGTCCCAAATGATAATATAAACGAGGCTGGAATCCCTAGATATTGTAGTACGCAGCAGTAAAGGATCCAGCCTCAAGAAGTCAGCAAGTCGCAAGAAGTCAGCAAGTCTCAACAATTCAGCTAGATAAGCAAGTAGTCAAGTGCAAGTAGTAGGAAAAGTGTCTCTAGGCACCGGAGTCGCTCCGAACCGTAGCGCCCGGTAGACGCGTCGTCGCACACTGCGAGCCGACGCCCTGTCTGTGTAGGCCGTCAGCGGGTGATACTACTCGGAAGTAGTAACCCGCCACTGTTAGGGGAACAGTGGAGAACCTTTTCTCAATCGTTGTAAATAGTGCTTGTGTAGACTTAAGGCTAGGATTAAGTGTGCTACCGTGTAAGTTTAGTGTATAAATTCTTTGTGTGACTAATATAGTGATATTTGAACCTTTGTTTTTAATTGTCCACACTGTGGGCATTACAGTCCCCCACAATAATTAATAAACTTAATGAGATTCAAGATTTAAAACTTTGTTTCGGCGCCGATCTTATAAAGTCGCCTTTGTCAGCTATGCCTCTAGACCTTAGTCAACAGTGGCGCCAACTGGTGAGCAAAGAAACGATAGTCCCCATTGTGTACCTACAACTACAGTATATGGATGCCGGTGACTGCACGGGGACACAGCGGGGTTTGATTTAACAAACACCGACGAACGTTAACGCGCGTGCGTCATTTTGTCCCAAATTTAACCAATTTGCACCCCCGGTGGGCTATTCTCGCGTTAGAGGATGATTCTTTGTCGACTGCTCGACAAATGCGACCAACTCTAGAGGCAATGAATGACGAATCTTCCTGAAATTCAATTCAATCATTTATTCAGCAAATTGGCCACATAGGGGCACTTTTGCACGTCAGAAAAATAATTTATCAGCGCTTCCTATATAGACCCATTGCTTGAGAAGAAGCGCCGCAACATATTCAGCAGGCCTTTTTTCAAAAATTCCACATAGGTAGGTACATAGTTACAAATTACATTTGCATTAGGTAAGGTTGCCAGCCTTTTGGGAACCTTGCCGAGCGATACTGATCTGTGGCATTTTTTTTATTTATAAGTTATTTTTAGTTATAGTTTTTAGTTTTATTTTTATTGTAGGTAAGTATTTTAGTTTGTGTTTAAAAATAAAAGAATTACTACCCATTATGTATAGGTACGTACTAGATTACATTGAAGGGATGTATAGACCCTAACTTAAACTTAAATCTAAGACCTTAGAGATGTATAGTCTCCAAGGGTCCAAAAATAATAATAATAAAAATGTAATGAAGATGAGGAGGCTTCCATTGTCAAGAAACGACGTAAATATTGTAAATTTTTTTTCGTCTACTTTTTCCAACCAAGCTTAGGTAGAACAGGACGTACCAAAGTCTCACTGTAGTATTTGAAATTGATGCCAAAATCATACATGTGCTAACAAAATTTTGGGGATTTCCTTCATTTTCTGCAGTTGTAATAGGTTAACTGGTAAAGAATGCTTTATGGCATTAAGTTCGCCTTTTATATTAGTTTATTTTTACTAATGTGCAATAAAGTTTAAATAAATAAATAATTTGCATATTGAGCTTTTAGTTCAGATGAGGGGCAGTTTATTTTTTTCGGGATATTTTGTGTGGGAAGAGATGAAGAAGAAAATGGTAGCTCTGGTTCGCCAATGACTCGATTTTATGCCACGTCGCGTCGCTGAATATTTAATAGTACTACAACTACATACAGAATGGCCACGCAATCCCGCTTGAATCTAGCCGGCGCGCAACTCGCGCCCAACTCGCCCTTACCGTCACTTGTTTCATCCGGAGATGGTGAGTGAATCGATGGCCCGCATACTTGTACACGCACATTTACAAGTGTACAGATGTCCTCGCACGCAACATTGCCACTTCATTCGAATTGTGTTCGAAATCGTGCTTTTATAGGCCGTGTCCGCCGTGTGGTCGCGTACAAGAGATTAATTTAAGCGAGTCTAGAAGTCCAGAATAGCCCCCGCGTTTGACGACAAAGTTCTAATGAGAAATTTGTTCACGAGCCAAAGTTGCGGCCCTCCTGTATACACTAGAGCATTGCCGCGGATTTCATCCGCCATTTTGAAATATAATAATAAGTCTGTTGACGAATTCGCGTCTGTAACTTGAAAATTAAAATAAACTATCAAGTCGAGGGGACTATATTAACGATACTGAACACAAAATAAGGATTTTTTCTCAAACATGCTCGGAAATGTTCGTGTTACTTTCAAAAAAAGAAGACGCGAGGCTGTCCATTGCCGGCCATGGCCAGCAAAAACATTATTGTCGTGTGTGTTTTTTTTTTAATTCGCTTGCTATTTGAGTCACCTCTAGAAACTGACAAATCCATGGAGGCAATAAGTACAACTTCCATGGCCAAATCATCCACGATCATGGAAGTAGTAAATACTGATGTTGAATTTATTTCGCCCCTATGCCTTGTAAACAGCCAAATACTAGTTGAGTAATATTTATAGAGGTTTCGATTTATTTATGCTAGGCGCACTTACCCCATCCTGGCGCACTTGCCCCGAAACTGACTAATCCATGGAGGTAATAAGTACAACTTCCATAGCCAAATCATCCACGATCATGGAAGTAGTAAATACTGGTGTGGGGTAAGTGCGCCTAAATTTATTTCGCCCCTATACCTTATAAACAGCCAACTACTAGTTGAGTAATATTTATAGGTTTCGATATATTTATGTTAGGCGCACTTACCCCATCCTGGCGCACTTACCCCGACTGACTTTACGTATTTCCTCGCTGTTTGAGAAAAGCATTATATATACCTCGGCCGCAATTGCGATTGCCGGACTCGTACTAATAGAAGGCTTCGCTTCGCTCAGCCTTCTAACTGACTCGTCCGGCAATGCGCTACTTGGCGGCCTCTGCAATAATGTACCTACTATTTTTTAGAAAAAATTACTGTATGTAATGTCCGGGTTTAACTCGAAAAGTACTGGACGGATTGCAACAAAATTTGGTATGGGGGTAGTTTATAACACTGGTCAACATATAGGCTAGGTACTTTTTATCACGGAAAAATGCATAGTTCCCGCGGGAACGCTATTACCAAATCCCACGCGGACGAGTCGCGGGCAAAAGCTAGTTTTGAAATAACTTTCCAATTCCAAGTTACAATACTTACCCGACTCGCCCTTACCGTGTTTTGTTTCATCCGGAGATGGAGAGTGAATCGTTGGCCGGCGTACTGGTACACACAGTGCTCGCACTGTTGTGTTCCGGTAGGGGGTTAAGGCAGCCGGTGAAATTTCTGGCACAGAGGCATTCCATCTTAGGCCTCAGGGTAGGCAACGCATTCGAGATCTTATGGTTTCTTAATGGGATCTTAGGATTTCGGTGTCCATGGGCCGCAGTGACCACTTACCATCAGGTGGGCTGTACGCTCGTTTGCCTATACCATCGAAATAAAAAATATATAAAGAAAACACACACATTTACAAATGTATACCTACAGACGTCCTCGCACGCACACATGCAAACATTGACACATCATTCTAATGTTCGAAATCGTGCTTTATAGGTCGTGTCTAGACACTTGCATCTAAATGTTGTGTGTCTGTGTGAATCATTGGCCCGTGTACTGGTACACGGGCCAATGATTCACTCTCCATCTCCGGATGAAACAAATGACGGTAAGGGCGAGTTGGGCGCGAGTTTCCGCGCCGGCTATAGATTCAGGCAGGTGATTCCGTGGCCATTCTGTATGTAGCAGTATTAAATATTCTGTGCTTTGGGTACCCCTTTGCCAACCAATGGGGACTATCGTTTCTTTGCTCACCAGTTGGCGCCACTGTTCACTAAGGTCCAGAGGCATAGCTGTCAAAGGCGACTTTATAAGATCGGCGCCGAAACAAAGTTTTAGAAGTTTATTAATTATAAATAACTATCATCATATCGAGTAGCTATGCCGCAATTTTGTGCAGTTCCGTTTCGTTCGGATTTTTTTCATTTTTTTTCAAAGCGTTCACATTGATCGCCAAATAATCCATATTTGCGATAATTTCACGAAGGAGATCACTTTTCAACAGGTTAATTAAAGAAATTATCATTTACGTCACGAAGGCCGCCAAAGCCAGTGAAAAGTGAGTGTTATTGGACCTCACGCGACACTAGCGCCTCTAGTGGCAAATTCACTCGCGATAGCCCCCATTACAATAAAAAGAGATCGGAAATTGTTTCTTGACCTTCTATGAAGTCAACCGTTAGTTAAGATTCCAAATCCGAACGTCTCATTATTTGTCGCCCACAGACTAAACGCTAACGAGAATAAAACTAGTCCCATTAGAGCGCACGGCCGCCACGCGCCGTCGGCGGCCTCTGTCGGGCGGGGGCGGAATGACGCTGACGCGACGGGGCGGCGTTGTTCTTGATTGACTTCAAAAGAGTTCACAATGGAGGTAATCCATATTAATATCCATATTATTATTAATATTTAATATTATAAATGCGAAAGTAATTAACTCTGTCTGTCCGTCTGTCTGCCTGTTACCTCTTCACGCTTCAACCGCTGGACCGATTGAGATGAAATTTGGCATGGAGATAGTTGGGGTCCCGGGAAAGGACTAAGCTACTTTTTATCCCGGAAAAACGCATAGTTCCCGCGGGAACGCGATAACCTAATTCCACGCGGGCGAAGTCGCGGGCAGAAGCTAGTAAGCACATCTGGAGCTACTACAATAGCCTATTTACGGCCCACTACTGGGCACAGGCCTCCTCTCATCACGAGAGGGTTGGGCTATAGTCCCCACGCGGGCCCAGTGCGGATTGGGGACTTCGGGGGGACGATGTTTTCCTTCACCGAAAAACTCAGTGGTGAATTCAAATTGAATTTCGCACATAAATAATTTCAGAGGTGCGAGCCAGATTTGAACCCGCGACCCTCTGCATGAGAGGCGGTAGGTCAAACCACTAGGCCACCACGGCTTTTACGGCACATCTGGAGCGAGTAGTGTCAATTTCGAAACAATAAAAATTGAGCTTAAATACGCGAGTCCGAGGTTCGTTTTCGTTCACAATTCAAAAACGTGCCCAAAATTTAACCCGAAGTTTCTTTTGTCTGTATCTCTCAGAGGTGCAAGCTTTTACGCCCCTCACCCCCGCGCACAAGGCCCAAAATTTGGTCACAGAGGTAGTTCCAGTTATAGTTACTACTTCCATGGCGCCACCGTATTCCTGCTCATCAGTTGGCATCATATTCTTATGAGGTGCAGGTTTCCCCACGATGTTTTCCAACACCGAAAAGCCCAGAGGTAAATTCAAACATCGCACAGGTAAGTTATCATCACATTAACCTTATTAATAAGTAGGTATACATCATCCATACTAATATCTTCTATACATAATAATAAAGCTAAAGAGGGTCGAAAGAACACATTCCAACAGTTTTTAGATTTTTTGACTCTATATCTGTTTGTTTATCTGTTTGTCTGTTTATTTGATCGCGCATCACGTGATAACTACTGGACCGGTTTCGATGAAATTTGGCATGGAAATAGTTGGAGTTCCGGGGAAGGACATATGCTACTTTTTATACCGAAAAACCAAACTCGATAATAACCAAATTCCACGCGGGCAGAAATGTTCCCATGACTATTGAAAAGGGTTTAGCGGAGGTGTCATGAGATCCGTCGCGCACAGCGGCGTGCCATTATTCGCTGCAAGAGGAACAATAAGGCACACGTTCAATTATTTTAGTACCCGCGGCATGGCAGCGCCAAATAATGAAGTCAGAATGGACGTTATAATAATTAAGCGATTGTTAGGTATTTACTTTTTATAGTGTGTACAAATAAGCAGAGAATACGATATTGTAATCATCGGAAAACGGCTATAGGTATCTTATATAGGTACAAGGTTTCGGTTGAGCCCTTAGGCCGGGCACAGACATACCGATTCTGTTCTAATTCTTGTAGAACAGAATAATTAGAAACCGGGTCATCGTCACACACACGCCGGGCGCCGGTCTTTCTTGATTGTCGCTACTATCGCAATCTAGCTCTTGTATGCTCGCACTAAATACTTTTAAGGTGCTATTCGAGGCCAGCGATCAGCCGAGACCAGCCGTGGCCGAGCGACGCGCGCGGCCGCGATTGTTCGCTGGCCTTGGAATAGCACCTTTATGTGGTTTTACTTCATCCACTACACTATGCTTCATCACACTACTCCACCTTCGACATTTGGGACTATTAACGCCATCTAGGAAACTTTAGATATAACCTACACTATTTTAGAGATTTTCTACTCGTCGCTAGAGAGCGCTTTTAGGAGAGCCTTCAAATTGTATTCCAAAGTTAGTCGTTATAACTACATTTCATTAGTTGAATACTTAGAGCAGAAAGGTTGAATACGGTTGGATGTTTATTTTTAATCGTAGTTTTTACACTTATTATAGCTTATTTCAAATAAAATGTTATTATTATGGTACAGCTCAGCTGCGCCATCTAGCGAATGTATTATTAACTACTTTGCTTTCTAGCTTGCCTCCTTGCAAGTGATGCAAAACTTCGACTACTCGACGGTAGATGTCACAAAACACAAAATATTAAGATGAAAACTTCAGCATAGTGGCAAAGGTATCAAACATCAACGATGATGAATGAAATGGTATTGAAGAAGCAAAAGGTTCTGGTCCTCCGCTCTCAGTGGAATCACTTTACATTAAATCAATTAAAATTCAAGAAATCTTTACTGCAGTATCATAATATTAAAATATTACATAAGTGGATGGGATGTGTACTTTCAAGAATGTCATATTCTTATATTAAAGAGTCAAGGCACACTCTTCCAAAGTTGGTATTTAATGTTTTCACTGTAGATAAATATGATGTGGATGTTTATTGGCTGGTAGTATGATACTAACCTAAAAAAAGCCGTGGTGGCCTAGTGGTTCGACCTACCGCCTCTCATACCGAGGGTCGGGGGTTCGATTCCGGCTCGCACCTCTAAGTTTACTTACGTGCGAAATTCAATTTGAATTTACCATGAGCTTTTCGGTGAAGGAAAACATCGTGAGGAAACCTGCACGCATCTGCGAAGTAATTCAAAGATGTTTGTGAAGTCCCCAATCCGAACTGGGCCCGCGTGGAGAATATAGCCCAAACCCTCTCATGATGAGGGGAGGCCTGTGCCCAGCAGTGGGACGCAAATAGGCTGTAGTAGTATGATACTCGAAGCGTAGCAAACTTCAGCGAGCAACTTGAGATTTATAAGTACATTATTATAGTATAGATTATTAAATATCCTTTGTAATTACTTGGATAAACATAAATATAGTTTGTACTTATATTGCATAGGTCTCAGACAGCCTTATGATTTCTTGGCTGTATTCATTATTTTGGTGATAATATGGAATAAGTAAATAGCCTATATATTCATGGCCATTCAAACTTATTTTGATTTGAGTGGAAATAACAAGTAACAACACGAGCGAGTAAGAATATACACTTTAATCTTACATTAACTTAAATGCTAAATAGTCTAATCACTCAGAATGCCAGTTTCTTCATCAACAAGTACATGTGCTGGTCGACTTCGAAGCCGTGCAAATTGTTGGCGTCGCCCTGCAGCCGCATGAGTAGGCCTCCGAAGGAGACGTAGGCTGCGAGACGGGAGGCAGTCTCCATTGCTGCTTCGTCTCCCTCTATCCTGTAATCAATGGTGTTGATTTGGGTCAATCAACTATTTCTTGTTGTTATTCTGTCCCGTTTTCCAGGGGACAAAATGAGAGGGGTTTCTTAGAAAACCTGTTACGATATAGAATTCTAAGACGCTTAGAAAGTGATTCATTAGAGAAGGGATTGAAATGGCAAAGAAACCCCACATTTAGTGTATTTAAACCCACAGAATAGCAGTTTTAAAACTGGCCCAGGGGACAGTAACCATGGCAACTATTGACATAAAAAAGTTGATTCACCCATTTAACAGTTAAAAAAGGTCTATGATTGTGCATTTCACACTGGCTGACCTGTGTGCGTTTGTCTGTCTCTCTTTCGCATCTAATCAACTGAACCAATTGTGGATGTGTGTTGTGGTGACCATGGAGCTAGAAAGTACAAGAGGAAGATCACAAATGCGTTTATATGACTATGTAAAAAGACTGGCAAGATGATGGAAACTGCTAGAAATACTGCATAAACTGAAAGAGGCCTACACTTTGGAGGCTTTGAATCGCTAAAGAGAGAGACAGAGACACCATTACCATTGATAGTTATCATTTTGAGTTCACTATCCCACGAATTTTGTTATGCACTACGCATCTACAACATAGTTGACTGAACTAGACACGATGACAACTATTGCTGAAATCTAACGCTCAATTTTATAAACACGAAACTAACCTATAAACCTTGCCGGACATGACATACTCGAAGCTGTCGGCCCGGTTTCCTTCCGTGTCCAGTGGGTTCCACTCCCCGCCGTCGGGGTACCCGTTCTCGCGCAGCGTCGTCGCCAGCACCAGCCTGAATTTATCGCCCAGCTCCATCGGATATATCCACGAATTGATGTCCAAAATCAAATCCATCTTGAACGACTCGGATTCACAGTGCAACCGGCTGACACGGTCGAATTTCTTGCCCTCAGGATCCATGTCCTTCACGTTGAATATGTCCTCGAACAATACACCTGCCATGATAGTAGATTTCTTATGAAATTAAATAGTTTTCATTCAAACTGCTAGGAAACTGGTGAAAACACAGCATTCTAGTCAATGGCTTGTTTGACGTTTCAATTTTTTTTTTTTTAGTGTTGCTATGTCTTTTTCGATAAAAAGAAAAATTAAACATAAACAAATTACATGATTATGAAATTACAATTATCTCGGTAGCTAGCAATGTTATCTAACAACCTGAATTTCTGCTAGGTAAGTATTCACACTGTTTGTATAATTAATATAATACACAATAATTAGCAAATTAGCAATATTCTTTCTGTTGGCAACACCTTTATGGTAGCGTTCAACTTAATTAGAAACAAATAATCGCTTTCAAAAACATCAATTAGTAATTAAGCGAACTAGTTTTAGTATAAAATAACAGAATATAATGATTTTTTACCAAAATTTGTAATTGTCTTTTTTTTTGCATTAAGATGGTGTGAACTAGTGTGAACCACGTGTGAACGCATCATTTTACAACAATGTTGCCATACATACAAACAAATTCAAATGCCTACTCATATGGAATTTTGGAGTAAAAAAACATACTCTTCAAGCTAACCTATAACCCACGAAACGCTGCACGTGTTGGGTTATTGTGTGCGTTTTAACCAGTGAAGTACGCGAGTGCTCTAAATATTCAACGTGGACTACTTATAGAAGCGTGCCAAGACGCTAGTGCGTTGGAATAACAAACGCGCATATATAATTCGTCGACAATGACGGAAGTATTGCAGCCCGGTGCCGAAGTTTTGTCGGAGAAAAAGAAGAAGAAAAACAAGGAAACAGTGTCGTTGGGTGCGTTTCAGAAGATCGGAGACTTTAAAATCGAACCCTCTGAGAGCGTGAAGAAGTTAGACACCGCTTACTGGCCGTTATTGTTGAAAAACTTCGACCGTCTCAACGTGCGCACCAACCACTACACGCCGCTGCCGTTTGGGAATTCACCGTTAAAGCGTCCCATCACTGAATACGTTAAATCAGGCTTCATCAACGTCGACAAACCGAGTAATCCCAGCTCCCACGAGGTAGTTTCATGGATCAAACGGATCTTGAAAGTGGAAAAAACTGGCCACTCGGGCACGCTCGATCCCAAGGTGACAGGATGTCTTATCGTGTGCGTCGACAGAGCTACGAGGTTAGTGAAGTCACAACAAAATGCTGGCAAAGAGTACGTGGCGGTTTTCAGCCTGCACTCTGCCGTTGAGAGCATCAAAAAAGTAACACAAGGCCTTGAGAAGCTTCGAGGTGCCTTGTTCCAACGGCCTCCACTAATATCTGCCGTGAAACGACAGCTCCGTGTCCGCTCTGTGTACGACAGCAAACTCCTCGATTTCGACACAGAACGGAACATTGGTGTATTCTGGGTGAGTTGTGAAGCCGGCTCTTACATCAGAACAATGTGCGTACATCTTGGGCTCATGCTTGGAGTCGGTGGGCAAATGATCGAGCTACGAAGGGTTCGGTCTGGCATCCAAGGGGAAAAAGAAGGAATGGTCACTATGCATGATATCTTAGATGCCCAGTGGGCATATGAAAACCACAAAGACGAGACCTACCTCCGCAGAGTCATCAAACCCCTCGAAGGCCTATTAATCGCACACAAAAGGATCTTCGTTAAGGACAGCGCTGTGAATGCCATCTGTTATGGTGCAAAGGTACTCCTGCCTGGTATCTTAAGATATGAAGATGGAATCGAAGTGGACCAGGAAATCGTAATTGTTACCACTAAAGGTGAAGCCATAGCGCTGGCTATTGCTTTAATGACAACGTCTACAATGGCCTCTTGCGACCACGGAGTCGCAGCCAAGCTAAAACGGGTCATAATGGAACGGGACACATACCCTCGCAAATGGGGCTTAGGACCTAAAGCATCGCAGAAGAAAACGCTCATTCAGCAAGGCAAACTGGATAAATTTGGCAAACCTAATGAAAATACCCCAACAGAATGGCTTAACAGTTACAAGGATCATAGTAAACCGACAACCGAGGCTAATGGTGAGGCGGATGATGGCAGTAGGAAACGAACAGCCAGCACTGCGAACGCTGACGATGCGAACAACTCTGTTGAGGTGAGATCGGAGAAGAAAAAGAAGAAGAAGAAGCGTGACTTGGATGAGACAGCAGAAGGCGAGACCACGGAAGCGGCAGACACCACGATGGAGGTTGCCGATGATGGAGAGGTACGCAAAGAGAAAAAAAAGAAGAAGAAGAAAGATAAACACCAAGATGCGGAGGCAGAATAAGGACTCTTCAATTGAAACATTGTCTAAGTGAGAAATTTGCAATCATCTTAAAATGTTCTGCTGTTTTAACTAGACTTGAATCTTGTTTGTTATATTTTTGTCTACATTGCTGTCATTGGTTTAATTTTGACTAGAAAATTAACTAAGCTTAAACTAAACATTTTAAATGCAAGGGAAATATTAATAGTTTTCAAAACATGAATATGAAATTTACTATTCTGTGGTTGTTTTGATTTCTTGAAGGTAGCTTGCATGTATGCAGAAAATATGACTGCAAGTCTAAGATTTAAAAAAAAGTATATATTGTATGTTTATCTGGTAATTTTTATGAAGAACAGTGTAAAAGTATTGTCGGGACTCATCATGAAGTTTTGACTATAATCATGCCATTTTTTGAATCAATAGGTAAATATTAAGGTGATACCTACATTTGTAGTGTTGCTAGATTATATGTGCTGCACTTGGTTCTGAAATATGTCAGTAAACGTCCTAGTTACATCCAGTATAACAGGTTTTACATTTTTCTATAGATGCCTTATTATTATAGATAGACTTTTAGTTCAATGTCATGTCAGTGATTTCCAATGAGTAGTCCTTTTAAGATTAAGCCGAAGTGTTGAACGCGTATTCTTAAGTTGAATTGAAATGTTTTATTTGAAAAAGAAATAGGTTTTTAAGTTAGTTTGTAAGGCAAATGTTGAGATGGGATTTTTCAACAAAAGAAAAACTGGTCAACATTAAAGTTTATAAAATTTACCTTTGTTTTCATTTATGTTGCCTGATTTAAAATGCCTTACTATCAAAATATATGGATATTGAGATGACCACCAATTTACTTTGCTTTTCCGGTGCGAATCGTAGCAGGAAAGTTAAGTAAATTGGTTGGCTTCTCGTTATGGGTTTCCGCTAACGCCCGATTCTATCAATATGTACAATGACTAAAATGCCTTGTTTTCCAAGAATTAATATCTAAAACATTTATGCTTTCATGCAAGTGGCTAGTGATAAAGAGTTGAATGATTTATTGACGTAGTAAAAGCTTATTAATTGAGTACTTTAATAACTTCGAGTTTTTTGGCAGACTGTCTAGCTTTAAATAAATTACAGATCAGTGACGTCTAGTGTGATTTTTGAAAACAAATGTTTTTTCTCAAAAATGGCGGGGAAACTCGTCATTGTCTGCTTTCTATCAGACCGCAAAGTGCGTCATTGACAATCAGTCAAAAAAAAAAAAAAAAAAACTCAACTGCATGCCCCGGAAATTTGTATGAATTTACTTCCGCGGCATGTATAAGCGCAGGGAATGTTGTATGAAATTTCATTATCGTACAGGTACTTTTTTTTTAAACTGATAAATACGCGAAGGAATTCCCAAACAGCCAAGTCTGCATGTTCTGTATCTGTCAATTGACGCGAAACCAAACGTTTTTATCCGTGTCTGAAACAGCAAACAGATTTATTTAGCAAAATTTCATGAAAATAGTTTACTAGTTTGGTTTAAAAATTAATAAAAGGTCTTAATTTTTATAAAAAACGAGAAATCTACATGCGAGTTTTTAACTTGCCGTGTTAGTGTGTCTGTTAAAGTCAAATATCGGTGAATACGAAATAAGACTGGCGTTCCATTGGACTTGTTGTAAGTACTTGACTACCTTTGCGTGCGTGTCAATGCTGTATTATGAATACCTAATATCAAGGTTTTTTTTCATTTTTGAGAAAAGCACTATATAAGCCTCGGCACGTGAAAGGCTTTGCAGGCTTCGTACATATTAAAGGGCCTCGGCGAAGCCTCGGCCCTTTAAACCAGTACTCAGCCTGCAAAGACCTACTTTCCCGGCCACGGCAATAATGTACTAATACTACTCGACAACAGATGGCGCGGTATATTTCAAAGGCGTTTTTTACTTTATGACAATACAAGCTGGTTGTCGGGCAAAACTCCTCTTGTTTGTCATGTTATAGATAGACAGTCTCGGAGAGATACGAACTGATTTGTTCATTAAAAAACGTCTTTGTTTGTGGTTTTGTTTTTGTGTCAAATTTGCAAAAGTAAAATATTTTTGTTTAGTATTTGTAATAATATATCAAATCAACATAACATGTGTGCTAATACTTTACTGCATGGCGATCATTACAACCAAGAATACTTTTTACAAGAAGACGTTTGTAGATTATGCTGGAGGAAGAATGCAACCCACGAATTATCGTCAAAACCCTTAGAAATCGAGTCTGGATTGAAAATCCAACTTTTGGATCAGATACGGGAGTGTCTAAACATCGAACTGACACACGAATGCTATCCCAATAAAATTTGTAATACTTGTTATCAGGAAATAATCAGGTTTTATGAATTCAAGACTTTCTGTAAAGAGGCCAACCGGAGGTTGAGAGAAATAATTCAAACTCACGTAAGAAAATCTGCGTATGATGAGAAGAAATCTGAAGTCAATTTGGAAATAGAAATATCCTCTACAACTTTTAAAGTAGAGGCATTGGATGATTTTAACGAATCTCTTGATCATTTCGATTTATCTGAAGATAGACAAAAGAAAGTCAAATTAAAACAAAGATATAAGCCGAAGCGCTCACCTACATACTGTAGCATTTGTAGGCTAGATTTAAATACTGTTGAGCAGTTTACGACACATAATTCACAATCACATGGTATAGAAGGAAATTATTATAATTGTTTCGGATGCGAGAAACGGTTTAAGAGTAGAAAAACGAGGCTGGGGCATGAAATTAACTTCTGCAAAGGCTTAAAAGATGGTTATCGTTGTCCGTTGTGCGAGCGCTGCTTGCCAGAACGTAGAATGTACGAATCGCACATGAGAGACCACAGAGGAAATGTTAATATAATGTTGCCCGAGAACCTTTTCAAATGCAAACGGTGCTCTACTTCGTTCAAAACACGGGATGACCTGCGGGAGCATGTTTGTAAATTTAAAACCGAGGAAAAAAAGTACATTTGTGAAGTAAGTTTTTTTTATAGATCGGCAAACAGCACAGGCCACCTGATAGTAACTTACCATCTATGGCCCGTGGACGCAAGGTATCATAAGATTACAAATGTTTTATTTTCTCCAGTTCTACCATAACTAGACCAAACAGTTGATACTTTTCTTCATGGCTGATACTTTGGCTCTGGTGAAAATAGCCAAAAATATTTTTCCCAGACATGAGATGTAGCTTGATCGTTTTTTCGCACTTGTAAACCGCTATATAGCAAATATAGTCCAATTTACCTGTATAAAATTTAAAAAGTATATATTTATTGTGCTTAATTTTTTATGGCATCAGCCATATGCAATGTAGACCTTCATCCATTTTTAGGGTTCCGAACCTCAGGAAGTAAAAACAGAACCCTTATAGGATCACTTGTGTGTCTGTCCGTTCGTCTGTCACAGTCGATTTTCTCTGAAAGTACTGGACCGATTAAGTTGAAATTTAGTACGTATATGTAAGTTTGTGACCCAAAGACGGATGTGTAACGAAAATAAATGAATTTTAAACATAGACCTATAGATTACAGGAAAATTATTAAAAAGTCCATGGTTTTTGAATTCTATCATATAAAAGAGCTTAGCCTGTGAAACGGTTTGAAAATGACGTCATTGAAAATAATCAAGGGTCGGAACCCTCTCCACGCGAGATTAACTCGCTTCTTGGCCGGTTTTTTTATGTATGTTTTCTGAAAAGAAATGTAAACGTGGACCGATTTTGATGATTCTTTTTTTTCAAACCCTGCTATTCCATCCACAGAGCTGTGGGCGCGTGTTCACGCGTCAGGACTACCTGCACAAGCACAAACTAACACACACAGGCACGAAGCAACATGTGTGTCCGCACTGCGGCTTTAGGGCAACACAGAGATCATCACTCATCGTTCACATAAGGTACTAGCAAACATTTTAATCCCCGACGCAAAAAGAGAGGGGTGTTAGAAGTTTAATGAGTCTATGTATCTGTGTATCTGTCTGTGGTATCGTAGCTCCCAAACGGATGAACCGATTTTTGTTTAGTTTTTTTTGTGTCATATGAAAATGAAAATGAAAATATTTATTCAGCAAATAGGCCACATCTGGGCACTTTTACATGTCACTTTTAAATGAATTTAACAGAAATGAATTTACCAGCGCTTCCTAGACCCCGGTTTCATCCGGAGGAGGAGAGATGGCTGGCCCGCGTAGTGGTACACACACATTTACAAGTGTACATACGTCCTCGCACGCACACAGATGTCCTCGCGCGCAAACATTGACACTTCATTCGAATTGTGTTCGGAATCGTGCTTTTATAGGCTGTGTCCGCCGTCTGCCTGAACGGTGTCGGTTAACTTTTAAGCTAATTAAGTTCTTACCAAGCAATGGGTCTAGGAAGCGCTGGTAAATTCATTTAAAAGTGACGTGTAAAAGTGCCCAGATGTTACCTATTTGCTGCATAAATATTTTCATTTTCATTTCATTATCATGAAATGAAAAAATTATCATGAATGAATTATCATGAATGAATGAGTCATGGATGTTTAGTATTTATATATGTATGTATTTCTCTATATAAGTATTTATATCGTTGTCTAGCACCCATAGTACAAGCTTTGCTTAGTTTGGGGCTAGGTCAATATGTGTGAAATGTCCCAAGATATTTATTTATTTATTTTATTTATTATGTTTTCCAAATTTTGTTATAGGTAAGCTGGCGAATAAATATAATTTCATTTCAGGAAACACACCGGGGAACGACCTTACAGCTGCGACGTGTGTCCCCAGCGGTGCATCTCGAGCTCCAACCTGCGCGCGCACCTGCGCCGCCATCTTGGATTGAAGAAGTTCGAGGTAATAATAATAATAATATCCTGGGACATTTCTCAGATATTGACCTAGCCCCAAACTAAGCGACGCTTGTACTATGGATGCTAGACAACGATATAAATACTTATATAGAGAAATATATAGGTATGTATATAAATACTAAACATCCATTACTCGAGTACAAACATTCGTGTTCATCACACAAAGTTTGCCCCGAGCGGGACTCGAACCCGCGACCATCGGAACAGAAGGCAGGGTCATTACCAACTGGACCAATCCAGTCGTCAAAGGTACATACTTACTTCTCTTTAGGGGGTTTTGGAATGTGGAATGTGTCTTGGCAAGGAGCGCAATCTTATATGGCGAAACAGTTGAAAACGTGTCCAGCGGAATGGGGACTATCGTTTCTTTGCTCACCAGTTGGCGCCACTGTTGACTGAGGTCCAGAGATATAGCTGTCAAAGGCGATTTTATAAGATCCGCGCCGAAACAAAGTCTTAAATCTTGAATCTCATTGATTTTATTAATTATAAATAACTATCATCATATCGAGTAGCTATGCCGCAATGTTCTGCAGTTCCGTTTTGTTCGGAAAAATTGTATTTTTTTTTCAGTGTTAACATTCATCACCAAATAATCCATATTTGTGATAATTTCACGAAGGATATCACTTTTCAACAGGTTAATTAAAGAAACTATCATTTATGTCACGAAGCTCACCAAAACCAGTGAAAAGTGAATGTTATTGGACCTCTCGCGACACTAGCGCCTCTAGTGGCAAATTCACACGCGATAGCCCCCATTGATAAGCAACAAAACAAAACACACTCTCCTCACAACCGTTTTCGCTGCGATTTCGCCTCAGCAGCGCCATCTGAAGGCGCTGCTGCAGACTATCCGCCTAGGTGGCTTGACTGGAGTGGCGACCGCAGCGCCCCCAACCTACCCGATTTGGTGTCCACCTTTGGAACTATAAAGATTGCGCTCCTTTACTTCAACCCTCCATAGTTTGTCAGAAAACGAATTGACGAGCGGCAGGCTGTAACGCTGCCACATATCTTCTTATTACTTGACTGCGTGCGCCAGAAAGAGGATTATGTTGTTCGATTGTATGTATGTATGTGGAAGCCGTGGTGGCCTAGTGGTTTGACCTACCGCCTCTCATGCAGAGGGTCGGGGGTTCGAATCCGACTGGCAACTATGAGTTTACTTACGTGCGATATTCAATTTGATTTGAGTTTACCACTGAGCTTTTCAGTGAAGGAAAACATCGTGAGGAAACCTGCACGCACCTGCGAAGTAATTCAAAGATGTGTGTGAAGTCCCCATTCCGCTCTGGGCCCGCGTGGGAACTATTGCCCAACCCTCTCGTGATGAGAGGAGGCCTGTGCCCAGCAGTGGGACGTAAACAGGCTGTTGTAGTAGTAGTATGTGGGTATTTTTCTTTGGCACGCTCTGCTGCTTAAAGGCTTGTAGATTTTAGCGTGCGAAGTGTCGTTAGATTCGTCTTGATTGTGTGTGAGAGTGACACTATATCAAAAGTTTGTAAACACAGTCGATTTAATTTTGAATTTTCCAAAAATCGAGCTGTTTTTATTGTATCGAGCTCCAACCTGTTCGAATCCGGCAGTGGTAACTACTACTACTACTACAGCCTATTTACGGCCCACTGCTGGGCACAGGCCTCCTCTCATCACGAGAGGGTTTGGGCTATAGTCCCCACGCGGGCCCAGTGCGGATTGAGGACTTTACACACATCCTTGAATTACTTCGCAAATGCGTGTAGGTTTCCACACGATGTTTTCCTTCACCGAAAAGCTCAGTGGTAAATTCAAATCAAATTGAATATCGCACACAAGTAAAGTCATAGGTGCGAGTCGGATACGAACACCCGACCCTCTGCATGAGAGGCGGTAAGTCAAACTACTAAGCTACCACGGCTGCCTTCATACATTTCAAGAAATTCAAGAAACCATACGATCTCGAACTCGTTGGTCTACCCTGAGGCCTAAGATGGAATGCCTCTGTGCCAGTAATAGGGATGACGACAACTTTTTTTTCCTTAGTCTATCAGGAAGATTATTGAAAAGTATTGGACACGTATTTTTCCTTTTTTCACGTAATCAAACTTATACGGAGATATATTGAGTTGAAATGTCGCGTGACGTTACGGTTAGGTACGATTTATACCTAACGGTGACGTAGTTAACCCCCACTCTCCAACTTTAATGCGTTTTAACTTAGTCATTCTTTGTTAATTTGATGTAACGAAAAATACGTGTCTAATATTTTTTTATTACCTGACTGACGGACTAATTAGAATTTCGATTTCTTCACCCTGTCGTCATCCCTATTTCACTGACTGCCTTAAGAGGGTTTATCCTGAAAGTTGACAACGTCGCATTAGCTGTCCAATGTTTCACTGTTTTAATTATTTTCTCAATTTACAATAAAAAAGAACTTCTCATTCTATGGTTGAATGACGCGTCTCGTTTTATATCTGTTGGTTAGGCATTCAAATGATAAGATTTCATTAAAATGCAAGGAAAATGCGATGGAAACTTTTCAGAAGATAGTACTTCCATAATCCGAAATTTTCGTATTCCTATGATAATTGTTGCAATCCATACTTAAGGCGGTTCATAGACCCAGCTCAGCCGTCACTGTCACTCGTGGGACGAGTGAAAGAGAAAGCGCTACGCACAGAACGCCCGATTTAGTTACTTTTTAACACGTTTTAATTTCTATAAAAATACCGTCTAAAAAATGGCATTTATAAAGCTGTCGATGTATGCATATAATATGGATATTTTTTGTGTTATAATTAGTTTTACACTGTTTGATATAATAAACTGGAGTAAAGTTGGATTAGCGGTCCGAGTTAGAGGTTACTTTGGAATTAAATTGTATCGAGCGAAGTTTCGTGAAACGTGTATCGAAAGCTGTCAATGTAAGGATGATATAATCAAATATAACATATGTTTTTTTCATATTTTTAACTTTTAACATTTCTTAGAAAAGTATGATCTTAAATGAGCAATTTGACGATGCTGGGTCAGGGAAGGGCCTTAATGTTTTATTCAACCATAGAGCCATAATTCACGATTTCATTCAGTAATATTCAGAAATTAATGAAAACAGCGAATTTTAAATTTAAATGAATATTGTTTTATTTTGTGTGTTGTCACATTTGACCGGTTCGAGTCCCGACTGAGGCAAGCGATTTTTCATAAATCCTTAAATGCAGTATTTATTGTTTTTAAAAACAAAGGAAAGTCTCCCTTACACAAAATGTGCTATTTACAATATTTAAAGTAGTTGCCATCCATGTGGCATTCGATCTTTCCACCCTGTATATAGATAGCCTTTTCAAATTCCAGTGTACTCTATGCGAGAAGAAGTTTGGCTATAAAGGCAGTTTAGAAGAGCACATAGAAGCTTGCCACCATCGGTCGCAGAAGCATGTCTGCCGCCATTGTGGCTCCACCTACTCGCGCCAACGAGGCCTGCGGCGCCATCTCTTGACGAAACATGGCACCTACAAGGAGAGTGAAGTTGTGAGCGATTGTAATGTTACTTTACCGTTGATGAAGGAATAAATCTTGTACTTTAAAGCTGGCCATATTTATTTACAACTACTACTACTCCAGCCTATTTGCGTCCCACTGCTGGACACAGGCAGCTCAACACGAGAGGGTTTGGGCTATAGTCCCCACGCGGGCCCAGTGCGGATTGAAGACTTCACACACATCTTTGAATCACTTCGCAGATCCGTGAAGGTTTTCTCACGATGTTTTCCTTGACAGAAAAGCTCAGTGGTTAATTCAAATCGAATTTCGCACATAAGTAAACTTAGAGGTACGTGCCGGAATCGAACCCCCGTACCTCTGCATGAGAGGCGGTAGGTCGAACCACTAGGCCACCACGGCTTTTTTTTAGTATGTATTTATTTACATGTTATCTCAGAAACGGCTCGCTATTTGGACGAAATTTGGAATTGCTTGGTCACACAGGTACAGTCGAATTCATTAATATGTGTATACCTTTTGAACTTATCACAAAAGGGTGCGAACTTGACTGTACTTATACTTTAAACGAGTTATCGGCATGTATTATTTTTACATACGATCTCTAGCAGCGAATTCACTCACGGTGATATTAGCATCAAGTGATAACTACTCGACGATAGATGGCGTTGGTGAACACAACTGCTGTGTTGCTTTTTACGTAATTTACAAATTTAGATGAAATTAAATAAAAGCGAGAGCTTGATAATTTTGAAAACGGTTTTAAATGTGGGTTGAGATAAAAATTATATCAAGAATTCAAATTCAAATTCAATCATTTATTCAGCAAATTGGCTACATAGGGGCACTTTTACACGTCAGAATAAGAATTTACCAGCGCTTCCTAGACCCATTGCTTGAGAAGACGCGCGAAAAAAACCCAAGCAGAAGGCCTATTTTCAAAATTTACAAAATTTACATTACATGTATAAAATATACATATAGGTACGCAGTAAAATTACATTGAAGGGATGTATAGTCCCTAATAAAATGTTATGCTGAAAATTCCACCCTCATCCTGGATATTTTGTAAATGAAACAATTTACGTATTGTAAATTTAATTTATTTTGAATTCTGAATTTAAAAAAAAACTATAACCATCTATGACAGACACTACCATGCATGCGAATCAATGGCCGATGCCAGAAATAATTAACCGATTCCATTGTAACATTTAATTGTGATAAATAATTATTTACATTTATACACAATATGACTCTCTGAATCTGAATGCACATGAAGAATAAAAACAAGTATTTTCATCTGGTTGTAGTTCAAAGTAAAATGAACCATATTGTTTCATTCAAAACCATCATTCTGCAATTTTGACAATCGGCAGCAAAGTATATCACTTCGTCAAGTATGCTATGTAGTCTCTAAAGACTACTAGTGCCATCTAACGTCGGGTATTATAAACTAGTTTATCAACACTCATATTATTAAGCCTATGGAGTGTGGAATGTGTCTTGGTAAGGCGCGCAATCTTATATGGCGAAACAGTTGAAAACGTGTCCAGCGGATTTGATAAGCAACAAAACAAAACACACTCGCCTCACAACCGTTTTCGTTGCGTTTTCGCCTCAGCAGCGCCATCTGAAGGCGCTACTGCAGACTATCCGCCTAGGTGGCTTGACACTTCTGGCGACCGCAGCGCCCCCAACCTACCCGATTAGTTGTCCGCTTTTGGAAGTATAAAGATTGCGCTCCTTTACTTCAACCCTCCATAATAAATCCTCTATGACGCGTTGAAAAATCGGTGGTAATGTCATCCGTTATGACAGCAAGTTCTGTCAAAGCGAACTTCCTATCTGTGGTCATACAGTGAAATTAATTTTACAAAATCGAATTCGACGTTGTAATGACGTTCAAATTTAAAACAGCAATGCCCGCCTATATTTTTCAGTAAGACAGAACGAAAGTTTGTTCCAAATTCAAATGTCGGTCTATGCTTTTTGAAAATCAAATGTGAGACACTGACGTATTCGAATCGCCGCCATTGTGAACAGATATTGAATCATCTTAGAGGATTTATAAAATGAGTGTAGATAAAGTTGTGTATGCAACTGTACATAATTAGGCCTTAAAACACTAGTGCGATATTATTATGAAACTCTCCTCACGGCTCGTTTCATAAAACCCCACTCGTGTTTTAAGGACCTTTATTATCTAGCAGTTACATAAACTACTATTTAAGTTTTAGCCTATAATAAATTATTTGTATATAAAATTCACTTGTATAATTCCATATCATATATGCATTGAAGGTGGTTAATTTTTTTCATTAAAATTTTCATGGCGAACTTAGGTAACCGCAACGAGTGTCTTACAAAGGAAATAACCTCAAAATTGCCCATTTCATAAATATTATCCGAATATATTACTTTAATTTTACATCAATAAGTACATTTACTAAGAAATTCGTTCTACACAATCACATTGATACACATATATTGTCGAATAGAGGAACTTGCGAGATTACTTACTAAACGGGTTACCAAATTTAGCCTGTAGATGTCGCTTTAGACAAGAAAAGTGCAAGGTGAACGCCGTAGTCTAGGACACACAATTTCAATCATGGACAGCCCTTATTTAATTAAATTTCAACGTTTTTGCTTATGCCATATTATAATTTGATATGTTACATAATATATTATAGAAGAAGTAAGGTTACCTTAGGGCGGGTTGATTCAAATCGTCAGTTAAAGTTAGCGTTAACGTTAAATATTTTACTATGGGATAAAATGACGTTTCTGGATAGAATGACAGCTCGGCGGCCATATTTAACGACCAGGAGTCCGTCAACTATGCATGAATCAACTCTTCCTTAGAATGATAAACTTCAAACAAATCAGCGTACGCCCGAAATAAGTGTTAAATGCGATAATAGATGTCGCTGCCTAGGTAGCCTGCATACAAAGAACTCCATGAGCCACATCTAGATGGCGCTGTACAGGCGAAGAATAAAATTTTGTAGCTCCCTGGCTATTTCCGATGTGCGCCGTATTGTAAGGAGATTGACAGTCTTATATAATTACATTGTCTCTGATAATATTGACTTTAAATTAGGCATAAATTTGATAACCACTTGGGAGTGGTGTAGTCAACAACTGCACTTGAAGAATCAACCCGAAGAGGGCGCCTCTAGTGAGTAAAAACATAGAGAAATGATACAAGAAGAGTGGCAGAGCCCATACTGTAGTGCGTGCTCCGAACCCGGGTTAACACTAGATTCGACATCTAGCGTCCAGTGGCTGAACCCCGATTACCCGACCGTTTAGTGGTTGCTACCGCTACTTGAAGCTAGATGGCGAGCCGAACGAAAAGCATATTTTATTGCTTAACAGTTTACAACTTTCAACCTATAAGGAGATTTCAAAAAAGTGTTCTAGTTATAATATTAGTTGTAAATTGTTTAGAAATACACTTTGCGTTCGGCTCGCCATCTAGCTTCAAGTAGCGGTAGCAACTGCTAAACGGTCGGGTAATTGGGGTTCGCCACTGTACGCTAGATGTCGATCTAGTGTTAACCCGGGTTTCGGGGCACGCACTACAGTATGGGCTCTGCCACTCTTCAGGTATCATTTCCCTATGGTAAAAAACATTATTATAGCTCTTTATTGCACATTTCTATTCAGTTATACTACACCACTCAATAAATAGGTACTAAAATTATTACATACAACACTTATATTCTAAAAATCTATATAAATATTTACATTATGAGTAGGTTTCTATATGTACTTTCTAACATGATATTGAATTTTTACTTCCCAAATACTTGTCATAATTTATACATTTTCATTCTGAGACTATTTAATACTGAAATTTTCATTTGGACAAAAGTACGGTTAACACAACAGGCGCGTGGATTAAGCAAAAATAGACTCTGCGTCAATGGCTTAAGTGCTTCATCGCGCGCCTTCTAAGTTGTGTCTTGATGTACCCATATTGATGTGTGTTTTTCTTCATTCAGAATTATCATATAATATAATTATTTATCTGCTTTATTGCTTACCTTATTGCTCGTAAGTTTTTAAGTAAACAAGAGACTTTACCAAATCGAATACTTATTTAGAATGACATTATGAACACAGACAAATTAACAGGATAAATTTGTATGTGTTCTGACGTTGGCTATACTTAAATAATACCAACATGACCACCCCGACATATTATAATTATAACTCACTAGTACTTATTTAATTAATAACTATTAATAAAATAAGTTTATAAATACACTAGATCTACGAGATTTCATAAACTCTCCACCGTAATAAAATTAAAAAACAAAATTTAACATAAATCACATTTGTTCGTAATCAATATTTTACAATATTTACAAACAAAAGATAAACGGGAGGTGTTTAAGTAATATTAGGTTACATTTTCTTAGATTTATGAAATATACCTATTCGTTTTCATAATAAATAAAATATGCGGCAAGAAAATGAAATACCTACTTGAAAACAACTGATTCAACTTAGGTAAACTATTTTTATTAAGAAAACGTTACCAGCGCCACCTATCACTTTATTTTTTGACTAAAGTTAACATCAAATGCCGGAATTACATTACATACGATCGTTCCACCCCAATACCGAGCTACGTGACAATGTCTGATCAATAGAAAACCAGGTCAAATTCAAATTCAATCATTTATTTAGCGAATTGGCCACATAGGGGCACTTTTACACGTCAGAAATGAATTTACCAGCGCTTCCTAATAGTACATTCGATTGCAAAATTGTATCACGGGCGGTATTGCAGTCTCGAGCCCTTTAAAATCCTTTTACATCACCCTTGGCCGTAAAGTGGGATTTTCTGCCCGCTACGCGGAGAGAAAATCTCACTTCTTGGCCAAGGCAAGATGTAAAAATTTTGACAAACCACGGGCGGTAATTCGTAAAGCCCCAGATCGCATATTTATGGCCCTCATCTTCGGTTCGGGCCACAGAAACCTGTGATCTGGGACATTTACGAATTCACCACCCTAGGTCTGTAATGTACTATTAAACAATGTTTTTCATCACACTTGCGAGGAAAATACAGGAAATATTCACTAGGACGACCTGTGAACTTGTGCCTGTCGGCATCGCGAACAAACCTTTTTTGTTTATTTTTAAATATTCAATTCGTACTGGCCACTAACAATGGTGCCGCCATTTAAGTAGTTTTACGTTTTAATTTGTATTATTTCGAAGAAAACAATTGAAAACAAAAACATTAGACCCGTGGGCTCATAAGAAATCTCGAAAGCCCGTGGTCGTAATCTGGGCCTTAGAGACCGCTTTGCCTGCCTGTAATGACACCGTTTTCGAGCAAGTGTGATGAAAACTATCTATCTATGACCGACGTGCAGTCTCTTTTCTTAGGTACCTATTCAAGACAGGATCATATTTTCACAAGCTGTAACAACATAACATAAGTGGTGTCTGAAAACAGTCGTCTCAGTGTTTATTGTTTGTATGTTACCGCAGTTTACAAGTATAGGATTTTTTTTAACGCAGTCACTGCCACTGACGCATATATGCGTTTTGCTGACTTTCCCGCAGTGCCTTGACCGCACATGTGCGTTGCAATGTTCCTTTAATGACAGATGTGGCACCTGACGAAAGTTCGTAAAACAGAAGTGGCAGTGAATGCCTTAAGTCACATAGCTCACTGTCTTTTTTCTTACTGCATATATGCCCCAGTAATCGATTCATGCCACGTTTTAGTTAGGTAGGTAGTACAGGCATTGGCACGCAACTTGAGCGGTAGCTTTCGATGCGCAGAAATCGAATATAGGCGCGGGACACAGCGGGCGCTTATTGCGCTTATGCGCTTATTTAAACATGCGCAGAAATCCCCTCTACTTTCACTCACCGCTCAAGATCCCTGCTCAAGGCCTTTAGCTTACACTATCCCATAAATATATGCATGTTTTTAATGTCCTACGGTGTACTACCACGAGACCATTCAAGTTGTCATAACTGCATCAATATGCCGCAGCAAATACAGGTTTATAACCCACTCAATAGGGCAGGTTATCCCGTAAATACGCGTGTTTAGTGTACTCCCGTTGCAAGCATCGCCCCCACCACGAGCGTCGTGTGCAGGACTTGACAGGTTTCAGAACGAAGCACCTCGTCTGTACCACATTGAAGAAAAGCTTTCCCACCATATTGGAGACTGAAGTGTCCGCTAGCTTCAGACAAGCGCGAAACCTGGAACATTCGAGAGCATTTTGTAGCTTATCTGTGACAATTTGACGACATTTAATTAACACGTCTATTTTATTAGCTAACAAAGTTAAAAAGTTGACTAAATTTTGAACATGTGTTTTCTTTTTTTGCCAAATTGAAATTGAATTTCTCATTCTAAAAGTAATGAACAAAAAACACAGACGCTTATTTTAATTTTTAAACAAAAAGTACCCGAAATGTTTTCGAACAACACCTTGATAAAAATTTTAAATGTTGGCAATTGGTGGTAAACATGGTGTGCCGTTTGGTAGAGAAACTATCCATGTCTTTGAAGCATTCGGTCTTGTTCAACCAACCACAATGTATACTACATAACGCCCACTGCTGGGCAAAGGCCTCCTCTCATCACGAGACGGTCGGGATTAATAGTTCCTACGCAGGCCCAGTAGAGTAGTAGATTGAACAGTTGTACAGTTGTTCGAGTAAATATTTCACATCACACACATATGTAATAGAATTGCTTAGCGGATGATTATTGTGGTAGGCAGACAACCTGCCGTGGTGGCCTAGTGGTTAGACCTACCGCCTCTCATGGTCGGGGGTTCGATTCCAGCTCGCACCTCTTTTTTTTTTTATTTATTTTTCCAAAAAGAAAATACACGTTTATTACAATAATTATTTACTCGCCAAACTGTTACGTTCAATGGAGAGACGCGCTCGATTTTATCACTAAATCAATTAAACTAGTAAATATCTTTTTTAGTTACTTAGTTTACTTATGTGCGAAATTCAATTGAATTTACCACTGAGATTTTCGGTGAAGGAAAACATCGTGAGGAAACCTGCACGCATCTGCGAAGTAATTCAAATACGTGTGTGCGTCCCCAATCCGCACTGGGACCGCGTGGGGATTATATAGCCCAAACCCTATCGCGATGAGAGGAGGCCTGTGCCCACAGTGGGACGCAAATGGGCTGTAGTATTAGACAACCTGGGCAGACCATCTGATGGTAAGCGGTCGCTGCTGCCCATGGATGGATATAAGAAATTATAAGATTTCAAATGCATTGCCAACCCCGAGGCCTAAGATGGAATGCCTCTATGCCAGTAATTTCACCGGCCGCCTTCCGCCTTACCGGAACACAAAACAGGGGCTCTATTCGAAGTTATAAGTAGGGAAAGCGTCACGTCGCGCTAAATTAAACTTTAAATCTAGCTGTTTAAACTTTAAAGTGCGCCGCGACGTGTGAGCGCATGGATTGGGTCTCTTCCCAACTCTTTCCCTATTTAAAATTTCGAATAGAGTCCCAGGATCGGGGTTAAAGCCAACACCAAGACGTAACTAACATTGAAAGCAACGCAAAAACTAAGAGCAAAGCGCATAGACATGTTCTAGATAGATTTAGATACTTATTCTGGGGTCAGTATAAACATAGATATAGATGCACTGCGGAGATTAAATTCGGAAAGCACGCCATATTCAATATGGTTATGGAGTGTGGAATGTGTCTTGGCAAGGACCGCAATCTTATATGGCGAAACAATTGAAAACGTGTCCAGCGGATTTGATAAGCAACAAAACAAAACACACTCTCCTCACAACCGTTTTCGCCTCAGCAGCGCCATCTGAAGGCGCTACTGCAGACTATTCGCCTAGGTGGCTTGACACTTGTGGCGACCGCAGCGCCCCCAACCTATCCGATTTGGTGTCCACTTTTGGAACTATAAAGATTGCGCTCCTTTAGTAGTAGCCTTATAATAAATTCGAGAAATACGCAAATCTCAAACGTCACTTGCGAGAGCACTTCGCGCCAACAAGCGCCTCGTAAAGGAAACGGCGGATCGCTCGTAAAACTGGCCATCGTTCGGAATGTTCGAATTATGAACAGATAGCTGAGGTGGCCAGTATTGCGGTCATTTTATAAAAACTGCGTATTCAAAGTAAAAAAACATATTTAAAAAAAGAAAACGAATTGAAAACAGCTGAGGTGGCCAGTATTGAAACCACTTTTTTTAAATCGCCAATTTAAAGTTAAAAAAATATTGGAAAAAAACGAATGATAAATCCTAGTTCTGATTTTTAGGGTTCCGAAGTCCACAAGGAACCCTTATAGTTTCGCCATGTCCGTCCGTCCGTCCGTCTGTCCGCACTATTGCTCGGAGATGCTTAGTTCTAGAAAGCTGTAATTTGGCATGAATATACATATTACTTACGCTGACAAAGTGCTACAATAAAATTTTGATATATATTTTTTAATAGGGTACCTCCCCTACTCGTAAAGTGGGGATGTAATTTTTTTTCTTGCGTACCCCATGGTGCGGCATATCCTTGAATAGGTGTTAAAAAAATATTGTGGGTTTGTTAAAACCATTTTTTGATTAAGTGATGCGTTTGTGAAATATTAAGCTTTAAAGTGCTATTTTTTGTTAGAGTCACGTGACCCCCCCCCCCTGCCAGCTAAATGGTGGTATTTGGATGGCTGAAAAAAATCACGGTTATGGCATATATAACGTAGTTGAAAGGCTAAGTAGACTGTACAAACTTACGAGTCATAGTCGACCAACTTATGAAATGATTAAAAAACCAATGATTTTTCTCGAGCGGCAGGGGCGTTCGGGCGGGCACGTCATACCACAGGCTAGCTAGATGCTAGTAAGTCTTAGAAAGGTACTGTGGGCATCGTCAACTTCGGAACCCTATACTTTGCGCGTGGCCCGACACGCACTTGGCCGGTTTTTTTTAATATTGTTTTACAGTACATATTTTAATAGGTTTTATATGATTTAACACATATTGTAATATACCGAAGCTGCTGATTAATATTACGACTTCAAAAATGGCAAGTGCAATGCGACCAAATTTTTATAGAGCTATTTACGAGGGAATATTAACGATGGCTATAAAAACCCGGTAATTTTGATATTTGATCGACACGTGGAGCCGTAAACTAAGCATTTTCATCTTCTCAGGTATTTGGGTTTGCTTTATTGGCAGCTAAAATATTATGCAAGACTAACAAAGTCGCGGTTGTTATGGTGCGCCAGGTGTAAGCCAGGCTATATTCGAAGTCTTTAAATAGGGATCTCCGTGTTCCCTATAGGATCGCTCACGCAGCTAGATTTAAAGTTCAACTTGACGCGTCAGCGATCCTGTAGGGAAAAGCGAGATCCCTGTTAAGACTTCGCATAGAGCCCCTGGGTTGGGCACAATATGTTTGCATAACGGTTTGAATATAACGGAAAATTATTTTTTAATAAGAATTATTTGAAACCATTTGGACTTAACTACTGATGAGTTAAAGGGTCTACATTCATTTGCTATACTGACATACTATACTTTCCCATCACTAAGTGCAAGCTTGCAAACTTCAGTATATTTGAGTAGAACTAACGCTTTCAAAAATAGAACTCCGACGTGCGGGCCGAAAAACAAAACACCGTCTCAGCACTTTGCTAACGAGGAGAAAAAAAAACACAAGTTAGGTACATACTGGCCAGTGTTTTTCGCTAATTCCTTTTCGGGAGCGTAAGCCTTCTTTTGTTCTTAGCCCGCATCGATTCGGTGTTTGACGGCGACGTAACTAAGCCACTTATGGCTTACGCGGGTGGCGCGAGGGTTGGCCGTCGGCGTATCGATATTGAATTGTCGATATCGATATGGAAGAAGAAAGTATCGATATATAATACTACATGATATTTTTAAATAATGATTCATTCATACTGGATGAAAATGTTACCTGCATTGGAGAACTATATATTTAAACTTTATTGTACAACAACAAAGGCTTAATATGCACTTAATAACCTCTCACGTTATGTGAAAAATAATAATCAAAATGTACCTATTGTGATGAAATAAACGTTTTTTTGTCAATTTGTTTAATTAAACATCAAAAATTTTCGTTTCTACAATTATACGACCTTTAATTCTTTCATTTTATTTTTTTAATTTGAATTATTTTAGTTTATCGAGTCATTCAAAACAGAAGCCTAAAAGTCTATTAAATAAAATAAAACAGAAATTGATATTTCTAGTATGTACTATCGACAACGTAACAATATTTTTCCAGACATTGTCACATCACTACGGATTGACCAGAAGTTTGGCAAATCAAGCAGGAGAGTGCGCCACAAGTCTGGCTGGAGCATAGAGTAGCCGCGCAAATAGAGAGGACCTTTTAAAAATAGTTTGTTTCGTGCTTCAAGGGACATTGAAGATTTATAACGATAAAAGGTACAACTAAAGGTGATGTAAAATAAAATAATTTATAAGAATATCTGATTAACTGTCTACAACTCCCCCATTTTTATCTTCAATTGCTGGGCCCGCGTGGGGACTATAGTCCAAACCCTCTCGTGGTGAGAGGAGGCCTGTGCCCAGCAGTGGGACGCAAATAGGCTGTAGTAGTAGTAGTATCTACAATTCTCAAGTGTCTTAAATTTCACCTATGCCGTTAAACTGTTGAAATGCAGGTTTCGTACGGGTTACCGGCTACTTAACTAAAAGTATGAAATAAGGATTTTCGTACCGATTGTTGCTTGAGCTATCCCAATGGAAAAAATAAAATCTTTGAATACGTACTTCATACAAATTTTAAATTAATTATACGTTTCATTTGAGTGACTGTTAAAAAATCTAAAAGTAATGAAGTACCTACCTGTTTCTTTATTTTTTAATTATATTACGTGTAATCTCAATCTAAAACTACCTTAGAAGCTCTTGAGTCTGTTTTACATCTATATACTAAATATAAGAACTAATTTTGTCTCAAATTTACTTACTTAGGATCTATGACCTGTATACCTCGCTAGTCTACTTTTGCATAGCTTCAATCATTTTATAACATTACGAAACTCGCATAGCTCCGCCATTTTGAAAAAAAAAATCGTTTCGACAAAAGAACTATTTAATCTCCGTAAATGCTCACAAAATTTCATTTTGTTTGAAAAATGGTCGCATTTAGCGTAGAGAAGAACCAAAATCCAAAAATCCGGACATAAGAAAGTATTTTGCCCAAGTTGAAACGTAATGATCAAGGTCAATTACACTCGAAAGTATAACAGACTATTGTTTTCTATTTTTAAGCTTCGAATAAATAAAAATACGTACATTTATTTATGCCCTGTATGCCTCTCCGCCGCTCTACTCTGTGCGCCTCAAGTGCATACAAAGAGCTAAGCGGTCGTTAAGCCGCAGCTTTGTCAGCTTCCACCCGCGCCCGAAAATTACATATCGATACATTTGGCGCGTGGCGTGGCACATCATTAGTGCTCTGAAGTCGATTGCACTGAAAAAACGGCTTGCTATGAGATTTATTCTTGTTTTAGTGACGTTTAGTGGATATGTCGTTAAAGTTGCGTTTGCGATGCAACAGGCAAGATCACTGCGAGGAAAATCGTATAAATTAGAGAATTGCAGCGTTTAGTAGAAAAATAAACAAAATGTAAATAAGTATTGATAGTCAATCCACATAAGTAAGATTTGATTTTATGCCCAAAGGTATTTTTTGTATGAGTGCCTTTTCCTTGTTTATTATTAACATTTTTAAATACACACACGACACTATCTATGACAAAAATCGAATTGCATCAGCGTGGTGTCAGCTAAAAGAAAATTAAATTAAAGGGACCGTCCCAATACTGAAACTAACAATTCCGCTTTAAAACTTCATGTAGGTACTTAGGTACATAAGTAAAAGGTTTTTAGAGACTGTGTTAAGTTCTAGTCATATGAAAATAAACATTTATGCAAACCTAAAACTTTAAAAAATCTCACCTTAAAACGCAAGCATTCAGGCCAGGAAGAAAAAAAAACAAAAGTCTTTGCAACTTGACTGCACAGATAAGAGCACTCGAGGCGATGCACCCGACAGCCGTTTGACGTACCGCGCCATTTATTACGCGTCTTGTTTTGGCGGGAAATTATCGCGGCCATTTTGGCAAGCTGTCAATGAAATAGGGGACCGCGGAGAGTTTTTAAAGTGCAAATATTTTATTGTGGGTGAACGTACGATTATCGATTGCCAACTGAGCTTTATTTTTAGATATGCACGATGCGTTGCACACAAATAAGAACAACTAACCTTACTGTTTAATGTTTGTATCGTGTTAAAATTAGTTTGAAGTTCCGTACTTAAGTAATCATGAAAAGTTTTTCATGCCATTATACAAAACAAATATTATAAGAATATTATAGATAAGAAAGGAAATCAATGTAATTTTTTTACAATTTTATTCAAAATATAAGGTAATATTGTCTCAAAAGAAGTTTTATCAATATTACTTATTAAATCTCATCTATATTACTTATTATTTATTTATTTTAAAGTTCGAGTGTCTATCTTAGCAATGAAATTTCGTATATTGCATTTACCGTGGTGCTTCTGGTTTAAACGTTTTGACATACCGAATCACCATGGTTTCTCAAAGTAACTGTGTATACATGTTTTAAACCAGAGCAAAAAATGAAGACATGTAAAATGAGTGCCTGTTTAATGAAGAATGTCGCTGGTAAAAAGTCAAAAACTCGAGAGAAAATGAGCCACAAAGCCATATTTTGCGAACAACAGGCCGTTTAGACGACAACTTGACACGAGACGCCATTTTGCGAGACGTTCCAAATTCGAAAATCGCGCGCACGGCTGAATTGGCGGGTAATGGCATGGAAACCATAGACTAAACAGGTGTCCGCGACTCCCTACGAATACTATTTTACTTGGAGTTTACTTAGAAAAAGCTACCAATAAGTGACCGATGTCATATCTCACTCATCTGTGCCCATTATCTCTGTTTATTTTCTAATGTTGCATTTAAAATAATACTAACGAAGCTAAAGTGTGTTGCTTACGCTACTTTCTAAACATAAATTCTCGCGTTTATTAACGCAGTGATGAAACAACCTCGTTAAATATTATACAGCATTTATATGTCACGATCAAACTAATTGTTCATAAATAGCTAGAGCCGCTCCGTTCCCGCCAAAACCGCTGTCAGAGAACTGTCAGTAGGCCGCCATGTTGGCTTTATGGCTGCGTTCCGTTATCGGCTGCGCGATTTATAATGTGTGAATAATGCGACGCGGTTAAATACGTTGTCTGACAATACATAAATTATGTCGAATAAGGGTGGAAAGGTGGTTTCTTTGTCGGCTATTGGAGATAACTATTTTCTTGTTTATCGGGGCGGAAAGGTTTGGGGACAACAACAATGGGAGGATTTCTATATTGATACCTTATGTTACGTCGAATTAGACCTGTTTCACAGAGGTTTTGGGCTTTCGGACTAAGCTAAAACCAATCTCATCTATACTAATAATAAGTCTGTAGAAGAAGTCGCGTCTGAAACTTGAAAATTAAAAGAAACTATTAAGTCGAGGGGACTATAATTATAAACGATACTGAACACAATATAACGATTTATACAAAAATTGTCTGTATGTGAAATTTCTGGCACAGAGGCATTCCATCTTAGGCCTCAGGGTAGGCAACGCATTCGAGATCTTATGGTTTCTTACTGGGGATCAAAGAATTCCATGTCCATGGGCCGCAGTTACCATTCTTACCACTGTGCGCTCGTTTGCCTATACTATTGACATAAAAAAAAAAAATATGTAGTATGTCCGGATTTAACTCTAAAACTACTGGACGGATTGCAACAAAATTTGGTATACTTTTTATCTTAGTAGCTACTCTATATATATACATATAAATCCATTTCTGTTCGTTTGTCTCACTAAAAGTCGAGAACGGCTGGGCGGATTTAGCTCATTCTTTTTTTGTTTTATTCCCTGTGATTCAGGTAAGGTTTAAAAAACGGGAATCGGGAACACAAGAAAAAACTGTATGGTAATCCGTGGTGAAACGAAGTTCGCCGGGCCAACTAGTATACATATATTTTTGATCCCACATAAAAAGAGGGGTGTTAATTATAAGTCTGTAGTGTGTGTAGTGTTACTATATATCTTCATAGCTACGCTATGAGTGGACCAATTTGATTTACTTACTCTCGTTGGATAGGTGAGTTAATCGATAGTGTTTTAGCTATGTTTGATGGAAATCAGTGTAGCTGTTTGAAAATTATAGGCTCTTTTCTGATGACATTTGGCGTCATCATCATAGAATGTTTTTTATTTTATTTTCAACTAGCTTTTCCCCGCAACTTCGTATGCGCAGAAATATTAAAAAGTAAAATCCCAATTTTTCCCGTTCCCGTGGGAATTTTGCAAAATCCTTTCTTAGCGTAAAATTTCAGCCCGATCAGTCCAGTGGTTTGGGCTGTGCGTTGATAGATCACTATGTCAGTCCGTCACCTTTGAGTTTTATATATTTAAGATTTAGTGTTCCTTGATAAAACTTGAAAGTGCTGTCTGATATGAACTGTGTTATAAAAGAACTTCAGGTTTTGGTGTAAAAAAAAAGTAATTAAAATGGTGGAGTAACAGAACAAGTGCAGTAGATACGCTACTTAACTTCATTTAACGGTTAACACACCACAAACACAACCTGTTTTTTCCATCTCTTAAAATATAGGAATGCAAGTAAACTAAAACAGTATAATTAGTATTTATCATACAATAAAACTACTCAAAAATTATCTCTTGGCTACAAATAAACCATCAAAGCCTCTCAAAAAAAAACTAACTAGGTGTTTATGGCATCTTTTTTTTTCACAATCAATAGGGCTATAGAAAAAAATCAATTCAATTTGAATTTACCACAGAGCTTTTCGGTGAAGGAAAACATCGTGAGGAAACCTGCACGCATCTGCGAAGTAATTCAAAGATGTGTGTGAAGTTCCCAATCCGCACTGGGCCCGCGTGGGGACTATAGCCCAAACCCTCTCGTGATGAGAGGAGGCCTGTGCCCAGCAGTGGGACGCAAATAGGCTGCAGTAGTAGTAGTAGGAGTAGTAGGGCTATAGAGCGACCGTGTAAAAAAATATTTAAAATGGTGGAGTAACAGAACAAGTGCAGTAGATACGCTACTTAAATTCATTTAACGGTTTACTACTACACACTACAAACACAACCTGTTTCTTCCATCTCTTAAGATATAGGAATATTAGGAATGTAAGTAAACTAAAACAGTATAATTAGTATTTATCATACAATAAAACGGCTCAAAAATTATCTCTTGGCTTCAAATAAACCATCAAAGCCTCTCAAAAAAAAAACTAACTAGGTGTTTATGGCATCTTTTTTTTTTCACAATCAATAGGGCTATAGAGCGACCGTGTTCAGCCTATTATAGTCTGTCGCCAGATATCCGTTGATCGGTCCGACTGATACTGTTTCAAATTCAAAATGCATATAATAAAAGACCTATCTCTATTTTTTGTTGGTCAGGGGTGGATTCATTGTGTCATTTGAAATTAAGTGAACATTGGACTATCGATTACATTTCGAATAAAAGGGAATAATCATGATAATCTATTTACCTATATTTATCTGAATTTATCGTTGCCCTGTTATTTTTTATTAGCCCGCGACTTCGCCCGCGTGGAATTCGGTTATCGCGTTCCCGCGGGAACTATGCGTTTTCAGGGATAAAAAGTAGCCTATGTCCTTTCCCGGGACCCCAACTATCTTCGTGCCAAATTTCATCTCAATCGGTGCAGCGGTTGAAGCGTGAAGAGGTAAGACAAACATACAGAGTTACTTTCGCATTTATAATATTAAAATAAAGGACATAGGCTACTTTTTATCCCGGAAAAACGCATAGTTCTCGCGGGAACGCGATGGCGGGCAGAAGCCAGTTATTAGTATACATTTTTAATAATACCTAATGTCAGTATATAACTATTTCTGTTCGGGATACAAACATACAGACGAACAGATAGCCGGGACTAATTTATGGGCACCAATTAGGAGGTACCGAGATTCTATCGGTTCTTCTAATTGTCGCGCGGAACAGGGGAAGAATGGAATGGACTTATTTAAAAAAATAATGTTTTGTCATTGGAATGCCGCAAAAGGCTTCAGCAAAAAAAAAGCTCTTGATCATATACCTACGAAGAATGCCATTTAACGACACATCTGCATTTAATGGGAACATGTCGTTCGGAAATCTATTTTAGACGAAGCTCTTAATATAGTTGTCTTTATTTTAACATGATGACGAACCAAAGAGAAGTAGGTAAGAAATAGGATTAGAAAAACTGTGGAAATTATTTAGACCAGGTTTGTCAGGGCGGTGCTGCTCCTGTCAAAGCTGGGTTGACAGGAGTAACACCGCCCACACCATCTAAAAAGCGCAATTAAGCTTAAGACTTCGACCCTATATTGTTATTACTGATTGGACAACACATGTTTGAATTGAACCTGCACGGTTTCCTGAGGTCAACGCCAAACATCGACGTGGAAACACTGGGAACCAATTACTGGCTAAAAATGGAACTCAAAATACCACTGTAACTCGATCCGTCTTAAATCATTCAGTTTTACTGTTGTATTTGACACGACTTTTATGGTTACAACTTCGCCAAAACAAAAAAAAAGATATTTTTTTCTTTATTTATTTAGGTGTACAAACAGTTTTCGAAGAGAGGATTTTCGATCAAAAAACGGCTCGTTACACGTTTAATACCATTTTGAAAGAAAATTCTTATAAAATCTTTGCTCTAATAAATAACGCTAGAGAAGTCTTAAATAACTGAAAGACATTTTCATTAATAAGAAAATAGTTTTACATAATAAATCACAAGGACAAAGTAACTATTGAAAAAATAGCCTACTCCACATATTTTACTCGTTCCTAAAAATCCGTGCTCCTATCGTGTTCAACGACAGCCTTTTTATACCTATTTATTTCATTTATAACCCATTTATTTTTATTTCTTATTTTTACTTTCCTCGGTTCGTTTGGGGAATGACTCTATTAATATGCAACCGTCATTTGAAGACGATCTAAAATCCGAGAGAGTACTAACGACAATAAAATAGTTGAAATGTTGCTCTAAAGATTGTCTATCTATAGTATTTTTAATTATTAAACAAAACACCAAAAGCTAGGACACAAAAACACACGACAAAACACAGAAAAAAAAGCATGCAAAAATGTACAATGTGATAAAGCAGCCAACAAAAGTGTCTTCGTGTGTTCCTGAACTTGCTACACTTTAAATTTGAAATACGAACAAAAATTCGAATCTCTAAATACCATAAACAATATTCCAATTTTTAAGCAACGAGCCTACCTTTCGTCGCATCGGCAGTGCATCAGTGTATTCACACGCCAGTTGTAAAGTCCGTACTTTTTCTCCATGCCACCGATCCAGAAAGGACACCGCAGGTCGTGGACGCGGCAACACCTGTCAGTTCTCGTGTAGCCACCGAGCTGAGAGTAACGCGTCGCTGAAAAACCTTTTCCACACCATTTCGTGCCCGGCACCCTTAGTAGCTCCATGGCGTCGCGCTTTTTTCTGTCAATCGTTTGTTCTTTTTTAAATCGTTGCAATTCGATTTGGTTCCGTTCTACATTTGGAATTTTACAAACTTATTTGTTTCACTTACTAAATAACCGTTTAGTTTGCGAGGACTTTATTTAATAGCGGCGAAATAAGTTTGTAATTTTTTTTTTTTTTCGCGAAATGAAGGGCGAAATTAAAATTGCATTCTAGCGTTCTGTTAGATACCTTTGTATAAGTAGATATTCTAATCTCGACACATCAATCGTAATGACCATGTCTGTTATGAAATACATAGCTTACTTCATAATGAAGTGCACTAGACCACCAACGAGCTTTATGATTTAAAATAATAATCGTAAATGTGAGGAGGGACCGCTGTAAACTCAACGGCCAATTTAAAATGCTGGCGGTCAAATCTGACACTGATGTTACTCGATGGAGTTTTCTTTAGTAACGAGCGACAACAGCGCCGATACTGGTTGTAAGGTTAAGTTTGCACCGCTAACCGTCATATTGTGGATCCCGAGTGCTATAAAGACGTTGCCAACATGCAGCTGTGAATGATCCATAGATCACGTTTTATAGTTTTATTGGGCGGTATTAAAGGGCTAAATAAAACTTAGATTAGTTTGAATGGTGTACGACAATAAAACATAAATTTGACTTTATTACCTACCTAATCTAGATTTGGCGTTAACGACTGTACCGTGTAACGGAACGTTTTTAGCTGTTTGATTCTAATTTCAAATGCATTATCTGAAACGACGACTAGCAATTGTTTTTTTTTATAAGTAGATTTAGATACCTACATTAAATTCCATTTTTCAAGTGGGCACATAATGTTTTTTTTTCAAGGAACAATTATAGAACGAGCAGGTAATAGTCGAGAAGAGAATGCTAGTTTAAACGATCAATTTGACTTCGGGGAGGACATAAAGTCCTATGATATAGAACCATAATTAAGATCCCTACGATACCTCTAACGACTTCCCGGAATGTAATTGGTGTTAATAAAATAAACTAGTCTTTTTAATGTACAATGTCAGAAAGATAAAGTGTTCTGTCTCTATATCTACAAATAATAAGTTTTATTTTTATCCCTTAAAACGTGTTCACTGTTCAAGTGTTCCATGTATGTATGTATGTATGCGAATATTTACAGAAAGCAAATACCAAATCCACCACCAAACCAACCCCACAGCAAACCACCACCGGATCAAATTCACAAAGGACAATCTTTTGGTCATTAAAACATGGCCGCCGTCAAGCGTGACCTGAAGCAAATCCTTCGAAACTCAAACGTGACCGGTAAAAAAAAAGATAAACAAACCTTCTGTCACACCGACAGTGCGAGATCGTGTACGGCCTAAAGTTGAAATAGCCGAATCTTCTTTTAAACGCCCCGATGTTCACCCGGCAATTGTCGTGTGCTCTACAGCAGCGGTCTTCTTTTTTATCGTGGCCCAATTCGTTGTACCTCTCGGCTAACTGGCCAGCACCACACCATTTCGTGCCGGGAACTATGAAATTCTCTCTGAATGACCTCCGTGACCTGTCGTTTGTTAGTCTTTGGTTAGTTAAAAAAGTGTGGACAGTGACAGCAAATTTGGCGGGTAACTGAGAATCTTATAGGTTGTAAACGTGGAAGTAGAAGTGCTTACTGGAGAGGTTATTTTTAATGATTGGCGAACCCGAAAAAAAGAGCTTTTTAATGTAGTTATGTCATGACATTGATAGAATATTATTTTATAACATTTTAGCTTGTTTTTAGAAATTGTAATTAGGTACTGGTGAAATGTGATTCCCATAAGTGATTGATAGCTGATTCTGTGGGTAAAATATCGTCACAACGTTTTGCTTGACCCCGTATATGTAGAATATAAGTAGCCCAATTTGGCCCAATTTCTTTCACATGGCGAGTCTGGCGAAGAAGAATAACGAGTATTTATTAATTTCATGGACAGTAAATTAAAATGTATTTATTATCCAATTTACCTTTCATAAATTTCATTATTATTAATTCATGTAATTAGTGCGTAAGTAGTGGCATTTATTTTACAACTTTTCGGTCACATATTGCAATGGAGCAAGAGGATAAGTTTCAGAAAGGATTTCTAATATTTATCGTTGACTCAAATGTGTTATCAAACAAAGAAATAAATATTATTTATTATATGCAAAATTTCTCCTACGTGAATATGAAACTTTATGTAAAAGTGTTTAGGGCACCAACACTTACTCGTGCTCTTGCGATAGAGCGCCCTCTGCATTTTGGCATTCGAATCGTTTTTTTTCTAAGTAAGTTGTTTAAGTCGTATGACAGTTTGAATATGGTCTAAGCCTAAGGTGCAAGTTGTCATCATGTAGCCATATTTTATTTTATAGTTATATGATATAAGTTATAAATAATTATTTGATTTATTTTATAGGTAGGTAACATGGTGCAAGAATGATTGCCGTCTTCTGTAATGTAAGAAGAAGAGTAGAAAGGTCGTTGCGTTGATGGTCGAGGTTACAGTAAAAGGTATCTAACAGAACATGACGGTATTTCGATCAGGAAAACATGAAACACAGATATATATTGAAATAATCGGATCATTCTTGTATTAAACTTCAATTTAAAATAATATAAGTACTTACTTACATATTAATATGCAGTCCGTCTCGTATGTCTCTTTTATTGTCATAAATGACAAATTTATTAGTTGGTACAAGCTCCTTGATATTGATTTGAATGATTTATTTTTGTACCGATCCTCGCTAGGGGCGGAAATTTTAAATAAATGAATGATCCAATTATTTCAATAATAAATAGAGTATAATAAAAATCACTATTACTTTGACATTAAATGATCAAGATGTTTTTCATCCGTATTCGTTTGGGCATTTTAAGTACCTATTGCGTCTATGTATCAACATCATTTCAGCCGAAAGACGTCCACTGCTGGACATAGGCCTCCCCCAAGGCTCGCCCGCCACTCAGACCGGTCCTGTACTACTATTGCGTATATGTATATTAAACACAAATTATAAATATTATTAAAAGAATAAATAATAATTTAATGTAACACAAACACATAGTACAGTCAGCAGCAGAAGTAGATAAGCTGTCCAGGTGTTCAAAATGACCTACACACGCCCTTAACGTCTTAAGGCCCTTCCCTGACCCAGCATCGTCAAATTGCTCATTTAAGATCATACTTTTCTAAGAAATGTTAAAAGTTAAAAATATGAAAAAAACATATGTTATATTTGATTATATCATCCTTACATTGACAGCTTTCGATACACGTTTCACGAAACTTTGCTCGATACAATTTAATTCCAAAGTAACCTCTAACTCGGACCGCTAATCCAACTTTACTCCAGTTTATTATATCAAACAGTGTAAAACTAATTATAACACAAAAAATATCCATATTATATGCATACATCGACAGCTTTATAAATGCCATTTTTAGACGGTATTTTTATAGAATTTAAAACGTGTTAAAAAGTAACTAAATCGGGCGTTCTGTGCGTAGCGCTTTCTCTTTCACTCGTCCCACGAGTGACAGTGACGGCTGAGCTGGGTCTATGAACCGCCTTAAGAATAAGGTCGTGGGCATTTTGAACACCTGGACAGCTTATCTACTTCTGCTGCTGACTGTACCCACTACCTACCTACTTAGGTACTTATATTTTATAAAAATGATCAAAATAAGGTAAGGTAATAGTGATTTCAATCCAAGCGGTTAATTATAAGTTATAACTAGGCTACGTTAGGTAGGTACTCAATTACCTAAGTACAATTTTAAATGCGATAAAACTTCAGAGAATAGAAGAAATGGACTTTTCTAAAATTGAAGTTTTAAAATTATTTAATCAAAGTTTTTATCTCCTTTACCTTTTCATGAAAAAAAGGAATGTTTTTGAGATGTCGCTTAAACCAAATTTTTATCGCTTTTTGAAAACTTGACTTGACATTAACCTTATAGTCTCCATACGAATCACTGTAAATTTAAAATTAAATTACATGGTGCGGCTTTTATGTTGCATCCATGGTAATTCTAATATGTAACCACACTCATTGTTTGTACTACCGTCGATAAGTATGGCACCAACCTTAGATCATAAACAATTAATTTATTACAGATGTAGTGAACAGTGACTAATTACACACTGTCGTATTACTTTACTTACTTCAGTGACATCTTGACATTGACCAATAAAGTTTTAATTTTTATTGACAGTTCGGTTCTTGTCGGATTCCCGATATTCCCAATGGCAAAATATTCATTCACTACATCTGCACTTTTAAGGAAACATAGAGAATAGAATTTCAGATTACCTCGCCAGAGTAGTATCCGCAACTTTATTTTTATTAGCCATCATAAGCCTCAGCTCTTCATGGCGCTCGAAGCATTCCATTTTCAATTTTTCGAAGTCCAACCAGCCAGCGACATCGAGCGGCAACCGATCGTCGCTTTTCAAAATCCGAAAAGTCACATTACTAAAATGGCGATAAAATTTCTCCTCGTCAAAATTTGCCGTTTCTTTTTGCGTCAATTTAAAGCTTTGCTCTTCTAATGCTAGTTTTAACTCTTTTCGTAGAGTTTTGAGGAAGTTTCTGGCTGATTTGGTCTGTGTCATGTACTCGCAGTCTTGAATGTCGCCATTTGGTGAGTAGATGACTTGAACAAGATGGCGGCCGTCGGTCAGCTGACGGAGTTTCAGGCCGTTTCTATGGACAAAAAAAGACAAATTATTAAAATGTACTTTCTTTGAATATTTAATCATTGGAATGAAAGAAATGAAGTTTAGAGACCGTGTTTAAATAGCTCTCTGAGACCCCAATCTTTGAGGTAGGTCTGATCACCCCTCGACGAGTTTCAAGTTTGTGTGTTTAAAAGATGAACAAGAGTGCCTTGACTTTTGAAATTTCAGCTCCCTACATTTTATTTAATGGGGTTTTTTACGAGAACATACGAGTTTCTTACTTTTTCCACTTTCTATGCAAGTTGCATCACGTAAGTCTCAACTTAATTTTAACACCATTATGGAAAGACTGGTAAGACTGTTTCTCTCTATCTCCTATTTCTCCCATGGAATCGGATTAATTGCACCAATAAAAAAAAAACAATTAAAGTTGTTCCCTGTTGTCTAACGCCTATTGTCAAAAAGTTTATGTAAAATAAACTTAGTTACTTAGTTATTAAAGTATATTCGCTCGACGCGAATTCGCGTCATCGGTAGACAACGAATTAAAGACGTGAGCCCGTTTTCGTTCACAATTTAAAGACGTGCCAAAAAAATACCCGAAGCTTCTTTTGTCTTTAAGGGATAAAGACAAAAAAGACCTTATAATGAGAGCGTTATAAAATTAGATAAAGAGAGATACAAGCTTTTTACCCTCCTCACCCCCGCGCACCTGACGCAAAATTTGGTCACAGAGGTAGTTCCAGTTGTTAGATACTATTACTACTTCCATGGTTGTCGGTATCTCGCGACACTACCCAAATGGGGGATCAAAGTAACAAACCATAATGCAAGGGATGAGCAATTGAATTACAACTGGTATCAATTTGTAGATGCATTTGCGAATAGTTAAGCGATACTCTAGGGGTTATACCCTAGCCGAGGGGAGCTGTGCACTTTGATATTTTGACGTTTTTTATTAATATGATAATAACAATACAATTGCAAATACATTATCGCTCTCGTGGGTAAGGTACCCTAACTATTGAGCACCTATATCATATAATGACACTGTTTGTCTATTGGATTGACGAAATCGTGAAATTATCCAAGTTTTGTTTTTATTTATACTTACCTACTTACTTAATTAGTACTTACTTGTTTACTATAATTTCGTACTTCTTTTTTAGGTCCAGCAGGATTGGATGTGTGTTGATACTGTTGACCGATCAGTTAGGGTCTTATTTTAAATATTTACCTACCTACTAGATTTTGTCCGCGACTTCGTATGCGACGGAACACACTAACTAACGTGTAAAATCACATTTTTCCCGTGGGAATTTCGGGAAATCCTTTCTTATTGCTCTCCAATGAACTTAACCTACAAGCCAAATTTTAGCTCTCTGAGACAAGCAGTTTCGACTGTGCGTTGTCATCGTCATCAGTCGGTCTGTATCGAAAGAGTTTTATGTACAACTAGCTTCTGCCCGCAACTTCGTTCGCGTGGAATTCGGTTATCGCAATCCCGCGGGAGCTTCGCGTTTTTCCGGGATAAGTAAAGTAGCCTATGTCCTTTCCCGAGACCCCAACTATCTCCATACCAAATTTCATCCAAATCGGTCCTGCGGGTGAAGCGTGAAGAGGTGACAGACAGACAGACAGATACTTTCGCATTTACAATATTAATATGGATATTTATTGATGATACGTAATGTTCATAAATGTCGATTCATTTTGACTCCACCGTTAGACCATACAAGCCAAACAATAACAAATTATCAACTAGGGTTACCACCCTCGCCTCGCGTCTGACCCCCAAGTCCAACTAGTCGCCACTCCATTAAGGTGAGTAGTGAGGCAAAAATGCAAAATCGAGGTGTTTTTGTAACCATTTTTCTATAATTGTAACAAGTAGTCATCTGCAAAGTTTACGAATATGGAACACAAATATAGTCAATTAGTGTTTCTGGTATTTTATATCGTCTTATATGTAATGATTTGTACTATGGATGTCATTTAAGAAATCCTTAATCCTCCTATATGTAACCATTTATTTCCGCTTAGGAAAAATTCTACGTTGCCAAATTTTTTGCAAGTACTTTTCAGAATTTTATCTAGGGCTTTACCTTCTAACTTTTATGATAAATAGCTTTTAGACGAAAAACCTATGTCTTCCGTAGTGTATAATCACAAGTATCACAACACACATTTGCTGCGCTTATTATGGTAGGCGCTTTGTTGAATTATGCGGCGTTTTTAATATTTTTAAATATTTTTATTTATTAATTTAAAAATATCTAAACTATCATGATTACTAAAGCTAGAAGAAGAAAAGTTCGTTTCAAAAATTTGACTTTTATATTGGATTTGAAGTCGTGTTATTTTTCTATAACTTCATTGCATTATACAGAAAGTTGTGGTTGGGAACAAGGCGACGTTGCGAGTTTCGGCACTCGTGTTGTTTACCTCGCGGTCGCGCGCGCTGTTGCCAGCTAGGTAGGTATCCCGAACTCGACCAGAGGACGCAACTCGGAAATGAGTGAATACTTGAATAGCTGAGTAAGTCGAGAGGAGTGATTTGTCTCGAGGATTTGCATTTTATTGTTGTTATAGATATTTGTTAAGCCGTTTTATAAGCCGTGGTGGCCTAGTGGTTTACCGCCTCTCATGCAGAGGGTCGGGGGTTCGATTCCCGCTCGCACCTCTAAGTTTACTTATGTGCGAAATTCAATTTGAATTTACCACTGAGCTTTTCGGTGAAGGAAAACATCGTGAGGAAACCTGCACGCATCTGCGAAGTAATTTAAAGATGTGTGTGAAGTCCCCAATCCGCAATGGGCCCGCGTGGGGACTATAGCCCAAACCCTCTCGTGATGAGAGGAGGCCTGTGCCCAGCAGTGGGACGCAAATAGGCTGTAGTAGTAGTAGTAGTAGTATAGATATTTGTTAAGGCCGTTCCTATACCCAGCTCAGCCGTCACCGTCACTCGTGCAACGAGTGAAAGAGAAAGCGCTACGCACATAACGCCCGATTTAGTTAGTATTTAACGCGTTTTAATTTCTATAAAAATACCGTCTAGAAACATGGCATTTATAAAGCTGTCAATGTATGCATATAATATGGATATTTTTCCTGTTATATTTAGTTTTACACTGTTTGATATAATAAACTGGAGTAAAGTTGGATTAAAGGTCCAAGTTAGAGGTTACTTTTGAATTAAATTGTATCTAGCGAAGTTTGGTAAAACGTGTAACGAAAGCTGTCAATGTAAGGGTTATATAATCAAATATAACATATGTATTTTTCATATTTTTAACTTTTAACATTTCTTAGAAAAGTAAGATCTTAAATGAGCAATTTGACGATGCTGGGTCAGGGAACGGCCTGACTTAGAAACGGAATCTGAATTGATGTTTTTATAGATAACTAGCTTTTCCCCGCAACTTCGTATGCGCAGAAATATTAAAATGAAAGATCCCGTTTTTTCGCGTTCCCGTGGGAATTTCGGGAAATTCTCTCTTAGCGCTCCCATACGTTCCCTAAGGAACCTGCATGCCAAATTTCAGCCCGATTCGTCCAGTGGTTTGGGCTGTGCGTTGATAGATCACTATGTCAGTCAGTCACCTTTGAGTTTTATATATTTAGATGTACAGAATATATGTTTAGATTGTACAAAATGATCGGATTTTAACAATGACTTTATTCAAGAATATTTGACATTAAAAAATCATGATTATAATTAATAAAACCATGAAGATTTTTTTTCCAGACAGGCCAGTTTTCCTGCTGTTTGAACTTTATAATGTATGTAGTCATTTATCGGGGTTTTACCCTACATACGCATAGTGCCTAATTGCATTGCATATTCTTAAACTACGACTTTGATACGAAAAAACATTAAAAATATCTAAATATCACTAGTACCATGTTCAGCATGTAAATTAATTAAAAAAGTATTCAATTCATAAAAAAAATATACAAAAAGTTATTTTAAGCGGTGATTTGAACCCGCGCCCCTCTTGCGCTCTCATGTACGTCATGATGAATTTGGACCACTGGGCCACGGTAGACTTAAGACAGCGGGCGAAATTAACCATTGGTATCGTTGTAATTTACGTTAGCGTATTTGGCGCGGTTATTATTGAGAGGATCGAGCTCGAACGCCCAAGGTCATCGACGGCTACATGCGCCTTAAACAGATTCGTTACCATTCGTTACATTACTTGACATGTCGGTGTCGGTCTCGTAAATAAGCCGTCATGTCACATTGTCAATTGGTTGCAAGCTAATAGAATGCAATGGGCTAAAGGAATCTGTGGCACACTTGAGATGCAATTTTTAACAATTGTGGGTATGGATGAAAAATGACAATACATACTCGAAATAGTTTATTTTTGGACGGGATTAACATTCCATATTAAGAGGAAAAAATCTCTGAAATTTCCGAGTTACAGACATTACAGTAACAAAATAGTATATTTTGATGCAAGTCCGAAAAGTTTGTCATTTTAAGTCCCTAGTTATGTTGGCGCGAGCGAAAGCAAGCGCTACACTAGAGGAACGAGTGAAACTGACAATTTCGCACGTGTATCAAACGACATGTGTGAAATACCGCCCCACCTTTATAAGGTGGGGCGGTATTTCACACGGGAGCAGCTGGCTGAGCTTTACCAAGCTCAGGTTCGCTCGTGTATGGAATACTGCTATCACCTTTGGGACGGTTCAGCCAAGTATCAGTTGGCTGCTTTGGGTTCGGTGGAGCGCCGAGCTCGGAGACTTATTGGTGACGCGTCGATGGTCAGGTTACAAAATCTTGACCATCGGCGGAGAGTTGCATGCCTTTCCGTTTTTTACCGGATACATTTTGGTGAGTGTTCTCAGGAGTTACATGACCTGGTTCCTCCGTAACCTTTTCATTACCGGACATCCAGACGGGGGGAGAGTTTGCATCCTTTTGTAGTTCATACTCCGTTCATTCGAACAAAGCGCTTTGCATCGTCATTTCTGATGCGGACTGCTAAGGAATGGAACTCTCTTCCGTCCTCTGTTTTCCCCGACAGTTATAATCTACAGGTCTTCAAGACTAGAGTGAATAGGTATTTACTGACCCAGTGAGCTACATCTTTGGCCTCATCGTCACTTTCCATCAGGTGAGATGGAGGCTAATCGCTGGTCAGTTCTACATAAAAAAAAATAAAAAAAAAACATTTTTTTAGTACATTTGCGAAAAAAAAAGTATAAAGCAATAAACGAACAGGATGAAGCTCAGAAAACTTTACGCACTAGTTCGTAAAAAGCAACTTTAGGCACGTTCACTAGCTGTCAAAAAGCAAAAAACGCTCGTTCGTAAATGACAAACTTTTGGCACAGGTGTCGAAATGTTTGCTTTTTGAGCACCTGTATTGAAAAAACATGCTTAGAACCGATAGCTGATTCTGTGGGTAAGATATCGTCACTATCACAACGTTTTGCATGACCCCGTGTCATGAATCAGGCTTATGGAAAAGCGCTTTATTTCGGTTGTCCAATAGACAAACAATTGAAGAAATGTTGGTATTAAGAGTTGATTCACCGTTTTATTATAAAAATGCATCTTTTTCTAAAATTTTAAATTATCTATTATTTTCTCCGGGTGGGTATAGGCACTTGATCCAGAATTCCAGACCTGGTTAGGTACTACCTTAGGACAGAAGCAAACTTCTTCGAATAAAAAAATATCCAAAGTCGGTCCCCAATTCTTCAGACATCAGAAAAATTTCAGAATAGTAACAGCATTCCCCGATAGATGACGTTGGCTGTCGATTACAACGCGCTGGCGTTAGTGCCCTCCAGTTTGTAAGGATCGAGAGGATGATTTTGAACAAGCTACCGACCAGTAGTTTAAGTGATTTTTTGGTGCTTGCTGCTTGGAATACTTACTTGTTTATTCCTTGATAGCAAGTAATTAATCGTAACTAGAGCAGGATATGTAGAGATGTTCGTTCGTTTGTAGAAAAATCACGAGTCGCGAAATGTTTTGAGATTCGTCTACCTGAGATAGGTACCAACACTCTCAACACATGTGTGCGTGCTGAGACAGCCATCAACTATGCGTTGACTGTTATTGGTGCTTTTTAAATAATAATAAAAAAAATTAAGCGTTTTGAAATGTGAAGGCGCGGGACTTTAGATGGTAGAAGATCTCTAGTTAGGGTTTTATACCGTGGTAAATAACGTTTCATAGTTTTTATAAAAAAAAATGAAAAAATTGTTTTGTTTTTATTGTTTTTTAAGGCAACCGAAATCAGCGTAGGTCATACTAAATTAGTATTGAATAAAAACTTTGTAGCGTTATTTACCACGCTATAATCGTACCTATAATGAAACCTTTGACTTTATAAGCAGCTATGTTGCCGCGCGCGCGCACGGTTCTTTGTCATTCAGTCCCCCCCCCCCCCTCCACCCATAATTAAAAGACCTTGTACAATTATTGCTCTAATTCTCAGAAACTATGCATATATCGCCAAAATCATTCAGGACTTTTTCAAAGCCCACCACAATCGGGTTACATTTTCTTGTAGATAAAAAAAATGGACTTCAAACTCCGACAGCCTGTGGAGTTGGTGTCAAGTTCACTATAAGATAGTCATAGCTTTGGGGCGGGCGGTTCACTTGACACCGACTTCACAGGCTGTCGGAGTTTGAAGTCGGTTCCATTTTTTTCATTTTTTTTTCGGCTTTTGTTTCCAAACATGCGTACGATACGATGGGACGTAAGTCTCACTGTAGTCTTTGAAACTAATGCCACAATCATACACATGCTAACAAATTTCGAGGAATTCCCTCATTATTTCATGGATCCCATCATCAGAACTAAACCAAACTAAAATGGGACCAATTCGGAGGTACCACCTTTCGATTAAAAAAGAATCATTGAAATCGGTTTATAATTGGCGAATTTTTTTTTTATGTGGTCATACATAAAAAAAAACATATATTATATACACGTCAACTTGAGAACCTCCTCCTCTTTTTTTGTCTATTTAAAATAAAATGTATGTTCTTTTGTTAAAATGCGGGGACGGTGTTGGTAATACACCATCTGTCTCTTTCCCTCGCTGGCCGCTAATCTTTATTGCTCGCGGACCGCAGACGGATTGTGGCGCTTCATTTGGAATTCGCATCTTACCCGATTATGGTCGCCTGGTACTTCTCAGTTCTGTGCAATGATAGTTTTGCTTGCCTAGATAGGTAGATACTGCGATTGGAAAGAGCTTGTTGTTCCGAACCTCAAGAGATAAAAGCGGAACCCTTATAGGATCACTCGTGTGTCTGTCCGTCCGTCTGTCACAGTCGATTTTCTCCGAAACTACTGGACCGATTAAGTTGAAATTTGGTACGTGTACGATGTAAGTTTGTGACCCAAAGACGGACGTGTAACGAAAATAAATGAATTTTAAGCATAGACCCTATTTTTGGGGGCTTTTGAAAAAATATTAATGAAGTTATTCAAACTATATCGTGTGACATATCAAATGAAGGTACTTCTTATGAGGATCTCAAATATATTTTTTATTTCTTTTTAGGTCAATACTTTTCGAGTTATTTAAGAAAATAGGCGAAAAATGATCATCCCCCTTATCTCCGAAACTACTGGACAAAATTTTTTATAGATTGCAGATTTTTTTTAAGAAGTCCATTGTATTTGAAATCTATCATATAAAGGAGCTTACCCTGTGAAACGGTTTGAAAATGACGTCATTGAAAATAATCAATGGTCGGCCGGAACCCTCTCCACGGTCTCTCCACTTGGCCGGTTTTTATATGTAGGTACTATAGTTAATTAAATTTCTTCCTTTTATAAATGTAACGGGCAACTAGTAAACTTGGCGCCCAAAGAAAACAAATCTTAAAAATATACTTCACTACCTGGCCCGGCGGACTTCGTACCGCGTATCAGTCAACGAATGACTTGAGCTGTCAATTGCGGAAGATGGCGAAAGCGAATTTACTTAAAATTCATATTTTCTCAAATTTTTTTTTTTGCGATATTTTTTATGAAAGATCATCGAAATCGGTTCAGCCGTTCTCGAGTTATAAGTGATATAAGTAACACGGTCTTGTTTTATCGAAGTATATTATAGATTATAGATATTTAGATATTATGAATGAGTAAACAATGCTTACTAATTATTAAATTTTCTCTAAATAAAAAGGTTGTTATTAATACAACTTTCCATTTATTTCACAATGAATTATGTCGTTACTAAAATATGTGAGCGTTGCGTGGAAACTCGCCACGTCGAGGTATGAAATGTTAATTGAAAATTTCTTTCAAATAATGACTACTTACTTTATACGTATCTTCGGATAATCGAGTGAAATAAAAGGGAAATTTGAAGTAAAAGTAAAAATGAAACAGTGTCAGAATTTCATAAATATAGGTAAGTATTTGAGAATCGCACTCCAAAACCCATATACACTCTTCACATTTACTTAGGTTAGTGGTTTCACCAAGACTGATATTTTATAATGGCTGCGTTCCGAAACGCTCAGAGCGCTCACTGCTTGCATCCCTTTTCCTCTTGAAAGTAGAGTCGTAAGAGAAAAAAGGATGCAAGTTATGAAGTTACTGTGACCGCTCTAAGCGCGATTCGGAACGCAGCCAACGATTTTCCAATGTAATCTGACAATACAAATACTTTGAAATAGGTGAGTTTTCATAGCAACGAAATATTGCGCTCTATACCTATTTCATACGGGGTTGTCATTTGCTATTATTATTTCATTGCAGACTTGGCCTAGACCGCGACTCTAGTAGGTAACGAATTCACAGAACTGCAATTTAGTGGTAACATTTCACGTTTTTTCCATTCCATTAAAACCTTACTTCTTCCAACCATGATTAGGTAAATTAAAAAAAAGAACACTTTTCTACTGGTCATATCATATCTCAGAGAACTGAATGTAGTAAGTAATAAAAAAAAACACGGCCTATTTTTTCTCGATGGTAACACCACATCGATTAAAAAAGAAAAACAAATGAGTTCGATTGTGCCGCGAAGAAAGAATTCGAAATTTGAAATAAAATAAATTAATGATGCATCTATGGATGGCGAGTAACACCATTTTAATTTGTCAATCGATAAAACTTCTGTTTGGTCGTGAGTCTTTAAGATTGGGTCGAGATTGGTGTGAGCAGTAGTTTGCCAATGGTGATAGAGTAGTGTTGTTCTCGTAAATGATTTCGGTAATAAATCTTGAGTGTTGTAATGATTCATTCGTTCCATCATTGCTAATGAATGAACGACATGATGATATTGACTTATGGACGCGTACATTTTGTTTTATGGTTAGTAAAGATATCCTCATGATATTAGAAACATTAGGAATATTTTCAAAATGTCTGGACAGAGTTCATAAAAAGTTAACTACAGCTAGGTATTATAGTCTAAGTACTTATATATTGCAACATTCATGACTCAGAGAATAAGTAATGACAAAAAGTGGTACCGTTTCCCGCACCTAGGGTTGCCATCTCCTAAAAGCCTGACATCACCACAACTAAAAGCCAAACACTACAAAGCTGGATATGGCTTTTTTTATATGTTAAACCACATTTTTCCGCTTCCCGCGGGAACTTCGGGAAATCCTCTCATAGACTTCCCTTACACTCCTCAAGGAACCTACATGCCACAGCTTCCTTCGATCAGTACAGACATGAGAGACAGTAGTGATGATGATGATGATGATTGCTTCGCCTGAAGGGCTAACAAAAAGCTAAACAAAAGCCGGACAGGCCGGACATATGAATATTTGGCCGGACACAACTCGAAAAAGCCAAACATGTCCTGCTAAATACAAACAGATGGCAACCCTACCCGCACCAACCAAGCCAAGAAGGTTGAAATTAAATGTTTCTCACTTTTAAACCGACATCAAAAAAAGTCGTAGTAGGTAGTAAAGGTACGTATGCGATTAGGTAGGCACTCCGCCAATTATAAATACGAATCCATTTTGATGATTCTTTTTTTTAAGTAATCGAAGGCAGCTGGTGTCCTGACCATAGACGAAGTAAAGTAAACTTAGAAAGACAACCTTCAAACAAATCAACGAAAGCACGTCCGAAATGAAATAAGTGTAGCGAGGAAATGCTGCCAGCATCCTCGGAACAATGCCGCAAGGACCATTTTTAGATATTTTTGTTTTTTTAATTTAGTTACCATTTTTAGTTGTAGTGTAGTTTATTTAGTTTATGTTAAGGCTTTTTTTTAATCGACCATACTCGAAAGTCTAACTATACACGGTGGGTCAGAAAATATGTCAAATAATTAACCCACCGTATCGGCTATCGATTCTAAGTATATTGTATAGGTCTTTAATTTTTTTCGAGTTGGTAAAAAAAAAATGTATATGGGATTGGTTGTGTGAGCGACGCCTGAATCCTATACAAAATATTTTTTTTTACCAACTCAAAAAAAATCAAAGACCTATACAATATACTTAGAATCGATAGCCGATACTGTGGGTAAATTATTTGCCATATTTTCTGACCCACCATGTATAACTATAACTAGCTATTATAGACCAGGCTCGCAGTGCGCACGAGTTCAAAGCTCCTACTTTTTGCGAGGTTTCCGGTCACGCTTAGAACCGCGAGCTTTTTTGCGAAGCTCCATAGACGTTCTAATTTACGTGTTTGTCATACCATATGACACGGATAATTATTCTGAGGAGCAGAGTTAAGTATTCTCGTTAATTTGTTTTGTTAGGGTTTAACGTCCAATTTATGTGTCTAATTCAATCATTTATTCAGCAAATTGGCCACATAGGGGATACTTTTACACGTCAAAAAAAGAATTTACCAGCGCTTTCTAGACCCATATCTTGAGAAGAAGCGCAGAAACAAACAAAGGCCTTTTTCAAAAATTCCACATACCTAGTTACAAAATTTACATTTACATTACATGTATAAAATATACATATAGGTACGTACAAAAATTACATTGAAGGGATGTATAGTCCCTAACTTAAACTTAAATCTAAGATCATAGAGATGTAAAGTCTCCAAGGGTTTTATTAATTAAGACTTTTTTCTCAAAAATGGCGGGGAAACTCGGCATTGTCTGCTTTCTATCAGACCGCAAAGTGCGTCATTGACAATCAGTCAAAAATTTAAAAAAAAAACTCAACTGCATGCCCCGCAAAATTTGTATGAATTTACTTCCGCGGCATGTATAAG
>OZ020298.1:4292425-4409925 GCA_963971205.1 Aethes cnicana | reverse complement strand
GGGATTCCTTTTTAATCTTCAATTTTCTGATTTTCTACGTTTATCGCCCACATGCCGTTTTTGTGCTTCTCGTTCCCTCCAAAATGCAAACATACATTCTCAGCGAGACAGTTGCATGCCTCGATTTCTCAAGGTCATTAGCTTTTTTCAGTCTTTCATTTCCATCCAGCCAGCAACGGTCCCATAGACAACAGCCACGTTACATAACACGGCACGTGTTCGGATGCCAGGCAATTGGCTGCGAAATGCTCTTCATTCGATTTAATCGATATGCGCACGCGAGTCGTCTCGTGCGAAGATCATTTGACGTCTAACCTCTCTGATGACAACAATTAAGCTATTTTTTACTGGCTTAAAAACATCAATTTCCTTTGACAGATTCCCTAGGTATAATGATGAATTATCTATTTAATTGTGTCATTTCTAACGTCATTGTTATTGAAATAGAAGAAGTAGAGATTGATAATGATTAGGTAAAAACATAACTACTTACACATACTATCACAATAATAATTCCTTAGTGCTCAGTTTTCTAAAATCTAAACGTGTATAGTAATAAACTAAAAGTAAATGATAAATACACGGATATCAAAAATAATTTAGGTATGATGCATCTCATTACACCACTAAAATGTTTTTTCGTCTCAAAACGCATTCCCGCCCGCACGTTCTCAATTCGAATTTCGAATACGCCAATCGGTTCAAGTGAAACTGATTTGAAATGACGTTTCCTGTTAGCGCTCTTTTAATTATTTCTGTGTGGCCAGTGTCAAATGAAGTTGCCGCTCTATGGTCTATGGGTCAGTAACGGTTTTTCGAATGATCGAGTGCGGTGTATTTTAAATTTAAAGTTTAATTTTAAAGTTAATTCGGATTGTCAAAAAGCTATTGCCGACTATCTTATTGATGTTTATTTTTGTTATTTTTATTATTAGTTTTCTTGCCTAGCTGACTTAGTCTAGGCTTCTTGAGAAAAACATCAATAAGTACGGGATAATCAGATTAATTACATAGTTAATTAAATGGTTGCCAAGTTGCCAAGTCTGTTCTAATAAACATAATTAAACAAATTAACACTTCAAAAAGGTAAACAAGCCACTTAATTCAAACAAGTATTTAAAAATAAAAAGTTATTTTGCCCCAATTCCGTCAAAGTTCCCCAGTTGCATGAAAGCCGTGGTGGCCTAGTGGTTCGACTTACCGCCTCTCATGCAGAGGGTCGGGGGTTCGGTTCCGGCTCGCACCTCTAAGTTTACTTATGTGCGAAATTCAATTGAATTTACCACTGAGCTTTTCGGTGAAGGAAAACATCGTGAGGAAACCTGCACGCATCTGAGAAGTAATTCAAAGATGTGTGTGAAGTCCCCAATCCGCACTGGGCCCACGTGGGGACTATAGCCCAAACCATCTCGTGATAAGAGGAGGCCTGTGCCCAGCAGTGGGCCGCAAATAGTCTGTAGTAGTTGTCCCAATTCACGTGCATGAAAACGTTAAAATATAATTTAGATTTTTGACTCAATGGAATAGTAATTAACTCATAATTAAAACCATAAATATTTTATCGACTGCTATTCAGTAGTTAGTAGGATATAATGTAATCTATAGATAACTTCTATGTAAGGATGAGATCTGTTTATCTGCACATGTAAGTCTTTATTTATTGTACGAGCATGTTCTAAATATCTATCGTATCGCATTAGCTAAAGAAAGATGCTTCAAACACTTTTTAGTTCCATCACAATACTTAAGAGTCCTATATAAACGAAGAAAAAAATCGAATGGCTGATTCAAAAAGCATAGACAATAACTGTCTTTCTTAAGAGGGTGCGCGCACTGGGACTTTTCTCGCCCGCGACAGTTTCGTCATTCTGTCAAGTAAAGTCCAAGGAGATGTATGGAAATGCGCGCACTGGTGACTTTTATTATCACAGTTTCTTCAGTTCGCTTTGGAGACGATTTTTCGCTTGAGTGATAGAAACTTTTTTGTCACGGCGTGTTGGAAGCAGTGGGATGCTGGTTTATGTTGAAGTTAAAACTCAATAGAATTATTAATAACTGTATTAATTCAGGGAACAATTACACGTCAATCTTGTTGCTATGGCGGATGGTGACGCAGAGAGTTGCCATACTAATGAAAAATAATATTAAAACTAAATGTTGCCAACACGGCGACAAAAGTCACCAGTGCGCGCACCCTATTACATGAATGAGATAACGGTAACCAGTAGGCTACATTAATACGTAGGTTCATTGTATTATTCTGCCATGTCATCGCTTTCACCGGCTGTCTATGAAAAATACTAGCCTAGGCTCCATTGGAGCGAGACTGAGCGAGACCTAATGTTAATCGACTTGCATTCGATGCTTAGAAGTAAATTCAAAAGAGCTACGTGTTGTCACTGGACTGTCACTGGATCTTTTGTGAGTTAGAGATTTGAGAGATTTAGCATCAAACTAAAGGACTTTTTTTCTTTGCCCAGCGAGTTTCAGTGAATGATTATGTATTATAAATCTTAAGATGGACTAGGAAATCGTTGAAAAAGGGGCCGTTCAAGTATTACGTAAGCAGATTTCTTACCATTTTTTACCCCCCCGCCCCCCTTGTCATCAAAAGTAAGCAAAGCTCTTACCCCCTCCCCCTATGCTTACGTAAACATTTTTAGTTATAAATGTTTTTTTATATTGTCATTTTAAAAATAGGAAAATCCATGGAAAGATTAAGTTTAACTGATACACATTTACACATAGAGTAAGGGAAAAAATATTATAATCAGAAATAATATAATAATCCATATTAATATTATAAATGCGAAAGTAACTCTGTCTGTCTGTCTGTCTGTTACCTCTTCACGCTTCAACCGCTGGACCGATTGAGATGAAATTTGGCATGGCGATAGCTGGGGTCCCGGGACAGGACATAGGCTACTTTTTATCCCGGAAAAGTGCATAGATCCCGCGGGAGCGCGATAACCGAATTCCACGCGGGCGAAGTCGCGGGCAGAAGCTAGTATAATAATAATAATAAATAATATTAAATTTTATCTCAGGCATCTAGGCCCATATTACATATACCTAAAAGACTAACATACATATTAAAATGAATCTTAAAAACATAATAGATGCATTAATTAAAAGTCAATAGCGCGCGGTAATTTCCCTAATGCGCGGTAATTCCCCTAATCGATTCTAAAAGCGAGTGCCTAAACATATGCATTATTTGCGGGAATCCCCGAAAATGCGTTTCGTTTTCACGCATAGACAATGTGAGGGTTGCCTTTCGTGTAAAAAAGTAAATAAATAACGATGACGTAATCATCATCTAGACCCCCCTACCCCCTCTGTCATCCAAAATAAGCAAAACAGAGACCCCCCACCCCCCCTTGGTGCTTACGTAATACTTGAACGGCCCCAAAGGTGTCTGACAACAAACTTTGTATTATAAAGTAAATGCTTTTACATCACCCTTAGCCATAAAGTGGGATTTTCTGCCCGCTACGCGGAGAGAAAATCTCACTTTTTGGCCAAGGCAAGACGTAAAACTTTTGACAAACCACGGGCGGTAATTTGTAAAGCCCCAGATCGCATATTTATGGCCCTCACCTTCGATTCGGGCCACAGAAACTTGCAATTTGGGACATTTACGAATTCACCACCGTCTGTAATGTAGTATTAAAAGTTCACAAACCAAATATTAAGTACTGAAATAACTTTAAGCGTCATTTTACATCGAATCTAGACATTTACAGTTTACAGTGGCAATAGGTATAAATGATTTGCCTACATAGCGGCATTTATTTCGGCACAAACTAAAATACTAAACTAGAACTAAAAATAACTAAATAAAAAAATTGGCACAGATCAGTGTCGCTCGGCAAGGTTCCCAAAAGGCTGGCAATATTTTAAAAGTTGTAAATTAATCATTAACCTTAGGTACTAACTAGTGAGCATATCGTTCTATGACTACAACAGATTGAACATGAGCGTACTTCCGGTTTGAAAAAAGTCCGTCTATCTATGGTATCCAATTCGAAGGTACCGAATAAATTGACATGTCGGCTAATGGATGCGTTCTTTAATCTTTTAATTATTGTTTTTTTTTCGGCTCCATGATGAAATTGTAATCGGTCTTGATTGGGCGCTTAAGAAACACGGTAAAGGCGTCGAGGAGATCGATTGAATGATTGTGTTTTTAATAAAAAAAAGAAAGTAGCCATTACTTTCTCGTGTATTATTTGGAAATAATCATTAAAATTATTTGTAATCGTAATTATGAGAAACCACTTTTTTATCTCTGAGATCTACATTGCTTTGGTGTTGCAAATATCGGCTATGAGGCCTATGAGGCGGTAACATCCTCTTAACAAGTAGATTTTCTATTTATTTTCCTAAAAATACTTACGCCTAATTATTATTTCCGAGACACAGTCGAAAAACTCATCTCTTAAAGCCATTTTAGTCGCAAAAAGAAACATAAACACCCCAGTTTTCCCGCCAACAGGACTGTCACTCGGGCTGATAATTTATGCTCGCTCGGCTGTCAAACGTTTTTGTTCGCGTCTCAAACGGCCCGACGAGCATAGACAATGGTCAGATTAAGAGCAGCCAGGTAGGCGCGGGAAAAGAAAATAGTGTTTGAAATTGGAACGGGGGTCGTTGTTTTGAATTTTTACAATGGCCAGCATTCTGCTTAGATTGGAGCTCGAAATGGGATACGCGAAAAGTAAGTAAAAAGGTCTTTGATTTACTTAAAGATATTGTAATTATTACTAGGAACGAGAAAGAAAAATACTTTTCAATTCTTAGAGGTATATAAGCTCTTTCTAAACGACATTAAGATAAATTACTAAAGTGTAATAAACATCAAGAAAGCCGAACTTTGAAACGGACATAGAAATATTGACAACTACTACAACAACTATTTGAAACAATCTTGGGATACCCTTGAAAACTATCCGCCACGATTTAGTCCGTTGATTAGTTGGCAGAATAGAAACGCTATCGAACCAAACTTTTCATTTGCAATTGTCTACACTTTAAAAATTATACCCAGGCATTAATGCAAGGACAATTACCAGTCCTTCTAATTTACAATGCAATACAATTTACAATTCGCTATGTTTCTTGCTGAAAACTTTCTTAAAGTAACTACCCTTTGTCTATGGTCAAACAGAGTACAAATTAAGTCAGAGGCGATCATCGCCTCTGTCTTGAGTAGTCGCGACATTACTCTGCCGAGGATCGCGGCCCCGGCTGACCGGTATTGTTCCCGACAGATTATGAGGACATGCCCTTGATAGGTGACCGATTAGTTTTCCATTCACATCCTAAATTCTGCTAAAAAAGAAAACAGCGAGAAAAAAATACAACTCGGTAGCAAGTCCACGACTGGACTGACTGATGACAACGCACTGCCTAAACTTCTGGTCATAGGAAGCTGAAGCTACCTTTGAGAGTGTAGGGGAGCACTAAGAGAAGATTTCGCGAAATTCCCACGGGATTTTGATGTTAGTGTTTTTTTTGCGCATATATGATGTCACTGGCAAAAGCTAGTTTAGGTATTCATATTTTACAAATAATACTTAGAAAGTTCACTCACATGAGGGCCAGCGAGCGCCACTGACGTTGGAGACTGCGTTCGCGGTAATTGGAGGGATGTATAGCTGTCAATGTCAAACCGCGCCTGGCCAATGGCCGCCTTGGCCGACACACGCCACTAGCGCCCCTAGCGGAGTTTTCACTTGTGGTGACAGGCTTACTCATGATGGTGTCAAAAAGCTCGGTGGTAATTTTGAATTTGACTTCGCAATTGGGTATGGGTGAAAAATGACAACGTACTCAAAATAACCAAAGAGGAAATAATCTCTGAATTTTCCGTGCCGCAGATTGCGCGTAAAAAATAAAAATGTTTTGGTGGCATGACGGCTGTTTGTCCATCGTGTTTGTCACCTAGGCAGCCGCCTTTAGTGAGCCGTTATACCGCCAAATCCAAATCCATATTAATATTATAAATGCGAAAGTAACTCTGTCTATCTGTTACCTCTTCACGTTTCAACCGCTCGACCGATTGAGATGAAATTTGGCATGGAGATAGTTGGGGTCCCGAGAAAGGACATAGGCTACTTTTATCCCGGAAAAACGCATAGTTCCCGCGGGAACGCGATAAAGGAATTCCACGCGGGCTGAAGCTATAATTTATATTTTTTACGCGCAATCTGCGGCACGGAAAAATGTGAGTTTTTTTTCTCATGATACGGATGCGTTGTCATTTTTCACCCATACCCAATTCGCATCCACACTATTCTTTACAATCCATTTGTTAATGACTTCGCGTGTGAGCGCGCATGCACCGCGATGTCTCCGACGATTCACTCACACGACTTATTACTAAAGCACTAAAGTTCAATTTCAAATGGAAAACGCTACGAAATCTTATGCAGAATGCAGTTCTTTGGTTATTTTGAAATGAACTTTAAGGATTTGTGAGAGGGTTTGTTTTTTAATGAGATTTTTAGTTACGATGAGTGATTAACTTGAATGGGAATAGGAACTTTGCACTGTGACTTCCATTCTTAACTCGAGAAATCTCAAATAGTGTACTTACTTTGATGTTAGATTAAGAATTTTTAGAAGATTATAGTAATGTACCGTTTCGAGATAAAAAGAGATCAACCGGGTTGGCTCAGATCAGATGGTAGTGACCCTGCTTTGCTATTGTTCCGACCCGACAGTCGCGTGTTCGAATCCCGCTAGGGGCAAACTTTGTGTGATGAGTATTTTCTTTTTCCTTTTATTTATGAACTATGCGGTTTCCGGGATAAAAAGCAGCTCATTTCCTTCCCAGGGACTCCAACTATCTCCATTCCAAGTGTCATGTAAATCGGTTTAAGCGTAAAGAGGTAACCGACAGACATAGTTACTTTCGCATTTATAACATTAGTAGATATGAACATTAAAAATCAACAAGATAAAAATACTTCAATTTACCTCCTATGCCGTAATAATTCTTACTAATTATGACTCCCATATCCGGCCAAAAGCAGTCAAAACAGGATAATGACGTCACACTTCTCTAGAACGGCTCTGGATCGGATCTGGATCAACAAATGGGTTAATTCGCAGAAAACTCGAACTTCAACGAACCTTGATCTATTTCAAGAGATTTATATGACACAAACTAGACAGTTAATAAAAAATCTAATGCAATTTCTATTAAGGACATTATAATAGTAACATTACAGTTCCGAACCGAAGGACATAAACGAATTCACCGCCATAGGCTACAAATACCTGCGATCTGGGGCTTTACGAATTACCACCCGTGGTTTGTCTAAAGTTTTATGTCTTGCCTTGGCCAAGAAGTGAGATTTTCTCTCCGCGTAGCGGGCAGAAAATCCCACTTTAAGGCCAAGGGTGATGTAATAGTACATTACAGACCTAGGGTGGTGAATTCGTAAATGTCCCAGATCGCAGGTTTCTGTGACCCAAACCGAAGGTGAGGGCCATTAATATGCGATCTGTGGCTTTAAGAATCCAAAATGACAACGTTCTTATCGAATCGATATTTCTATCTTTCCATATAATTTGTTATTGAGTAAATCCTTTCACTGAGAGAAATAAGTACAAATAGGTTTTCCCAACAAATGCTAGTGCCGTAATGATGGTCATTGTGCAAGATTGCACCTTTTTATAAATATTTATGGTTTTATAGTGTTTAATTGTCTATTTTTGATACCTTTATGTTTTTCTGAGATTGTCAGTATGTGTGTGAAGATTATTAGAGTCACCATATGAACCAGCGCCTTTTATTTACCAGACCCCATTAATAGTCATCATTTTAAAATGTGTTTTATACAAATGCCATGCCTGCCTCACGATAATATATACAGGGTGTGGCCTGTAACAGGAGCAAAAATTTTGATAGATGATTCTGCAGAGTATCTACAGTTACCTTGACCAGATCTTAATGCTCCCTAATGCTTTAAATCGGAGATTAAGGACTTTAAACTTATAACCCATAATCAATGCATTTCAGTTGTTAGATTGTTAGTAAACGGTCGTTAGATGTCTTGGTACCGGGCACTACCTTGGTACAGGGGTGACGTTTCTTAATTAATAAATATCTACCCAAATTTTCTCGTTTTCTTTTGATAACTTTGTGTTAAAAGACTTAAAAGTAAATATCTCTAGAAAAACACGCTTATTCAGCCTTTTTATTTATCTCATGTCAATATTTTATTGTAACCTCTAAGTAACCTCTCAACATTGACAATGTTGACAAATCGAAAGACGTCATCAATTCTAATACCACAAAGCGACATTTAATGAATTGAAAATATGCAGCGCTCCTGAAATTATGCGACATGACCTTTGCTATACGGAGAAGCTAGGGGAAATGCCAGTAGAGCCCTCAGCCTATACCGCGAACGTTACCCAAACCGGAGGCATCCTGCAAACGGCCGCGTTATAACAAATGCAGTGCAACGCGTGCGGGAAGACCGACCTGCGAGCGGCGACCGGGTGCAGCCTGCACGCGGGCCGGCTGCGGCAGTCGACGTGCGCTGCGCACTCGAACGGCGAATACTACGTCACTTTACGGAACGTCCCATGACAAGTACCCGAAAAGCAGATGCTTTGTGCAGAACGTCATACGGACATATGAGTCTAGAGTTCAGTAACAATCGACAATGGAATAGAAAAAATACCCATTATTGGAGCAGCAGTAACCCTCCTTACACCTTACAGCTCATCAATATCGTTTCTCTATAAATGTGTGGGCAGCTATATCTACCTATTTTGTTTGTTAATTTCAATTTTATCAATAATTTATTTTTAATAAAAGCCTAAATTGAGATAGCCTTTTGATAACTTAATTTCTTATCATATCCAGTGGCCGACGATAGAACAGTGATGAGCATAGAACGTCTAATGTATCGTTTGTAATTGCTGTGACAGTAACAGCTCTACAGCAGCAAACCAACCGTTCCTTACTACTTATTATCGAAAGTTATCACATCACGGGACAATTTGGAGCCGCTTTCCACTGCTCTTAGATAATTTAAGATGTAACTTGGACATGACAACCCAATGACAACCCATGACACCAGGTAATAAGGCTGCGTTTCCACCAGAGATGAGCGAGGATGCGTTGCGAGGGATGTGTAAACTCTTGCAGAGGGTCGGGGGTTCGAATCCGGCTCGCACCTCTGAAATTATTTATGTGCGAAAGTCAATATGAATTTACCACTGAGGAAACCTGCACGCGTCTACGAAGTAATTCAAGAATGTGTGTGAAGTCCCCAATCCGCACTGAACCCGCGTGGGGACTATAGCGCTAACCCTCTCGTGATGAGAGGAGGCCTGTGCCCAGCCGTGGGGCCGTAAATAGGCTGTTGTGGTTGGTTGGTTGGTGGAGAATAGGTAAATGAAAGTGTTTGTATGGCCTGATGAAAAACACATCCCTCGCAACGCATCCTCGCTTATATCTGGTAGTATCTAGTGGAAACGCAGCCTAAAACGACCGTGTTGTGAATGGGTATCTGATTGGGTGTTGTATCACCAATAGTAGCTGTTGTTTACATGTAGCTATGCCAACACGTAGCCATGCCAACACAAAGTTTTAAGGTGAATCGTCACGGCTGAACCCCATACAAAAAACTGCTCACGTAATCTTCGACTACGACTGCTTTTAGTTTCTTTTATCGTTCTTATAAAATATTACATTATTTCCCGAGCGCGCATAGATCAAAAACACCGCAAAAAATCAAAGAATAAAATAATTATAAGCATTTCAAAACCAATAAAATTTCGGTCGAACCAAGCTTGTGTGAGAGAACGTTTACACTGTAAGCATCAGGCCAATATGGCGTCGTGGTCTATGAACAGCTGATCTGCTAGTGCTAGTGTCCGTCCGATTCCTATTAATTTCCAGAATGCTCACAAGATGGCGTTAACCCGCCGTTACATAGTTGATCGCGTAAATCGCTTTTTATGAGTTGGAAAATCATTGAACGAAATAGGTAAGTAAGTACCTATACAAGTATTTTGTTGTTTATAATGATCAGATATAAAAAATGTAATGAGCGGTGACATGTCAGAAGACTGCTAGAAGAAATAAATCATACCTATCTCTTATAAGTATTTTATTCATTTATGTAAGAAATAAAAATAGCTACTTATAATAAGAAGTAGGTAGAGATCTTCTACTATCTAAAGTCCCACGCCTTCACATCTCAAAACGCTTCAATTTTTTTATTATTATTTAAAAAGCACCACCAACACTCTCAACGCATAGTTGATGGCTGTCTCAGCACATGTGTTGAGAGTGTTGGTGGTATATTGAAGCGTGATGGCGCGGGACTTTAGATAGTGAAGATCTCTACCTGCCCTGGGCGATCGAGCTCTGCTTAGGACATTTTATCTCTTATATAGTACCTATAGATAGTACCTATATATAAAATTCTCGTGCCACAGTGTTTGTAACCAAACTCCTCCGAAAGGGCTCGACCGATTCTTATGAAATTTGGTGTGTATGTTCAGTAGGGCTGAGAATAGGACGTAAGCTATTTTTCATACCCACCCAAAAAGAAAACTATGGCGGTACGAAGTCCGCTGGGTCAGCTAGTTAGTCTATAAAAATTGATTTTTGCTGTAGGTAAAAAACAAAAAACAAAAATAAATTGACCAGATAGTAGACCACTCGAGCGTAGAAAACCCGCACTGTCTACACGCTCGCTGTAACAGTTATGGTGACGAGTACATATAATCTACTACTACAGTCTATTTGCGTCCCACTGCTGGGCACAGGCCTCCCCTCATTATGAGAGGGTTTGGGCTATAATAGTCCCCACGCGGGCCCAGTGCGGATTGGGGACTTCACACACATCTTTGCATTACTTCGCAGATGCGTGCAGGTTTCCTCATGATGTTTTCCGTCGCCGAAAAGCTCATAGTAAATTCAAATTGAATTTCGCACGTAAGTAAACTTAGAGGTGCGAGCCGGAATCAAACCCCCGACCCTCGGCATGAGAGGCGGTGGCTCGAACCACTAGGCCACACCACGGCTTTTAGAACATATAAGCTGTGAAATTACCATGAAATTACCGATCATATGCGTATGCGTAATAATAATAGTAGGTATCCAGATTATACAAATTGTGATTTGAAAAGTGGCATTTTACAAAATTAAATTGTTTTGGGTCCTGAATAATGTTTAGAATCTACGGTACGTAGCTAGTATCTAAACTTTAGATACTAGCTACAATGTCAGTTATACATATAAATCGTAGGTACGAGTAGGTACAAGCGAAATAAACTAATGATTTATTATTATTTACCTACTACATTTAGATTTACACATTGATGTTTCGACCGGCGTGCAAAACGGAACTCAATTAGGAATAAAAAAAAAAAACAAAAAGAGACATTGACATTTTGTTGTGGTTATAATCATATGTACCTACGTAATGTAATGTAATGTCCCGCATTTGCCCGCAAATGCTACGTGCTATTTTCATCAATGCCTCAGTTGTATATTCTTTGGTGTTCTTTGGCCTGAATCCGCGCGCCTTCTAAGTTGTGTTTTGCTATACCGTGATGATGGTGATGGTATTGATGGTGGTGGTGATGATGATGATGGAGATAGTGATGTGATGATGATGGAGATGGTGATGTGATGATGATGGTGACGACGACGAGTAGTATTTCCTCACAGTTTGAGAAAAGCATTGTACCTATAGACCTCGGCCGCAACAGCATTGCCGGACTCGTACCTACTAAGAAGGCGTCCGGCAATGCGCTCCTTAGCGGCGTCTGCAATAATGTACTATTTGTACTTTTTACCGGGAAACGTCTACAGGAACAGCTAAAAAAAAGAAATATAACTTTGTATGGGAATCACCTTCGGGTGATACGAAGTTCATTCACCCGGCCAACCTATAGGGTCATTATTTATAAATGTTTATAATATAGTATGGATGGATATCACAGTCTCTTTTGGCTGTAATAAAATTGTGACAAAAAGACGCTCGGTCGCCTGTGACTTGCTTTCGCAGTAGCTGTACCTGCGCTGTACCTACTGCCGCCGCCGTCGAGACGTCCGATAGCCCGCGTCGCGTACAGCCGTCGAGTCGGCCGAACGGTAAGTATAGGAGCGGGTGATCGACATTCGTATTCTCGTTATTGGAGATTGGTAGTAGGTACAAACAATTATACAAGTGGAATATGAATTCGGAATATTTTAGAGGTGTTTGTTATTTTCCTGGATAGGTATACCTAATTAGTACATACCTATTTTACTAGAATTGAGAGAATGAATATTTTTTATGTAGGTGGTAGGTAAACGGAACTCTATACTTTGCGCGTACCTATAGGGTATTACTATTAGTCCGTTTTCTATTGGGAATGCTTGTATGGAGAGGTCGAAATTTTGAGTACAGCAATGCCATTTGGTAGGAATGTTATACACATTGACCTTAGTCCAAAACGCCCGGTAGCCACTTTGAACTCCTCGACTGGTGGGGGGGAGGGGGGGTTAAAGTACAGAGCTCCCGGCGTTCGGAAAAAAAATCCTGTCGGATTCGTTTGGACTTTTGAGTCAAGTTTGGTGTCGTTTTCAGGTAACTAGATGATGCCCAATTCATTCCTCATACCAGTTTTTAGGGTTCCCTAGCAAAATATGACGCAATACTTAAAATAATAAACTTTTATTAGTAGCGAAATGCAAACAAACCCTCATATTTTCATATTTTTGTATGAAATTTGGTTTATAAAAAAATACTGTCTGAAAGCCCATTTAATGCAGAATCTAAAAACATAAACAGTAAGTATATACTTTACAATTTTCAATGAAAAATAAAATATTGAATGTACTGCGACGGTCGTCAGCGCAGCGTAGTGGGCGGTAACAAGACCCGAAAAACTGTCAATGTCAACGCAAAAAGCTTTTATAATATCAATAAATTAAAGTGCTTACAATAATATCACACTTGTTATAAATATTCTCTTAATTATTATGAATTAAAAAGAAATGTGTTTTTTTAAAAAAACACACGAACTTTCGCCTTTATTACTTTAGTGTCATTTTTAATCATCTTCAATTTATAAACGAATTCAGATAATGTTGCCTGACTTCGTAGTCAGGCAACATTATTAAAAGTAAAGAAAAATAATAATAGAACGTTTTGTGAATTAGTTTTACTTACAACCACCTCCACAATTACATAACTCAGTACATTTGAGCTGGCGTTTGAAACATTGCACCTGGAACTTCAAGATTTCACGCACCGACATCTTTTTAATTCTAGGCATTCTTGAGCAGCCGGAGGGCTTTGGGTCCACAGTGGCACCCAAGTTTCTTCTTCTTTCTGCCAAACCCATTCATATCGGCAAGAAATATTTTGCATCGCGTCTTCTTTAGGCACTTTTTTTGTAATATAAAATCCATATCCATATTAATTTGGCATGGAGATAGTTCGGGTCCCCAAAGGACATAGGCTACTTTTCATCCCGGAAAAACGCGTAGTTCCCGCGGGAAAGCGATAACCAAATTCGCGAAGTCGCGGGCAGAAGCTATTTTGTTATTATAAATCTGGTCAAGAAATTGATAATTTAATAAAGGCGAAAGTTCGTGTGTTTTTTTTTTACTTCTTCACGCTCAAGAGGCTGGACCAATTTTGATAAAATTCGGTATGGAGGCAGCTGAAACCCTTGAGTAAAACATAGGCTACTTCTTAACACCGGGTAATACCGCAGGGCGCCGCTAGTATAATATTAAAAAGAAGAAAATCAGGTAAAGAGAGAAAAACACATTTGTTTTAATTCATAATAATTAAGAGAATATTAATTACAAGTGTGATATTATTGTAAGCACTTTAATTTATTGATATTATGAAAGCTTTTTGCGTTGACTTTGTCAGTTTTTCGGGTCTTGTTACCGTCCACTACGCTGCGCTGATGACCGTCGCAGTACATTCAATGTTTTATTTTACATTGAAAATTGTAAAATTTATACTTACTGTTTATGTTCTTAGATTCTGCATTAAATGGGCTTTCAGACAGTATTTTTTTATAAGCCAAATTTCATACAAAAATATGAAAATATGAGGGTTTGTTTGCATTTCACTACTACTAAAAGTTTATTATTTTATATATTGCGTCATATTTTGCTACGGAAGCCTAAAAAACTGGTATAAGGAATGAATTGGGCATCATCTAGTTACCTGAAAACGACACCAAACTTGACTCAAAAGTCCAAACTAATCCGCCAGGATTTTTTTTCCGAGCGCCGGGAGCTCTGTACTTTAACCCCCCCTCCTCCCCTCCAGTCGCGGAGTTCAAAGTGGCTACCGGGTGTTTTGGACTTAAGTCAACTTGTACACCATTCCTACCAAATGGCATTGCTGTACTCAAAATTTCGACCTGTTTCCCAATAGAAAACGGACTATATTGATAAATCAATAAACAATATGAATTTCAACAACGATGATACACCTGATTCAGGTACTTACTTGCATCGCGATTCTTTTAAGAAATTAAGACTCTCCCCGACTAGGTGAGCATTTTCACTCAAAAGTGTACCACGATGAAAATTCAGGTTTTATTTTTAAAGTAGTTAATTTCTTAATTTTTTTAGCCAGAATAAAGAGTATACCTTAAAATTTATGAAATTTAACACGGTCCCCCTGAAATATCCTTAGTTTTTAAATAAACAAGGAACTTAGCTGACATGGTAGTCAATTCCTGTCAGTTTTGTTACTATATGGGCATTTTCACTCAAACTTGTACCCCCTGGTTTTGACAGTGTCCCACTACTTCAATATTTTATTACTGCCAAATATATTTGTTTGTGAATATTCGAATGGCATCTATATAAACTATATTCCTTAAATTATAGATTTCATCCCTAAATTCAAGTGAATTATGCTAAATGTAATTATTATGATTTTTTAAAGCCGCTCGGGTAGCACTTTTTGACGTGTCCCACCCCAATGTCGACTTTTTTAAAGTTGAATAATTAAAAAAGTATTGGGAAACATGAAGTCAATTGATGGCGTCCATAATCTACATTAGTTTGCTCGTCACAGGAATGAATATCGTAATAAAATTAATAATATTTCATATTAAAAACTAAATTTATATAGTGGTACCGAAAACTGTTGCCACCTGATATGTCAGGTTTGTGACCGCCAAAACGGGGCCAGAAAACCCACCAATTCATTTTTTTATCATATAAATAGCAACATTGAATGCCACTTGACTAGTTAGCCACAGGTTTAAAAATCCCGCGTGCGCAGGAGTGACGTGAAGCGAGGTGAAATTCGGTATGGAGGCAACTGAAGCCCTGGATTAATACATAGGCTACTTCTTAATAGCGGGTAATACCGCAGGGCGCCGCTAGTATAATATTAAAAAGAAGAAAATCAGGTAAAGAGAGAAAAATACATTTGTTTTAATTAATAATAATTAAGAGAATATCTATTACATGTATGATATTATTGTAAGCACTTTAATTTCTTGATATTATGAAAGCTTTTTGCGTTGAAATTGACAGTTTTTCAGGTCTTGTTACCCTCCCCTACGCTGCGCTGACGACCGTCGCAGTACATTCAATATTTTATTTTACATTGAAAATTATAAAAGATATACTTACTGTTAATGTTTTTAGATTCTGCATTAAATGGGCTTTCAGACTGTATTTTTTACAAATCAAATTTCATACAAAAATATGAAAATATGAGGGTTTGTTTGCATTTCGCTACTACTAAAAGTTTATTATTTTAAGTATTGCGTCATATTTTGCTACGGAACCCTAAAAAATTGGTATGAGGAATGAATCGGGCATCATCTAGTTATCTGAAAACGACACCAAACTTGACTAAACAACCCAAACTAATCCGCCAGGATTTTTTTTCTGAGCGCCGGGAGCTCTGTACTTTAACCCCCCCTCCCCCCACCAGCCGCGGAGTTCAAAGTGGCTACCGGGCGTTTTGGACTTAGGTCAACGTGTATAACATTCCTACCAAATGGCATTGCTGTACTCAAAATTTCGACCTGTTTCCCAATAGAAAACGGACTATTACGCGGTTGCATAGACATATATAATACTTCGTAAGTATAAAAATCATTGCGCGGTTGCCATTCCGATTCGCGGAATAGACGCGCGTCTCAATAGCCCTGTCCCGCTCTCTCCTACCGGCCGACCCTATGCCCCCGCGCCGCGCGCGCCAGCCACTCCAGCCGCCAGTCAGTCGCCAACTTTGAGCCATCACAACGCACACGCTACATTTTTGAGAAGAATTCACGATCACTTGTGATTAGGGCTTCGCCGCACACCGTGTTCTCATTTTACATCCGCCAAGACTCCACCGTGCGTGACAACTTTGTTGTTGTATTCCAGCGAGTGTTCGCGCTAATAGAATCGCTTCAACGGTCGCAGACTGAAGCACTGAAAGAAATATTTCGACGCCGGTAACATGCATGGCCGAGGGCCAGGGCACTCTTTCCGGCTGCAAAGCCACAGGAGTCGGTAGAAACCTTATTTAGTGCTTACGGAGGTCGCCGCCCGTCACATCGTATAGGTATATTATATTTTCGACGCCGCAAGACAGTCAAAACACTGACATGTTTATAGTGAGACTCCCGGAGAATGATATCTCAGAAAGAGCGCAATTGCCAATTGGACATGACTTACGCCCTCCTTTCTAATCTAATAAGATAAGGAAAAGAGTACGGAGGGAGGACTTGACAAACTTCAAGGAGCTGCCCTTTCGTGCGAGAAGTGTGGAGGATTCTGTCGACGAGAAGGAGAGGAAACCCGCTGCGCAGCCACAGGGCCGCGCGGCGACCCCGAGCCTTCAAGCGCCTTGCTACCGCACGGCGCCCTGCGCGCCCGCGGCGGCTGCGGCGCCGCAGTCTTCGCCCGCGCCGACTGCCCAGACGCCCGCGTCAACCCAGGCGAGACCAATTCCCATAATTACTTTGCGAACGCACAACGTGTTATCAGTGAAAAAATAAAAGTGATCAAAGCTTTTATAGTAGAGATCTTCTAGTATCTAAAGTCCCGCGCCTTCACATTTCAAAACGCTGCAATTTATTTAAAAAGCACCACCAACACTCTCAACACATGTGTGCGTGCTGAGACAGCCATCAACTGTGCGTTGAGAGTGTTGGTGGTACTTTTTAAATAATAATAAAAAAATGCAGTTTTGAAATGTGAAGGCGCGGGACTTTAGATAGTAGAACATCTCTATCTAGTCTCGGTTGTGTTTCGGTAGTGAAGTGCGTCCGTTCGACTCGGTAGTAGCCATGTCCCTGCCCTTCATGCCAAATACCTTCTGATATTATAAATGCGAAAGTAACTCCGTCTGTCTGTTACCACTTCATGTTTCAGCCGCTGAACCGATATTGATGAAATTTGGTTTGGAAATGGTTGAGCCCCGGGGAAGATTATAGGTCACTTCTAATCCCGGAAATCCTCTCTTAGTGCTCCCCTACGTTCCCTAAGGAACCTGCACTCCAAATTTCAGCTCTCTACAACCAGTAGTTTCGGCTCTGCGTTGATCGATCAGTCAGTCAGTCAGTCAGTTTCTTAAAATGAAATAAATAAATAAATTATACTATTTTTTTAATCATTAGGATTGAATGCGGCAATACAACCCGCTGTCATATCATCTCAGAGAGATACTCTAAAAAAACTGAATAGCCAGATTTATTATTATTATCCGTAGAGTGTGATCGAGTAATCTTTTGTCTCTATTTCAGATCAAACATCTTCTGGAATGCCTTGGATCTGTCTTCCTAGGAGGGACAAAGTAAGCTTTCTCTCATTTACCTGCGGCCTGTGAGCAACAACGAAGAGACATTGTGAAACCAATCACTGCTAATCAGAACCAACCTTATCATGTGTAAAATTGTGATATATTTTGTTATACCTATTTTAATAAACTTGTCAGAAATGTGTAGCAATTTTATTTTCGTGTGGCTGTGTGGCAATAAAATGTAAACCAAGAAAGAGAATATTTACTTACTGAGATAAGATAAAAAGATGAAGATAAAATGAATAATATTTGGAATTCAACACAATATTGATCTACTCTCAAACTAGGATTACCTGTGATACGGGTACTAGACAACGATATAAATACTTATAAAGAGAAATGTGAAATACATATGCAAATAAAGATCCATGACATGAGTACAAATGTTTATTCTCATCATAGGTAGGTAGGTACTCTGTCAGTCGTGTAGGTGTTTAGATATTTTGATAAAATAATAAAATATTAGGAATTTGTAAAGTAACAACTACTTATTTAGTTGATAATATTATATACTATACCTTGGACAGCTCATCGCACCAACATCTCAGTGCTCAAAGATCTCAAACTCAACCAACAATATCCGTCCATGGTTCGTATAAGCCGAATCGTCAAATACTTCGGTCACATTTACTACTACTACTACACAGCCTATTTACGGCCCACTGCTGGGCACAGGCCTCTCATTACGAGAGGGTTTGGGCTGTAGTCCCCACGCGGGCCCAGTGCGGATTGGGGACTTCACACACATTACGAATTACTTCGCAGATGTGTGCAGGTTTCCTCACGATGTTTTCCTTGACCGAATAGCTCAGTGGTAAATTCAAATTGAATTTCGCGCATAAGTAAACTTACAGGTGCGAGCCGAAATCGAACCCCCGACCCTCTGCATGACAGGCGGTGGGTCGAACCATTAGGCCTCCACGGCTTACCTTCAGTCACATAACTCGTGGAAATCCGACAAGTTGGAGAGACTAATGCTGAAGGGAAAAGACCCAGAGAGAGGAGGCCGAACAGGTGCCGCCGGTAAATGCGGCGATGCACCAGGGCGAAGATCGCTGCACATGGAATACCGCCACAAGAAGTATGTGTCGGAGGAGGAGGATAATGTAACGAAATCCACACGGATTTTTATCCTTTGATTAAAAATAGTAGTAGAAATAAATAATCATATCTAGATTAAATATATTTTTATAATGTCAAGTAAAAATATATCAAAAGTTTCACTAGTTAATATTTATTATAGAAAAACGAAAAAAAAATACAAAAACTTGAAAAAGTGAGGATCGAACCCACGACTTCCACGATTTATACTTCATAAAAAGAAATCACAAAAACCACAGCGCCACAGAAGCTCTATAAATCTCGGCGAAATTAAGCCTTGGTTTCCACTACGTTTCACTACCTCTGTATGTGTGCGTGAGTTCATTCTCGGCAGACTGGTCGTCTTTTTTCCTAAATGAAAGGTGATGTACGGATAATTATGTGAAATTGAGATGTATAATATATCCCTTCAATCGCATAGTCCATCAAAGTGTACCTTTGGGCTTGGAATTTTGCGTAAATCCTGAAAATTACAATATCTACCACCCGCGCCATCTATTATCGTAGAGGCTACATAAAACCGTGAGTTATCACCTTAAGGACTGGGGCTCATGACTACAGATTCCCAATCCTACAGATTCTCTAATCTACGGATTCCCAATTTAACAGATAACCAATTACACAGGTTTCCAATTTAACAGATAACCAATTACACAGGTTCCCAATTCTACATATTCTTTATTCCACAGTTTCTTATCTGACTACTATTTTACCGGTAAGGGTCCACTCAGTCCGTTAGGTGTGAATGTAGGTTAGGTTCGTTAGTTATCTATATACGCCCGAAGGGCAAACTACCTAGAAATAGGGGCCCCGCGTAGCGGGGACCCGTCGACCCAGTTACATTCCTTGTATTATTTTGTAGAATACCAATTATGTAGAATTGGGAATCTGTGGAATTGTGAATATGCAGAATCAATATTCTGTAAAATTTAAATTATGTAGAATTGGGAATCTGTACACTTGGGAATGTGTAGAAATAGAAATCTGTAGACATGGTATTCTGTAAAAGAAATCTGTAGAACTGGGAACAATTCGTTTTAAGATTATCAGACGTTGTCTTGTCAATGAGTAGTCAACGAATGGACGGTTGCTTATGGTCGCTTGGTAACTGTTCGCTAGATTGCTATTGGTGAACCTTGCTGTTAGGTTGGTAGTCTTCTCTCAGGTTAGGCAACACCTAGGCAACCTCCACAGATCATAAACCAGAAATTTTAAATGCGAACTTTTTATAATAGGGACTGTTTACTTTATTATTAATTAGATTGACAATGTACGTCAAACGTCAAGTAACCTAAAATAAAAATACTTCGGGGAAATATGGAGTGCAAGAATGCAAAATAGTGATAATAAAATGGATTACGACGCAAGTGAAATACCTATACAACATGGTAATTACAACGAAATGAGAGCAAATGTAAATCTAGTCTGCGTCGACTAAAGGGAACGAGTATCCTCCGGATGGATTATAGCCGCGTATTGATCAACTCAACTCATCTCCTGATCCTGGTGGTGACTGCGGCTGTTTCTGTTTAGCCAGATTACTTAACACTGAAATTCTTCGTTACTTTAGAAAATGTCCTAGGTACGTCCAGTGTTACATGCCGCCGTGTGTGGAATCAAACGGACACCCATCGTAGAGATGGGAAAAAACAAAGTCCTGACTAGGTATAAAGAGCAAGTTAAGTGGTTAATAGGTTTCCCGGTAAGATTAGAATTATTATTATCAGTGTGAGTGATCATAGTGCATTTTAGTTAGATCAACTTAATAAAGAGTTAAACATAAGTTTCGTTCTTTCTTCTGTCTACACGTCCTGGATAAGAAAACTCACGTGATGTTGGAAAAAAGATTAATTAATGGGCCATTTTATTAAGAAGTGCATAATAATAATAATAAATATTGATTTATTCAGTTTTTAATAGTAAACAATCGTACGTGACAATGTCAAATAATACGACTGGGTACGTTGTTTGCAGTACATTGCTGGGTCGATTAACTTTGTTAGAAAAAAACGGAAAATTATTTTTTAATTAGATTTAATTGAAACCATTTGGACTTGATTACCGATGGTTTAAATGGTCTATGTTTAAAATTTTTGCTCCTGTTACAGGCCACAGGCTGTATATTGATAGTTCTCTGATTAGTTGTTTTAGAATAACTTACACTTATTTACTTTATACAGCCAATTTGGAACTTAGAGTGCTTTGAAAAGTGAAATTTGACACCTTTATACAAGAGTAAACGTTTAGTCGACGTTATTTTACGGCCAAAACTCGAAAATACTAAAGAGTTGGGTAAAGTTCTTTTATACGACGATTTGGCGTCTTTAACTAAGAGACAAATACGATTTATTGCCACATAAAAAACACTTTAAAAATAAAAAATAAAATAAAAAGTAGACAACATAGAAATACAAAAAAAAAAACTAGAACCACAACCAACCATTTCTCGATCATTCGCTGTAAAATACGACTGTTTTGCTAGTTGGGATATCCACGCACCACCACCGTTCAGATACCTACCAACAATTTATTTAAAGTAACCCGCCGCGTTTTTGCCTGTCTGTTCGCAATAAAAGCAAAAACTACTGGACAGATTTTCGTGCGGTTTTCATTTCACTCTAGATAGATGAGGCCTTAAGTGGCAGTGGGCGGGGCACATTGCTCGCAGGACTGATGGCCGATGGGGCCGGAAAGTTCTCGAGTGGCGTCCGCGAACCGGGAGACGAGCTGTCGGTAGGCCTCCAACAAGATGGAGCGACGACCTCGTGGAGGTCGCGGGAAACCGGTGGATGCAAGTACAGGACCGGTCTGAGTGGCGAGTCTTGGGGGAGGCCTATGTCCAGCAGTGGACGTCTTTTGGCTGAAATGATGATGATGATGATGATGAATAGATAGAGGGGTTAATGAGGAAGGTTTTGGTGTACAATTTTTTGCTCTACGGCGTAGATTATATTGCGGAACGTTCGAAAAGTAGTGACCGACTATATAAGCGCCAAAAGCATTCAATCCAGATAGAATACTTTACAGGTAAGCATTTACAGGTTTACACAACTTGGAAGGCGCGTGGATTAAGCAAAAATAGACTGCGTCAACGGCTTAAGTGCTTCACCGCGCGCCTTCTAAGTTGTGTCGTGCTGTACCTAGTAAGTTTTTTTTATACTATAGGTGGGAAAACGAGCAGACGAGCTACTTGATGGGAGGTAGTCATCGTCGCCCATGGACAAGTGCAACACCAGAGGAGTTGCCAATGCGTTGCCGGCCTTAAAGAGCTCTATTCACTCGCTTCTTGAAGATCCCCATGTCATAGCGCGACGGAACACCTCGGGGGGAAGATCGTTCCACAGCTTACACGTTCTCGGAAGAAAATAACGCGAAGCCCGAACGTTTTTGTGTTGCCAGGCGTCCAGCAACACGTGGGGGTGGACCTTACTCCTGAGGCGGGAGTGCGGTGATAGAATCGCGTCGGTGGCAATATTTCAAAAAGTTCTTCAGAACGTTCCCCATTGTACAAACGGTAGAACACACACAGAGAGCCAACGTCCCTCCGGTGGCTAAGGGGTAAGTAACAAAGTTGCTACTATTTACCACAGATACAGTATTGTCACCAGAGAAGATCTTTTCCTAAATAAACGACCGAGTCATTACGACACTTACGTAATGAATTCGATACGAGAAACCACCTCATCAGTCTCATCACGCCACTAACTTGGCAAGCGACGCATGTCATACGCCACATTTGTTTTACACGTCTAAGTAACCGCTGTAATTATTAAAAGCAACTCTAAAATAATTTACATAAGGTTCAACGTGAATGCATTTGTAAATTTTGCAAATGTCAGCAATGTGTCGTCTGCATATAGTTAGGTAATTAGTTAGAATTATTTTCGACTTGAATTAAATATAGTTAAGAACTAGGTTTATTTGTAAGTCCACGTTTTTAATGGTAAATTCACTCGACGTCACGTCAACGTTAGGTGTTTATTATGTGGATATGTAATTTCTTTAATAATGTTATTAATATTATTTCTTATTACATTTTAGGACGAAGAAGAGACACATGCAGCAATTTCAGTTATTGTAAACAACAAAAAAACGCTCATTACAGTTATTTTCATTACACGTGCACACTGAAAAACATCTGAAAACATAAAAAAACTGCTGTAAAAAGTTAACATTTCAAGGTGTCTAATTTCTATCTAAGCATGTTTACAATAAAAACTTCTTTCTTAAATTATTCATAACATTAAGTAAACATGTGACTGGCATCGCCATGTCAAAAACTTTTCTTGAATCGCCACTAAAAAGCAAAACGCGTTTTATTTTTTTAGACACTTTTATGGCGTTCATCAGGCCAGTGCTACGATATTTAAAATGAAAAAGTTTACATGTGCCAGTGTATGCTTATGCGGGTTGCTTGGTTTTAACTTTAAATTCGGAATGAAATCTTTTCAATTTCTCGAGCACAGACAAGGTCAAGCAATGAAAGTGGTAAACAGTCTATTTCCGATCAATCGTAGAATAAACGGTGCAGTTGTCGATGGATTGATTCCGTCTAGCTAGTCTGTGGCTTGGCATGCTTTATAAACTTGGTTGAATGTTTGATTAGGTACCGTATAGAAATCGCGAATTTAATTCTTAGATCGAATCGTAAGGGCACAAGGGCGGACACGGCTTATAAAAGCACGATTTCGAACACAATTCGAAGTGTCAATGTTTGCGTGCGAGGACGTCTGTGTGCGTGCGGAACGTCTGTACACGTAAATGTGTGTGTACCACTACGCGGGCCAATGATCCACTCGCCATCTTCGGATGAAACAAATGACGGTAAGGGCGAGTTGGGCGCGAATTGCGCGCCGGCTAGATTCAAGCGGGTGATTCCGTGGCCATTATGTATGCAAGGACGTTTAAAAATAATCATTAGCTTTAAATATATTACTAAGTCAAACATTTTAAGCGAGAGACCTCATCATGTTCTTATTGACATGTATTAATGAACTCTTTTATACATGATGTATTTCATTATTTATTGACATTTTGAGACTGTCGACATCTATGGAATTTATATTTATTTGACAATGGAGGCCATCTCCATAATTTTTTTTTTTTTTCTGGACCCTTGGAGACTATACATCTCTAAGATCTTAGATTTAAGTTTAAGTTAGGGACTATACATCCCTTCAATGTAATTGTAGTACGTACCGATATGTATATTTTATACATGTAATGTAAATGTTATAACTATGTGTAAATTTTGAAAAAAGGCCTTCTGCTTGAGTTTGTTGCGGCGCTTCTTCTCAAGCAATGGGTCTAGGAAGCGCTAGTAAATTCTTTTCTGACGTGTAAAAGTGCCCCTATGTGGCCAATTTGCTGAATAAATGATTGAATTGAATTGAATTGAATTGAATTGAATTGAATATGTAGTAGGTACTCTTAAATATTCTGTGGTAAGGACATTTACAAAGAAACCACCTCTGAAAAGTGACCAAAGGCACGGAATGAGTAATATTACAGTCTACATCAGATATAAGTGAACACACAAGGTGATCACAAATATTTGAACACGATCTTATAGTCAAGACGTTAGAGTGCGCGTACAGATATTTATGATGACTCTTGTTTTGTTCAGATATACCCGATGGCGACTGTACTACCGTTTGTGTTTTTCACAATTTCTATCTCTCTCACTCGCACTATAGGCACAGAATATTTTAATCTATAGGTAAGGTAAGATGTATAATTAGACGGGATCGACTGCATTACATCACTTTGTTAGCTCGTCACTCAGATACTAGGAAGGAATTCAAGAAACGCTTCTGTTCCTGAAATAACGTAACCTAGGACAGCAGTAAGTAATAGTACATTACAGACCTAGGGTGGTGAATTCGTAAATGTCCCAGATCGCATGTTTCTGTGGCCCGAACCGAATCTGGGGCTTTACGAATTACCGCCCGTGGTTTGTCAAAAGTTTTACGTCTTGCCTTGGCCAAGAAGTGAGATTTTCTCTCCGCGTAGCGGGCAGAAAACCCCACTTTACGGCCAAGCGTGATGTAAAAACTATTTGCGTCCCACTGCTGAGCACAGGCGTCCCAAAGTGACATTATATTATCATTTTAATCCAAGTTGAATTGTAAATCAAATTATCCGAATATTACTACTTCTTAGAAGCACTTTCCAGTCTGTCCAAAATTAATGAAGAATTAACTAATAGTAATAAAATTAGCAAATAGTAACATTTTAAGTTACGAGGAAAAGGGTAGGCGGACGGAAACCACAGAGCTACTACTAGATACTACTACTACTACTACAGCCTATTTGCGTCCCACTGCTGGGCACAGGCCTCCCCTCATCATGAGAGGGTTTGTACTATAGTCCTCACGCGGGCCCAGTGCGGATTGGGCACGTCACACACATCCTTGAATTACTTCGTAGATCGTGCAGGTTTCCTCACGATGTTTTCCTTTGGACCGTGTTTAGACTATCACTAAACTCTTCGACGACCAGTGAGGCACAGAAAATTCATTTTCTTACTGAAAAAAAAATCATTTTCTACCATTGGCCACCCTCTATTACGAAGACAATTTGAAGAATTATTTCGTATTCAAAAGGATATTTATTATTTCCATACATACAATTAGAACGATTTACACAATCTAATATATAAAATTCTCGTGTCACACTGTTTGTAACCAAACTCCTCCGAAACGGCTCGACCGATTCTTATGAAATTTGGAGTGTATGTTCAGTAAGTCTGAGAATAGGACGTAAGCTATTTTTATTTATTTATTCTAAGGCGGTACGAAGTCCGCGGGGTCAGCTAGTCTAATATATAAAATTCTCGTGTCACACTGTTTGTAACCAAACTCCTCCGAAACGGCTCGACCGATTCTTATGAAATTTGGAGTGTATGTTCAGAGGGTCTGAGAATAGGACGTAAGCTATTTTTTTTATTTACTCTATGGCGGTACGAAGTCCGCGGGGTCAGCTAGTCTAATATATAAAATTCTCGTGTCACAGTGTTTGTAACCAAACTCCTCCGAAACGGCTCGACCGATTCTTAAGAAAGGTGTGTGTATTCAGTAGGTCTGAGAATAGGACGTAAGCAATTTTTCATACCTAAAAAAAATTCTAAGGAGGTACGAAGTCCGCGGGGTCAGCTACTCGTCTTATATTATTATCCAATTAGTAACCGTACAGTATAAAGTCTCATTTATATGGATTACGAGTTATCAGAGGTCCGGGTTCCATATCAATTCGCCTTCTGTCTCGTCAGACCGCGCAAATTGATAATGTATCAAATAAAACTTTGTAACAGAACAAGCTGTTATTGTCCGAGGTATGGAGATAAGATATTTATAAAGAGGAGACATAACAGATGTATTAAAATTAAAATGCGCCGTTTTTTTATTTTTCTGAGGCTGTAAAGGACCACTGCACTGGGCTCTATTGCATTCAGACGAATCACCAGCTGTAAGGGCATCTCGCGCCCAACTCGCCCTTACCGTCATTTGTTTCATCCGGAGATGGAGAGTGAATCATTAGCCCGCGTCGTGGTACACACACATTTACAAGTGTACATGTAGACGTCCTCGCACGCAAACATTGACACTTCATTCGAATTGTGTTCGAAATCGTGCTTTTATAGGCCGTGTCCGCCGTGTGACAAAACTCTACGTTTTGGCTACGGACGGACAGTTAAAGAGAGTGCGCCCACGGGAAACTTTTGTCACCGGCGACAGCTTCGTCACTCGGTCAAGTCCAAGGAGATGTATGGGCGCACCCTTTAGAGAGTGCGCCCACGGGTGACTTTTGTCGCCGTGACAAAAAAGTTTCTGTCGCCTCAAACTCACGTCTCCATAGAGAACTGAAGAAAAAGCATAAGCAGATCTTTCTGCGCATTGCGCGTAGCGCCTGCTCTAGTGAGTGAAATGAGTGAGATTGCGTCAAGCACCAATTTACCACAAAAAAAAACATTTTCTTTAAAACTGCAGAACGAAAACATCTGAAACTTTTTTATTGACTCCTTTAGACAGAGATACCGAAATGATTTTCGAATTACGCTATATTAACATTTTGAATTGTCAATTGCGTGTGAGTGGCAAAAGACCAGCGACAAGGTAGCCCACACTGAGGTACATGATCTATAATAAGTAAGAATTCATAATCAGCCGTAGAAAAATGGCCCCGTCAAAACGGGTGCCCGAACAGCTAGGCCAGGGCACCCGATTGGCCTTCGTTATAAAGAGACGTTATTTATTAGCATATTGGAACGTATTTTCTAATGTCAGTTTGCGCCATATATTTTGGCATATTCTGTTAGGCACTGTTCGTCCATATGTTATTATTACTTATTATAGGTCAATGAGCATTAAGGCCGCCTTTTGTACGCTAAGTTTTCTTTATGTGCAATAAAGTTTAAATAAATAAATGGGTGTAAATCTATGACAATTGTATTTTTTGCTCGCGTAGATAAAAAGAAAAACCCACCACGTGTAGTGTTATGTTGCTTATCGTATTCACTTAAACTTGACCTCGCCAATTGAAAACATTTCTAGCTATCGCGCCGATAACCTTAAACTGCATAGTAAACACGGACTTCAAGTTACGTACAGAAAATATTTATTAAAAAACTAGTGAAAAGCAAGTGAAAAAAAAACAGGAACCGTGGTTTTACCACGGATTAATGTCAAATAGGAACCTACTCAAAAGCCGCCTAAAAGTTTTTCTGTCAATGTCAGGATGCCTTTTTGTAAAATTGTACATTTCCATACGAGTGCGAAAAGTTCGTCATTTCATCGTGAGTAAAGTAGATAAATAATCTGATGTTGGCCAGCTAAATGCGAGGCTCAACATTAGGAACGAATGGAAATGACACTTTCGCACGTGTTTTAAATGTTTATTAAATGACGGATAGGTTTATTAAAAATAATAACAATTTAAAAAAGAAAAAGAATCCGGTTCAAAAAGCAAACACCACAAATTTGCAAACCAAGAAGGTAAGTGTCAAAAATCACAAAGTTCGTAAGTGACTAACTTTTCATTTTCACTTACACAAGTAGGAAAAAATCATCATGGGTACTAAAAATTCGTGTCAAGCCTATAAAAAAAATCGAGTATTAGTATGTAGTTACTACCTATGTACTACAAAAATTATAATTACAAAATTTGATGTCGCTGGCTGCTTCGAATTAGATTAAAAATTAAAAAAAAATGAAAACTTACCCATTGGCGCCAACATATGTTTCCTTTGCCGAAATCCCGTTATAATGCACCCGGTTCTCCACCTCACCGTCCACCAAGTAGTCAGTCATCACAAAATTAATCTGCTTATTTAAATGCCTCCTTAAATATTTAATGTCACTTAAACTGTTATTTTTTAAAATGGTATCATCGTGCCCGTGTCTGTGCAAATGTTCTGTCACTGTCAGATTTTTCAATGGTTCGTTGAGATTTGAATTTTGAATTTGGAAGTCGAGCTCGTCTCCGCTGTGGTCGCAGCTAGTGCTGCCCAACAGTAACAGCATTAGAAACGGTATCCGGAAAGTTTTGCCGCGTGTAACGAGTTTCAAAAAACACGCCATCTTCTTGTTTTTAGCCGATTTTAGCTCCATGGTTCTGTAAAGAAAATATTCTTCATTTAATTTGGGGTTAACTTAAAAGCACCGTAAAGAAAACTCAGTTTTCGAAAGGACATTCTTTACTAGCCCAGCCAAACTTTAGGCAAAGGCGAAAAATGGTTAAAGATGGTACTAAACTAAATTAAAGTAAGATTTACAAAGGACTGTAATCTCATTTATGAAGCCGTGGGTGGTAGCGTGGTGGTTCGACCTACCGCACTGGGTCCGCGTGGGGACCATAGCCCAAACCCCCAAACCCTCTTGTGATGAGAGGGGGCCTGTGCCCAGCAGTGTGCCGATAAGACTGTTGTGGTGGTGGTGGTAATTTCATTTAGTTTCTCATTACAGGAAACGTAACATATCCTACTCTCATATTCCTAAAAGGAATATCAAAATTGTTTGTTCAGAAGAGATCATCAGAAATATCATACGTTTTAACTAGATAAGCGTCTCATATTTCATACTTCCACGAGGACCCACCGAATGGTAAGCGGTTAAGCGGCATCTCATTTAACTCAAAGCGCATTTTTTCCCGTGCGAGATGAAATTTTAGACTTTATCAACAAACCGAGTATCTGGTATCTGTTTGGTTAAGCCGTATTCGTTTTGCTTAATGGCAACAATACTGGCACGTTCCATAAACAAATTTGAATTTAAATTTCGATCATATATGATACTGGCTGGGTTAAAGCATTACTTAAAAGGAGAAAGCCCACCGAAACCACCACAAAAAAGTACCTGCCTTCCTCCTTGTCCTTGATACATATTGTCTGAGATTCGATAATCGATTGGTTTCATTGTTCTATTCTAACCTAAAATTACGAAGTGAACAAGATATACAGAACAAGGTCTCATCACCTGAACACCGATTCTGACCACACCGTAACTTTATCTAGTGCGATAATTCAACGGGCCATTGTCCACAAATTTGCGGTTTCTTTACTGAATTGTTATTTGAAATCAGCTGCGACGTTATTTATGTATAACTAGCCGTTTTCCAGTGACTACGCCCGCGTAGACTTAGAATTTGCGTACCCTATGATACTACACAATCATATAGCTGATTATACGTTATAGAAGTATTGAAAAAACTGAGAAAAATCGGGATAAAATGCATCCTATGTTATTCCTAGGGTCTCAAAACTCTCTCCATACCAAATGAAGATGAAGGACAAACAAACAAACAAACACAATCTCACGTTTATAATATTAGTGAGGATTCACATTTTTATTAGTAAGAATAATAAGTAAGGTGAGTAAAGATAATCTACTATATAAAAATAAGTCGGGTTTTACTCCCTGACGCTATAACTCCAAAACGCACAAACCGATTTCCACGGTTTTGCATTCGTTGGAAAGGTCTCGGGCTCCGTGAGGTTTAAGGCGGTACGAAGTCCGCGGGGTCAGCTAGTTAATTATATAAAGTAACCACTGTTAAGCAAAGCGGTGTACTGTAATCCTCGGTCTACAATTTAGCCACTTTAGCCCGATTTTAGTGTCGAAGATGATAAAATTCCGCTGACCAATGAGAACATAGACAATTTAGGGTCCCATACAAGAGGACAAATTAACCTTTACCCGACTTTACAAAACCCTTGATTTTGCGCGCTCGTTGCGTCCTTCGCCGAAATTTTGGCAACGGCCAATAATAGCGTTTATTGCTCGGAATTGGCACAACGCAGTGGTAATGAACTTGAATTTATTTATACCCTGTTATATAAGCAATAATAACTCCATTGATAATGAATGGAAAAGACTCGGGAATTTTAGATAAATAGCTATTGAATTGCCTGATTGATTGTACCTACTCCACGTATTGTGAGACAAATACATATGTGGGTGGGATGATGACAGTCACCAATACCAATAAAATTTGGTATACTAGCCGTTTGCGTGCGATCTTCGTCCCGCGTAAATTTAGAATTTGCGTACCCGATGATACTATACATATAGACAGTTATAGTTATAGAAGTATTGAAAAATTGGTTTGACCCGTGAAAAACCCATTCCCGTGGAAATATCGGGATGAAAAGTATCCTATGTTATTTCCCGGGTCTCTCAAACTATCCCATACCAAATTTAGACGCAATTAGCGAATTGCTGCCTGTCTAAAATTAAATAAATAAAATATGGTATGGCATCAGCGGCTCATAGGTTCATACCATATCTAAGAAGACTCTGTCACTATAAGGCCAAAATCCAAGAATCCAGGTCAAACGCACATCATAGATATCAGCTCAGGTGACAGCGTGGATCACTCGATCACACGAGTCAAGCAACGTTCGCTGAAGCCGGTTTCTGGATGGGTGACCGACATTCTGGTATTTTTGCGTTTCCTCGCCCGCGGGAGTCTTGAACCGCCATACTCTACCCACTTTGAAGGCCTATGGGAGTCAAGGAAGGGTCCATTTAAAAAGTACTACTTATCAGATTATGAGATTATACACACTATATGACGGGTCGTCACGCGATATACACTCGAAAAAGGCTATTATTTACCTTCATTTAGTGTGTATAATGTGTAGTAAACGCGAAAGTTTAAAATAACAATTACTTATCAGATGTTTTTTTCTAAAGTATATTGCATATATATGTATATTAGAGACTTACCTACTACTTACTACTACAGCCCATTTGCGTCCCACTGCTGGGCACAGGCCTCCTCTCATCATGAGAGGGTTTGGGCCATATAGTCCCCATCACGCGAGACTTAACTAAAACATAATTATCAAAATGGTAATATAGACCGAGCGTTTTCTTCTGGATTTGAAATCAGGACAAAATATACCTTCCTAGTGCCATCAAAGCATAATATTAATTTGTCATCTGTCAGAATTTTTATCAATGTGGTTCAGATTTCAGTACTAATGTGTAACAAATGGCCTTCAGCTGACGGATTCTTTGAGAAAACATAAAACGCCTATCAGATAGGAGTGATAAGTTAAAAAAATCCAAAATAGAAAACTGCTTTCAAACACCGAACACTTTTGACACTGGCTTCGCAGTCTTTTGAAGTACATATAAAGGCGGATTCGTTTTTATTTGAGACTGTTTTTTTTTCGGAAGTCGTTTCCTAACATTGTTTCATCATGACGTAAGTAGGTATAATATTATAGGTAGATATATCGACACTGTATTTTCGAAATGGGGACTATTATTTCTGTTGAAGGATCGGTTTCTGAACGCATGAAGAGATTGATTGTCTGTGGTATTAGGATTTTAATGGCTCTCTGGATAATAAAGCTACAAGATGTTTTCATGAGTTTTATTATAAATATTCAATATCACAACATGGTGGCAGCGGTAAAGCAGTGATAAATTAAGAAGTTTAACCAGTCAGTAGTGCAAGGGCACGAGAGAAAGAAAAATGACCGAAAAGGCAGCGGCGGCAGACGACGCCATGCAAGACGGGTCGGATTCAGTATGTTCAGTAAAATCAGTTAAAGTAGCGGCTCCGGGTCAATTCAGTTTCATCCCAGAAGAATGGCCGAAGTACAAGGCAAGATTTATAAGATACATGAGCTTGTCGGGGGCGGATGGGTCTTCCGACAAGGAAAAAGTAAATTGTTTACTTTATTGTATGGGTGATAAGGCGGAAGACATAATCATTCAGTTTGATAAAGATCTGAAATACGCAACATTGCTTCAAAAGTTTGACGAATTCTTTGCGCCAAAGCGCAACGTAATCTTTGAGAGATACAAGTTCAACAGTTGTATACAAAAAGAGGATGAAAAGGTTGACGATTTCATCACGCGCTTACACAAGCTTTCAATTAATTGTGAATTCGGTGCATTGAAGGAGGATCTTATAAGAGACAGGTTGGTCATAGGGATAAAAGACAAGAAGGCAAGTGAAAGAATGTTATTAAAAAATGATTTAACTTTGAGCGAAGCATCACTTATGGGAAGACAAGCAGAAATGCAGGAAGAAGGGCAGGAGTTGCTAGGAGGCAAGGACGATTTGTCACTAAATAGGATGAAACAAGAAATGAATAAAAGAAGCGCACAAACAAAGAATAAATGCTGGTTCTGCGGGATGGACCGACATAATAGAAACTTGTGTCCGGCCTCTAAAGCAACATGTCACAATTGTCAACGAGTTGGCCATTTTGCAAAGTTGTGTCGTGCAAAATCAGTGAGGAACATTGAAGATGACCAAAACAAGACTGTATATAAGGTTAGTGTGTGTGAACAAATACAAAGTTATATGATCGAAGTAAAGGTTTTTAAGACAAATGTATTTATTGATACTGTGACATTTTTAATTGATACAGGAGCAGACATAAGTGCTGTGCCTCATGACTGGGTGCAAGCATTCAAGTTACCACTGGTGAAGAGTGATCATATAGTGCGAGGCCCAGATGGAGTCAAGTTGGAGGTAATGGGTACCATGGATTTAAAGTTAATATACAAAGACAGAATTTATGAAGGGAATGTGTATGTTATAAAAGGTCTAAAAACTGCCATATTGGGGCGATCCTCAATCGAAACAATGAAAATAGTAAGCATCTGTGCTATGGCAGATCCAGAAGTAGGCAATTCGGATGTTTTAGTGGAAAAAGAATTTCCTAACATTTTCAATGAATTGGGTGTATTCCGAGAGGAGTTCAAAATAAAACTAATAGACAATCCACAACCTTACATACAAGCCTCACCTCGGAATATATCAATTCCATTGTTGCCAAAAGTAAAGGATGAGTTGGATAAGTTGGAAAAGCTTGGTATAATCAGTCCTATCGAGGAACCAACCGATTTTGTTTCTCCTATTGTAGTGGTGTTTAAAAACAATAAAGTAAGAATATGTGGGGATTACACACAAGTCAACAAAAACATTTTGCGCCCTGTATATCCAATTCCCAAAGTAGAAAACACGCTAGCTAAGTTAAAAGGAGTAAATTATTTTTCGAAAATAGATGCCACTTCTGGGTTTCACCAAATTAAATTAGATGACGCATCTAAAAAGCTCACTACTATCATAACACCTTTTGGGAGGTATGTTTACAATAGGTTGCCTTTTGGATTGAACTGTGCGCCAGAATATTTCAGTATGAAATTCACAAATTTGTTCAAAGACCTGAAAATAGCCATCCACATGGATGATATTTTGATATATGAAGCTACTAAAACAGAACATGACAGGGTGCTTAGAGAAGTATTAAAAAGACTTAGTGATGAAGGGTTAACTATAAATAGGAACAAATGTTTATTTGGTGTGAGCGAAATAAGTTATCTTGGACATGTGATTAATAAAGATGGTGTTCAAATAGATCCAGAACGAATTAAGGCAATAACTGATTTAAAAGCACCAAGCAACAAGAAAGAGCTTCTTCAATTCTTAGGTACAGTCAATTTTGTAGGAAGGTTCATACCCAACAAATCTCATATATTGGAACCACTTCACAGTCTGTTAAAAGAAAATCAAATGTTTGTATGGGGACATAGTCAAGAAAAAGCATTTCATGAAATTAAAGATAAACTGCAAAAAGCACCAACACTGGCACACTATGATCCAAGTGCTAAAATTATAGTGTCAGCAGATAGCAGTTCATTTGGGCTAGGAGCGGCTCTCATGCAAGAAGATGAATCAGGGGAAAGGGTCATAGTGATGTATGCAAGTAGGACATTGACCGATGCTGAAAAGCATTATGCCCAAATCGAAAAGGAATGCCTAGCTTTGGTTTGGGCAGCCGAAAAGTTTAGAGATTATGTAATAGGCATTAAAGTTCAATTAGAAACAGACCACAAACCTCTATTGCAGATCCTTCATACCAAACCGTTAGACGATCTGAGTCCTAGGCTTTTGAGGTTCCGGTTAAAATTATCTCGATTTGACTATGAAGTACAATATATTCCAGGAAAAGACCAGACGGTGGCTGACATGCTTTCGCGTCAGCCATTGTCTGATCAAGAATACAAAAAAGATGAGGGTTTTGATATAAAAATGTTTCTCAGTGAAACCTTGCAGGATGAAACACTATTAAAAATACAAAATGAACAGAAAAATTGTAACATATGTAAAAAGCTTATAGAATTCACAAGGACAGGTTGGCCTAATAAAAACCAAATGGGAATTTTAAGAAATTACTTTCAGTACAGGAACAATTTTTCAATTGAGTCAGATTTGCTTCTGTATAATTCCAGGATAGTAATTCCAGATAGCATGCAAAGTGATATACTAAACAAAATTCATGAAGGGCACTTGGGGATATCAAAATGCAGAAATAGAGCAAGACAAACTGTTTGGTGGCTAGGTTTATCTAAACAAATAGAAGTTCAAGTTAAAACATGCTCTAAATGTATAGAGTTTGGGAAAAATCACAAAGAAGAAATGATAATTGATCCTGTCCCAGATAGGCCATGGCAGAAAATTGGCATAGATCTATTTAAATATAACAACAGCTGGTATATAGTAATGATAGATTATTACTCTAGATATCTAGAATTCTGTAAATTGACAAACTTGACAGAGGACTCTGTTATCTTGGCATGTAAAAATGTATTTTCTAGAAACGGAATCCCAGAAGTGGTGAGGTCAGATTGTGGAACTCAGTTTAAAACAAAGTTCAATTTGTTTGCAAAAAAGTATGGATTTAGAACAATCACAAGTAGTCCTTACTTTGCACAAAGTAATGGTATGGCAGAGTCTGGGGTAAAAATTGCAAAGTCTTTGTTATCAAAGAGTGATGATATTCACCTCGCACTTTTAATTTATAGGAATACCCCCACAGAGACAGGATATAGCCCGGCTGAAATGATGTTTAACCGTAAACTAAGGGATAATTTACCCATTGTATCTAGTAAACTTAATAAAGCAGTCCAATTTAAAAAAGACATAAAAAACTCTAAAATGGAAAAGAAATACAAAGATGCTTACTATTACAATAAAAGACATAAAGCTGTAAATTTAAACGAATTAAAAAAGAAAGATAGAGTATGGATTATTGACTTAAAAATCTATGGTACCATTGAAAATAAATGTACTGAACCCCGTTCATATATAGTTAGCACTGAGAAGGGCAGATTTAGGCGGAATAGGTGGCACCTGATAAGAGCACCTGATCACACTTCACCAGTGGAGCAGAATGTATCCTCTAGATTTTGTAAGGACAGTAGTAATAGTCTACCTTCAGATCTTCCAGGCGGTAGTACTGAAGAGCAAATTATTTTAAATGATGATGAAGACAGTTCAGATGAACACAGTAATGAAAATAGTTCTGAAAGGAATGTAGAAGAGGAACTAGTCACAAGATCACCTGGAAGGCCTAGAAGGCTTGTCAGTAGACCTAAGTACTTAGATGATTATGAGACGGATTATTAGTCTCTTTGCAATAATTTATGTAATTAGTTTGTTAATACCTTGTTTAAATAATTAATGTTTAATTATATAATTGTCCATTGTTTGTATTCTTGCTCAGAAATTGAAAGAGAGAGATGTTGAAGGATCGGTTTCTGAACGCATGAAGAGATTGATTGTCTGTGGTATTAGGATTTTAATGGCTCTCTGGATAATAAAGCTACAAGATGTTTTCATGAGTTTTATTATAAATATTCAATATCACAACAATTTCTTTGCTCACCAGTTGGCGCCACTGTTGACTAAGGTCCAGAGGTATAGCTGTCAAAGGCGACTCTTTAAGATCGGCGCCGAAACTAAGTTTTAAATCTTGAATCTCATTAAGTTTATTCATTATAAATAACTATCATCATATCGAGTCGCTATGTCGCATTGTTGTGCAGTTCCGTTATGTTCGGAATTTATATTTTAGTTTCAAAGCGTTCACATCATCGCCAATTAATCCATATTTGCGATAATTTCACGAAGATCACTGTTCAACAGGTAAATTAACGAAATTATTATTTAAGTCACGAAGTCCGCCAAAACCAGTGAAAAGTGAATGTTATTGGACCTCACGCGACACTAGCGCCTCTAGTGGCAAATTGACACGCGATAGCCCCCATTGATGCCGAAATTATAAAACAAGAAACTTACTGACTAATCGATCAACACGCAGCCAATGCTTACTTGGTCATAGAAAGCTGAAATTTGGCATGTAGGTTCCTTGGGGAGTGTAGAAGAGCACTAAGAGAGAATTTCCCCACACTCCCACGGGAATGGAAAAAACAGGTTAAGTTATTAACGCGATCGAGACGTTTCCTTAGTTACAAACTAACATTAGAGGCCTTTCTGACGTCATGACGTGATCTTATTAGCGCGTCACGTCACATCACCGTAACGAGATCATGACGCGTCAGGTGACTGTGACGTCGCATTTAGGTCACTGCTGCTTCGATAGCCGCGTCAAATCTTATCAGTTAAGCAAATTTGAACTTCGAACACCTTCCAGATAAGACGAGATTGCACCATGATTGGGCTCTTTCTTTGGCAATTATGGATTTGTTTTTTTATTCGTTCACTTCGTACTGGCTGGTGAGAAGACACATCAAAAGTGTGATTTAAAAACGAAAATAAATCATTTTGATGGAATGTAAGAGACTGCGCCGTGCGCCCACGGGTGGTGACTTTTGTCGCCCGCGACAGTTTCGTCATTCAGTCAAGTCCAAGGAGATGTATGGAGATGCCCCCCACTTTTTATGCAGTTCGCTATTGGAGACGTGACTTTTTAGGTGACAGAATCTTTTTTGTCACGGCCACAAAAGTCACCCGTGGGCGCATTCTGTATATTCACATTAGAGAGTGCGCGCACTGCTGACTTTTGTAGCCGTGACAAAAAAAGTTTCTGTCACCCATAAGTCACATCTCCAAATCGAACTGAACAAAACTGTCGCGGGCGAAAAAGTCACCATCAGTGCGCGCAGCCTCTAAGATTTGTGTACCTATGTCATCAGTTTAAATTTTGAGGAGGAGACAATGGTGGACAGGCTTAGACCCGGTTCCTACATCCACAAAAAGCCTCGTTTTGGTCACGGACGGTTAAAATTTGACAGATCGTCTATGGAGCAAATGTCAAAATATAGGAGCCGGGCCTTAGTGACTAGGAAATAGACATGAATGAACGACTCGTCTAAAGGTGAGTTGATTCATACATAGTTGACGGACTCCTGGTCGTTAAATATGGCCGCCGAGCTGTCAATCCATACAGAAACGTCATTTTGTCCCAACGGACGGTTTGAATCAACCTACCCAAAACCTTCCCTCTTGAATACTCCCCATTGTGCAGATGGTAGATAGAAGACGCAGAGAGATGCCAAGTAAAACTATGTTTTTTTTTTACAACGTGATATCCCCTTGAAACTTTTTTTTTTTCACTAAAACGTTTTAAATCGGTCAATGCGACCGGCGCGCGCCACCAATTGTGTCGACACGCATTTACATGTTGCTTCATTCGGATCATTGTTTTACTATAATGCTATAATGCTAATTCGTTATTTTATCCATATTAAATTACAGATTAACTGTGTAATTGCTTACCTTTTCATTTCTTTTTTAAAGTAAGTTATTACTTATTAACGTGACGCGCGAAAATTTCAACCTAAGTAGATTTTTTGTAAACTAATAAACCGCTAGAATCTTACACTGAAACTTTTTTTATGTAGGTACTCGTAGGTAAAGGACCTACTATGGAGGGTTGAAGTAAAGGAGCGCAATCTTTATAGTTCCAAAAGTGGACAACAAATCGGGTAGATTGAGGGCGCTGCGGTCGACACTCCAGTCAAGCCACCTAGGCGGATAGTCTGCAGTAGCGCCTTCAGATTGCGCTGCTGAGGCGAAAACGATTGTGAGAAGAGTGTGTTTTGTTTTGTTGCTTATCAATTCCGCTGGACACTTTTTCAACTGTTTCGCCATATAAGATTGCGCTTCTTTACCAAGACACATTCCACACTCCATAGAACCTACGTATGTACTTAAATGTGAAGCGATTTCAATGACCTCTGTATTTTTCAGTTTCAAATTATGAATATGATATCCAAGAGGAATGAGTGCTACTCTACAACAATCTGGAGTCAATTTCGAAGACTAATGTTTGCTAACCGTATTTTCGAGCAAATTTACTCATAAATATCGTATCACAAACCTGGAAACTAAAATCACAAACTTTTTGAACACACGTATTTAAACCCCACAGATTAAACAGGTAATTAATATATTGTCTATGGCCATTGTCGGGGTGTCAGTGTCAGGCACTCGACGGCCCTCGGCCCGGCGGATAATTTTAAACCTGGCAATACCAAATAACCTTGGACATTTAAAATTTGAGACATACGGAACGGTGAATATGTATGGAACGCTTATGAATTGACTGGTTGCTATGTTGGATGGACGATATGGTTATTTTTTCGTAGAAAAGTTCACGCTAATAAAACTACTGAAAACTGCCGTGGTGGCCTAGTGGTTCGACCTACCGCCTCACATGCCGAGGGTCGGGGGTTCGATTCCGGCTCGCACCTCTAAGTTTACTTACGTGCGAAATTCAATTTTAATTTACCATGAGCTTTTCGGTGAAGGAAAACATCGTGAGGAAACCTGCACGCATTTGCGAAGCAGGACTATAGCCCAAACCCTCTCGTGATGAGAGGAGGCCTGTGCCCAGCAGGGGGACGCAAATAGGCTGTAGTAGTAATAAAACTACACTCAACCGCATTAAAATCGGGTCACCAGGGACCGAAGAGCTGGCAGCTTCCTCGCTCAACGCTTGAGCATCGCCATACAACGGGGGAATGCTGCCAGCATAGACGTAAATAATATAGACCCGGTCTAACGTACACGTAATATGTCCCCACTTCCACGGTGTCCAATCCAAAGTTCTGTCACCGAACGTGCGTGACAATAAGCGTTTTTAAAAAAACTTTTTTCGAAACTGTTTCTCAGTATCTAAAAACTCGTCTCGTTGTTGAAAAAATGTGACCCAGCTATAGTGTCACGATATAAGTTTAACTTTGGATTGGACACCAATGAAGTGGGGAAACATGACATGTATCTACGTTAGGCCGGGTCCATACGAAGTATTATTTATGTCTATGGCTGCCAGCATCTTCGGTACCATGCCGCGGGGGCCGTTTTTAGATTTTGTTTATTTTTATGTATTTTTAAGTACATATTTGTAAGTAGGTATTTAAGTTATTTTTAAGTAGTTTTAATACTTGTTAAAGTAAATATAAAATAGCAAAGAACCAATGCGGTAGATTAGATTGTACAATAAATGTTACGTATGTACTTCCATGATAGGTAGCAGTAAATATTTATTTTATACGTGCGTGGTATTGATGTTTATATATGTTTGTGTACCTGAGTGACGTCCTACGTTATGTACATACCTTATTATGAACTTTTTTGGCATTTCTTATAAGAATACAACAAGGACCTGCTTTCATTTTAAAATAATTGACTGACTGATGACAACGCACAGCCAAAACAACTGGTCGTATGAAACTGAAATTTGGCATGTAGGTGCCTTGGGGAGAGGGCTAAGATGGGGTTTCCTGAAATTCCCACGAAATCGGGAAATAATGGGATTTTACAATTTTAGGTTAACGCGCATATGAAGTCGCGGGCGTCAACCTAGTATTATCCATATTAACACGTTCACGGACACAGACGATCTCATTTTTTTTTTGATATGACACAGAAATTTCCCATACAAAATAGCATGACGTCTGAGGACGGATTGTCATATTACACTATACTGCAAGTATGTGTTGCGGCAGTAACGGCCATAGACGTACTGGAGGCGGATATTCGTATCAAGCGAGTCCTAAGATATGTGTTACGGCACTGACGGCTATAGCCGAAATCGTCTATAGTAAATCGATCGGCCACAGGCGGGATGCCGCAACACGTGCTTATCGATGTGTGTGTGACAGAGGTAGCTTGTGTGCAACAGAAAAAGTGTTTGCCGTGGCACTAGCGGTTTGTCTTTCAGCCTAAAACGGCACAGAGTCACCTGCTTCCTATTAATACTATGGACAATAGTCGGCTATCGACGGAGTTGCACTTTTAGTGCTAATTAAATTGCCGCCTGTAGCCGTAGTGCCATATCATGAGGATCATCGTTTACGGCTCTCGGCGGAGTGTCCGTGAACGTGTTAATATTATAAATGCGAAAGTAACTCTGCCTGTCTGTCTGTCTGTCTGTTACCTCTTCACGCTTCAACCGCTGGACCGATTGAGATGAAATTTGGCATGAAGATAGTTGGGGTCCCGGGAAAGGACATACGCTACTTTTCATCCCGGAAAAACGCATAGTTCCCGCGGGAACGCGATAACCGAGTTCCACGCGGGCGTAGTCGCGGGCAGAAGCTAGTATGTATATAAACCTGACTGTCTGACCGATGACAACGCACAGCCTAAACAACTGGTCGTAGGAAGCTGTAATTTAGCATGTACCTAAGTAGGTGTCTTGGGGAGTGTAGGGGAGCACTAAGAGAGGATTTCCCGAAATTCCCACGAGAACGGGAATTAATAGGACCTGCACAAGTTAAAAAGCGGGAGAAGCCTAGTTAGTAACAAAAATCTCGACAGGTTTTGAATTAGACCCGTGTTGCAGATGTTTTCCGCACAATGTTTTCCTTCACTTAAAGTATTAATAAAAAAAGGGTCAATAATCGCCAAAATCGCTTCATGTAAATTTACGGTCCCCATGATAATTTAATTAGTTTGTTTTTACAGCTTAAGTGGTCTAAATCGGGTACCTATTATTATGTGATAGCACAATGGAATCTAATTAAGAAAGGCTACTTAAGGCTAATTGTTTGGTTTTGCTTGATTAGGAGACTGTAGGTAACAGGGGCTATATTCGAAGTATTAAATAGGGATCTCCCTGTTCCCTATAGGATCGCTCACGTTTCAAGTTGAACTTTAAATCTCTCGTGAGCGATCCTATAGAGAACAGGGAGATCCCTATTTTAAGACTTCAAATTTAGCCCCTGTATAGATAAAGGGTTCACACTACACGGAAACAAGGTTGTTACTCGATTGCATAAGAAGGAGGGCTATGTTATTCGACTGTGTGTGTGTAATTTCTTTCTTTGGCACGCTCTGTAGCCTAAACGGATGGATTTTAGCTTGTGAGGTATCGTTATAGATTCGTCTTGATTGTGAGAATGACACTGGGAAGGATATGAAAAGTTCATATGCATTCGGGTCGAACCTTCTCACAAAATTTCACGAGAATCGGTTGAGTAATGCTACCTTTAAACAAAACTATTTTGACCAAGTTGAAACAGAGAAGCTCCGCTCAGAGCGAGTCAATCCATACTAATATTATAAATGCGAAAGTAACTCTGTCTGTCTGTCTATTACCTCTTCACGCTTCAACCGCTGGACCGATTTGGATGGAATTTGGCATGCAGATAGTTGGGGTCCCGGGAAAGGCCATAGGCTACTTTTTATCCCGGGAAAGCGCATAATTCCCGCGGGAGCGCGATAACCGAATTCCACGCGGGCGAAGTCGCGGGTATAGAAGCTAGTTGACAATAAAGTTACTACTATAAATCTAAGTTACGTAATATTTTTTTTCACAGATATTTACATTAACTAGACGCGACAGCGAAGCAATATACTACTAAAAAAATATGACTAAGTACATATTTAAGAAAAATAAAACCAAGTAAGCTCAATAATTGAGCACAGTAGGTATTATATCAAAATTTCATAGTAGGTATAATCATTATTCATTTTCAATATTCTACAAGACTTATAGAATAAGTACAGTTATAGTCCCCAATCCGCACTGGGCCCGCGTGGGGACTATAGCCCAAACCCTCTCGTGATGAGAGGAGGCCTGTGCCCAGCAGTGGGACGTAAATAGGCTGTAGTAGTAGTATAGAATAAGTACCTACCTAAAATATTTATCAGAACAAAATCACAGTGACAAAGTTCGACGATGGAACTTCCCTGCGTTAGACTTCAACGGGTGTTTAGAAAAGAAGGGCTTTCCGTAATTATCTTAATTATTGCAAATAATCTCAATCACCAAGCAATTATAATTGATCGATTTAAAAAAAATTTATCAACTTGTCTATTTATTATACTTTTTAAACGTAAAAAAACCTGTGATTGAGATTTAAAAATCATTATGAACAATGACAAAAAAGTGTAGCGAATAAATATTTTATTGGATGAATATGTACGTGTTATTTTACTTATTTATTTATTTTACTTTCCTTTTATTAAAAATAAAAGTGAATGCACCGATTAAAAGTAGGTATCTCTATTTAATCACCTGCATTCGTTAAAATTTCGATGCTGGCCAATATCAAGATATCGAACAAACCTGTTACGCAACAAAAAAAAAATCGAACCATACCTGTCAAGGAATAAGGTCAACGGTTCGCTGATTGCACAAGATCCATTATTGTTTACCACAATTTAAACGAATTATGCACTTCGCACACACTGTCTTAAAATAAACTCCATTTTAACACGTATTTTTTTTATTCTATTAGTAAGTTGTTCAAGTTTTAATTGATAAAAAGTCACTCAACGAATTTGCTCCTCGAAGTTTGGCGCGGAAGTTTTGGCGGGCGACTTTAAAACCGGCCAGTACGTGTTTCGCGCGCCGGTAGTCCATCGATACTGGCCGGTCGACGTGTATGCAACGTGGTAAGATCTCGCCGCGTACTCATGCATTTACATGCGCGTTATTCTTTGAGCCATGAAGTCTATTTTCACAGTAACAAGACGCAAAATCGTGTGCAACGTGGCCTTATACTGCTGTCTTGGGCAAATGCATGTCTGAACGCTCTTATTCTGGTTTTAATAAAGTGTATATTAATGAAAAAATGCGGTAAAGTGGTTTGTGGGGAGAATATCGTACGATCCGATGTAAAAGTAGATTGAATACTTTCGAGTAATTCGTCTTGTGAAAAAAAAACTTGTCCAGTCGGTTTCAGGGATTACGTGCTGATATTTAATGGCAATTCATGTGAAAAAGAGCCAATTTCGATTGATGTAAAATCGCGAGAGTATGAGAATTTTTAGTATTTATTTCGACAATATGATTCAAATATGAAAAAACAACCGTTAAGTATTTACATGATAATAATATATGTACTTTACGACCGTTAACGGTTTTTTGTAACGCAGATTCTATAAATGCTAGCTGATTTCATCTTGAATTTTTTTGCTAACTTTTTTTTAACAGGTTCGTTTTTCGTCCGCGTGGACCGAAGTCGAAATGATTCATGCGGACTTTGGAACCATTTAAACAGCCACCGTGGCTCGCACAGTCTCGTGATTATTCTGTTCAACGTAATTCGTTACCAGCCAGCTACATTTTTCACATTTATTACCCATTTTTTTTCTAGATGGTGATGATAACTTGATAAGTAGTCAGTTACTACAACTTACGTCCCACTGCTGGGCACGAGCACCGGCTTACTCTCATCACGAATGGGTTTAAGATATCCTCGCATCGCATACGAAATAAATGATCACAGTAGCATAAAGTTTGTCTATGCTTCTCTTTTAGGTCAAGATGGCTGAACAAGCATGTTCCATAACACGACATGTAGACTCAGGATCTGGTGATTGTCGCGGGAATCCTCTGGCTTTGGGTGGCGCGAGACCGCTCTGATGGACGAGCTTTGTGGTCCTGTGTCTAACAGTAGTCTGCTGAGATATTGTGGATGATGTTGATGATGATGAAAGTAACTTTGGTCCAAAAAAAGCTTGGTGTCTTGAAAGTCTGACCTTGTCTACGGACCCCTAAAAAGTGTTCCATATTCAAAATGTCGATTTTGCTAACGAGCTCTAAAATTATTCGGTTATTCTGGGCCCGTCTATATATATGCCAATTCTCAGACAGTCAGTCTGTTCGCGCCTCTGTTACGAATGATGTATTGCGTTTTCAATGAAGGCACTTGCATTATTTTTATTTTGTTTTTTGTTTTGCTGTTGAACTTTTTAATGAAGGGTAACATCGTGAGGCAAACTGCAGTGCCATCTGCAATTTTTTAAAAGTAAACTTCTTTTTACTTTTAAAGAGCAAATTGTTGATGGCATCCGAACGACGTTCCATCCAACGAGTTAAACGGCTTTTTTTTTCAAAATGGCGATCAGCCATTCTTGCACGCCATCGAAGCTGACTTTTTGATCCCATAACAATACGCGAATGACTCAGAAGCAAGAAATTCAATACCGACAACCATTTTTTGTAGGTTACGAATAATTTACAAAAAAGATTCAATTATCACATTAAATATGAACAGTATATTTACTTAAGTATTACTGCTTTTACACTTGAATTTTACAAGGTTATTTTTTTAATAAAAGCGACATGATGTCTTTCATTACATTTGTGAAGGAAGTAACTCCTTAGAATCGTAAATATCGGTGACAAAAAAAGTATAACGAACCTAGTTACGCAACCTCCATGGAGTTCATGACAAAATAATGTCAACGTAAGTAGTTACGTGTCACTTCACTTTTTTTCTCAACCCAAAATTACCGGCCGGTTCTCAAGAAGTCACTTAAAAAGGTGTTACCAACTTAACAATAATAGGGCAATAATGTGAAAACGACAATCCATTCATGCGAGCTATCTCTTTTCAAATGAAGTCAATGGTATATTCCACGTGACTGAATACGCCATTTTGTTTTTTTTTTCTATTTATAAGGCGGCGTCTTTTTAACTGTCTTTTAGGGATCGATTGAAGATTGGGTTGCTTATTTTTAATTTGGGTTGACTTTACATTTTATTAGAGTTCTTTGAGACTACCTTCTGCCCGCGACTCTCACCCCTTTTTCTACAATCTGCAGGATCGAAACTATAATATTGTGTGCTTTTCCGACTCGCAAACTATATAATTCTTCACTTTAATTTTAACCTAAAATTCTACTGCTTGAACGTCTTCAAAGGCGTTCAATGTTTTTACATCACCCTTGGCCGTAAAGTGGGATTTTCTGCCCGCTACGCGAAGAGAAAATCTCACTTCTTGGCCAAGGCAAGATGTAAAACTTTTGACAAATCACGGGCGGTAATTCGTAAAGCCCCAAATCGCATATTTATGGCCCTCACCTTCGGTTCGGGCCACAGAAATCTGCGATCTGGACATTTACGAATTCACCACCCTAGGTCTGTAATGTACTATTAAAGCTGTTTCCAGTTTTACTTACCTACTTAAGTATTTTTTAAGGTTTAACTTAACGGTCCACAAAGATCCTAAATCCTAAAACAACAAGTGTAAAAGGGTTACCAGACTAAACATCTTAGTCTTATTGTTCAACTAGGTGTCCATACTATACACTACTAGGTACTATACTACTACAGCCTATTTGCGTCCCACTCTCCCACTGCTGGGCACAGGCCTCCCCTCATCATGAGAGGATTTGGGCTATACTTAGTCCCCACGCGGGCCCAGTGCGAATTGGGGACTTCACACACATCTTTGAATTACTTCGCAGATGCGTGCAGGTTTCATCACGATGTTTTCCTTCACTGAAAAGTTCATGGTAAATTCAAATTGAATTTCGCTAATAATAATTTAAACTTTAATAAGAAATCACAGCAAGAGTGTCTTAAGGCTAACGATGACAATTAGTAGCGCTTTGTTTTATTTTTATCTCCTTCTAAAAAATAAACTCATTTTTAGGTACATGTTGAAACCTGTGTAACTTCTTAAGTAATTATGTCAGATCCGTAAATTTGGTATCGACGTCTAGCCAATACCCTATACTACAAACACAGAACAAAAAAAAAGTAGGTAAACAACCTAGATTTTTCAAAAACAAATGAAATCTGAAAAAAATATGCGTTTTTGTCCTTATTATTTACGTTTTTTTTTTTTTTTTGCTCTGTTATTGAAACGTTTGCTTATGATTGTTAGATTTAATCGATTGCTGATATGTTTAACTATCTAATAAGATATTTTTTGTATTCGTAGAACGAATAATTGACAGATAATAGCAACAATACCGGGCTCAGGTGTTTGAAAATTAAAAATGCCGCCATTTTATGACCGTTGACTGAAAAAAAAAACACGTGGTGATTTATCGATGAAATTGATTGTACTACAAGCCCTTAACGGCTCCGACATCGAAGACCAGACACATTGTATATTGTTACGTTTGTGTCTGTCTTGTGTGGCCTTCCGTGATTTCCTCGTACGGCCCGGCGGAAGACCAGCGCTGGCTATTAATTTGGTAGCCAGCTCACGCTGAGCCGGGTCTTTTTATAGCGACTGTATGTTTTGTATTGTATGTCTTCTTCTTTTATTGTGCATGTCGTTATAAATAAATGATTTCTTTCTTTCTTACTTGTACAATGAAGAATTACCTACATAAGTATCTTAATTCAATATGCGGAACCCTTGCACATTTTTCTAAAAGCCACCCCTGCTCATTTTGACTCGTCCAGTTGTAAAGGGCACACACTACAATCGACACCTACCTTTGTGGTGGCAAAATGACTCGACGATATGATTCTATTCTACAGGCTGATGTTTCTTTTGTAACAAATAAATAAATTGAAAAACTTCGAAGTCGCTATAAAGTAAAAAATAGAAGTTTATTTAGTGTAACGCGCCGCTTTTCTAGTTTATTCTTGTTTTCCATCTTTCCTGACGACGACAGATTTTTCATTTTATTTCATGACAAGAGAGAATTTACGTAGGTATACCTAATGAGCGAAAAAAGAAATATATTTTGATCATTTCGTAAATGACCCTATTACAATAAAAAACAAAGAATACAATAACTTTTGCTTTTCGCGCAATACTTATCTAAAACATAATCCTACTAATATATAAATGCGAGTTTGTAAGTATGGATGGATGTTTGTTACTCTTTCACGTAAAAACTACTGAATGGATTTAATGAAACTTTACAATAATATAACTTATTCATCAGAATAGCACATAGGGTACAATTTATAAAGATATTGTGTGTATAAGCTACTCGAAATACTAATCCTGCGCATACGAAGTCGCAGGCATCAGCTAGTAGGTACTTAATATAAGTCAAAATTCAAAAAAAAAACAAATTCAATCATTTATTTAGCAAATCGGCCACATAGGGACACTTTTACACGTCAGAAAAAGTATTTACCAGCGCTTCCTAGACCCATTGCTTGAGAAGAAGCGCCGCAACAAACTCAAGCAGAAGGCCTTTTTTCAAAATTTACACGTAGTTATAAATATTTCATTACATGTATAAAATATACATATAGGTACGTACTAAAATTACATTGAAGGGATGTATAGTCCCTAACTTAAACTTAAATCGAAGATCTTAGAGATGTGTATACTTAGTCTTCAAGGGTCCAGAAAAAAAAATGGAGATAGCCTCCATTGTCAAATAAATATAAATTCCATAGATGTCGACAGTCTCAAAATGTCAATAAATAATTAAATACATCATGTTATGTATAAAAGAGTTCATTAATACATGTCAATAAGAACATGATGAGGTCTCTCGCTTAAAATGTATGACTTAGTAATATATTTGTCGCGTTAGAGGTAGTTTCCGTGCGCTCAGGTTCTGTTTCAGACATTTCGGATGTGGGCGTCAAGTTCATGCACGGGAAATAAAACACTGACTTTGGTAAACGCAATTCAATGTACTTCAGAAACTGTCTAATTACATTACGAATCACTATCACTTTACTAGGTACAGTCCGAATAGAGTTCTGATCACGAAACGCAATACAGTTCCTAGGAGAGGTGCGATCGCGGTGCCGTCTTTACTTCGACTGGCAGCCCGCGGTCCGCAGGCCCGTACCTAGACTCTGTGGAGCGCGCACTAGAGGGCGCCGCTGGCGTCTCGCTGCCGCCAATTGGTGGCCGCCGGATGGTGGTCATGAGTACGGACTCATGACTAATCAAATTTAATTCAATCATCCATTTTCAATCAAAATCCGCATTCGATACGGCCATCCGACGAAGCACACGTCCTCGTGTGTCCTTAATCTGAAACAAAAGAAAGAACACCACAGTACCGCATTCGATCGGCCATTTCTGACGTTTCTTAAGACACCCCCGATACTTGGAATTCTACTACAAATCGTTCAGTAAATGGTAAGTACTTATTACGGTTCAAACAACTATTTCATCAAATTGTATAAAATAATGTCAACGAAGTACTATTAACCTGTCTAGTTGTTTGAAATAAGTGTCTAATAATCACGTCATGTTACAACTAATTTAGACGGTGTATTTGTAACAGATTTCAACCTTTGTCAGTGCGACCTGTACTGATTTCTAATCTGCCTTTGAAATGGACCGGAAGATGAAACGAACGAAATTTGTCTAAACATAGTTAAAAGAAAAAAATGTATATGAACTGTGAAATACACCATTAAAATCAGTCCCACCTAAACATTAAATGCCTTAGAAAGAGTTTGACGTTTCATTTTACTTTTACCATCCCTGTGGTTATCAACAGTCATCCCTGTGACCTTTTATCAATAGTCATCCCTGTGACCATAAACTACCATCCCTGTGGTAAACACCATAGCCATCCCTGTGACTATAGCATTCAACTCTGTGATTCTCATGCTTGGCACCTCAGCCATCCCTGTGGCCTAGAGGTCTAAGTAAACACCCGAAAAAGTAACAAATGTTTATTCATTCATTCATATCTATATACCTATTAAGTTAATATAATTAATACATTAATTCCCAAATTAATTCATCATATGTTTATTAATTTATTATTTTAATCGATAGGTATTATTATGTAGAAATATAAAAGAAACATGAAACCACTAATAACAATGAATCAATGGAAACAATGTCCAGCTGTGGACATCTTTCACATGAAATGATGAATTGAAGTAATTGAAAAACTATATTTTTTTTTTATACTCGCATAATATCATTAAACATAGACATTATTAATGAATAAACCAATAACTTAGTTACTATGTATCTTTATGTGTTAATAACTTAGAGTAAATAATGATCATTACTGATGGTAATTAGTAATATTGGAGTAATTTTTAAATACAGCAGGTAAGTAGATAAAATATGACTAAGGCCTATTAAATCTCACTTGTAACGCTAATTTATTTTACACTTTTATATCAATCAAATTATTATTATTTTATTTTAGTCTGATTCACTACTAACTTGTTCTGGTGCGTCACCATCGGGCATTATCCTCAGTCTGTCGTGAGCATATTTATAAGTACGGTTTGAGTTCAAGGATTTTAATGTATAGCGATCGCCATCTAGAACTTCTATTATTTTAAAAGGGCCTCTAAATTTTGGATCTAGTTTCGTTTGATTACGTTCCTCGTTTTCTAGAAGGACGTAATCTCCAATAGAAAATCTATCAAACTTTGCTTTCGTGCTATCAAACCTCTTTTTATCGTACAAAGCTGATTTTTCAATTCCTGTTTTAGCAATATTCCTAACTTCATCTAAATCTACCTCTGTGTCTACCTCACTAGCCATTAAAGATAGTGGTCTTGCAACTTTACCTATCATGAGTTCGAGTGGAGAGCATTTAGTGATACGATTAACGGTGCAATTAAGTGCGAGCTGAATTTCACCTAATGAATCCTGCCAAGATTTATTTGGGTCATATTCGACGGCAGTCATCATGGACTTTAGTACTCCCATAACACGCTCTACTTGTCCGTTCGCACGTGATGAACCAGTTGCAATCAAATGAAGCTGAATATTTTTTTCGTTACAAAAATCTCGAAATTCCTTACTAGCAAAACATCTACCCTGGTCAGCTATAATTCGTGTGGGAGCTCCAAAAAGTGCTACACTATGAATGACCGCTTGGATGCTGTTTTTAGTATCGATATTATAGGAATGATATAGTAACACGTATTTTGTGAAAGCATCAATAATAACGAAAGCATATTCTTTACCATCATTTTTTCCACTCAGTTTTCCAGTGGCATCAATGTGAATAGTATGCCATGGAATAGATACTTTAGGAATAGGGTGGAGCTCTGCTGAGACTTTACCGGAGTGAGATTTTGCCACTTTACAAGTTACACAATTGTCAATAAACTTTTTAACATAGCGTGACAAGCCTTCAAACCAATAATAGTCGTAAACTTTTTCTAAAGTTTTTTCCCAACCAAGATGAACTAGGGATTCATGGACGTTATTAATAACGGACCATTTCAAAGCGCGAGGAACTACCGGGAGACATTTTGTTCTACCGTTTCTTTGAATTTTCCTATGCAAAATACCGTTGCGTAGAACGTATGTTCTAGCTATATTTTCATCCATGTGAGAGCTATTAAGATCACATATTAGTTTTGAAATTTCGCTGTCTCGTTGTTGCTCTGCTAAGAGCCAATTATCAGAGAGCTCAGTGAGATTGACACGCTTCTGTTCTATTTTATTAATAGGAGACTTAGAAGGTGATTTGGGTGGGAGGGGGTTTCGGGAGAAAAAGTCTGCATGTGACATCAATTTACCTTCCTTGTAAACAACATCAAACTCGAATGATTGGAGGTAGGCCCACCACCGATGCACCCGTGGAGCAAGGTCTGTCTTGTTCCGTGAAGCCTTCAGGGAATTGCAGTCGGTTACTACCACAAACTTCCGACCATGCAAATACTGTCGAAAATGTTTGATGGCATTCACCACTGCCAGAGTCTCTAATTCATAACTATGGTACTTGGCTTCGACTGAAGACGTGCGTTTACTATAATAAGCAATGGGACGACGTTTATTGTCGATGACGTTAATCAAAATGGCGCCGTATCCGTCAGAACTTGCATCTGTATGAAGTTCTACAGGATATCGTGGATCGAAAATTGTGAGAATGGGATCAGCCGTCAGAATAGAAATAACTTTTTGTCGAATTTCTTCGTGTTCTGGTTTCCAAGAGATTTTACCTTTCAAAGACGTTAACCGGTATAGAGGTGCCATGAGGCAAGAAAATTGAGGCACAAATTGGCGAAAATAAGAAGCTAAACCTATGAATTGCCTAAGCTGCGTGACAGTTTCAGGGGGCGGAAGTGAAGTGAGGGATTCTATTTTTCTTTGGTTTGGTCGAATTTCTCCATTTTGCACCTCATACCCTAAGAATTCAATTTTATTTTTGAGAAATGAACATTTTTTAAGATTCAGTGAAAAACCAGCCTTTGTTAGAACCTCGAGCACAATTTTCAGCCTTTGCAAGCCCTGTTCTGCAGTTTCTGATACAATAACAATATCATCGACATATACTATTACATAGTCATGTGCTAGATCACCTAGAGCGCTTATAATGGCTCTTTGAAATACCGAGATAGCATTACGCAGACCGAATGGCATAGTCACATATTCATATTGACCGTCGGGTGTTATAAAAGCCGTTCGCTCTATGGAGTCCTCACTGACAGGTATCAAGTGAAACCCACTAGCGCAATCGAGTTTGGTAAAATAATTAGCTCCGTTAAGTCTATTTATTTGATCGGATATCAGCGGGAGCGGATATCTATCTGGAACAGTGTTATCATTTAATTCACGGTAGTCTACACATAAACGGTCTGATCCGTCACGTTTTTTTTACAAGTAAGGCTGGGCTTGCAAAAGGTGAACTACTGGGCCGAATTATCTTAGCGCGTAAAAGTTCGTCAACTCTATTACGCATAGATTTACGTTCTTCAGCGGATAACCTGTATGGGCGTTTTTGTACAGTGCGATTGGGGTCAATAAGCTTAATGTCAAGTTTCCCTGTCGTAACACGCGTAGTTGGCATATCATTAGTGAAATAATCAGAGAAACTATTTAAAATCTCTAGTAAATTTGATTTATCTGAAACTGTCGCATCAGTGTTAATATTATCAAAAATTGTTGGATTATCAGCAGCACAGTTGTTTATCTGAGATGTTTTATTAACACTAAACTTATTTTCAGATATATTTACACTAAAGTTTTGTTTTAATATCTCGCGACCGATCAAAATATTACTGCGCAGGTGAATATCAGGTAAAACATGCAGCAATAGTTCTAAGGAGTGCCCATTAATATGAACCTTGCATAAAACTTGTTCGTTTGATGTAATACAACTTTGTCCAATACCACTTAAAAATACAGTATTCATTATCCGGTTTCCTTGAAATTTATCAGCTAAACTTTGCTTTATTAACGAGCACTCGGCACCGGAGTCGAATTCAAAAGAGTACGACTCACCATTGTGTTCGAAGATGCCTGATGGAGCGTCGACCGCGCACTGGTTAACGCGAAGCTCTGCTGGTTTGCCGCCCTGCGCCCGGCCGCTGCCTGCACCGCCGGGTCCCGCTCCCGCGGGTCCGCCGGTTGGTTTCGCGCTGCAACGTGCTGCGGTGTGCCCGGTTGCGTTGCACCTGAAACAAACTATACTGCCGCTGCCGCTGGCCCTTTGACCAGGTTGATGAGCTGATGAAGTCCCCGGCGTTGCAAACAGTGCCCGTGGTGTGAAGTCCATCTTCTTAGAACGGCATTCAATCTGTTTATGCCCAAGCTTTCCACATTCGAAGCATTTCATTGTGAAGGGTTGTGTAAATCTTGACTGTTTAGCCTCCGGTGCCAATTTAAAGCTATCATTATCATTAGCTTTGCGTTTCAAAAATGTAAAAGCTTGCAATTCCTTCTGGATTTGGTCGCGCGAAGTTATATCCGTAGTAAAAGCTAATCGTTGCAAACGGTTATCAAATTTGGACACATGCGCCAACACAGTAGAAACGGCGATTTCTTCTTTTGTAGCCCCTTTCCAGCGATTCATTAGCGATGTGATTAAGCGACTTGCGTAAGCTGCTAGTGACTCGTTATCATTAGGCTTAGAATTGTGAAAATTTATTAAACTACCCGCACAAGTTTCGCTATTGACAAACCGCTGTATAAACAAGTTCTTGAACTCGGGCCATGTTATGCCAGGGAAACAGATTTGAGACAACCACGCGGATGCTGCGCCCTTTAAAGCACTGCTTATTGCCATAATTAGTTCGCCGCCAGCCAGGGGTTTTTCGGTGAAGCAAATATCTGCAGTCGCGCACCAAGATCGTGCGTCGACTTCGTCCTTATCCGGGTTAAATTCTGGCAAAACGACACGACTTCTCGAGTTTGGAGACGGTGATTGTAGTGCCTTAATTAACGCCATCAATCTCTCGTTTTGTAATTCGAATAACAGCCTCCATTTGTTTTCGTTGTCGCTTTCAGAGGTTGTTGAAGTTTCGCTAGCAGTTCGTTCGGTCGCCACTTCTGATGTCGCGTTAGAGGTAGTTTCCGTGTGCTCAGGTTCTGTTTCAGACATTTCGGATGTGGGCGTCAAGTTCATGCACGGGAAATAAAACACTGACTTTGGTAAACGCAATTCAATGTACTTCAGAAACTGTCTAATTACATTACGAATCACTATCACTTTACTAGGTACAGTCCGAATAGAGTTCTGATCACGAAACGCAATACAGTTCCTAGGAGAGGTGCGATCGCGGTGCCGTCTTTACTTCGACTGGCAGCCCGCGGTCCGCAGGCCCGTACCTAGACTCTGTGGAGCGCGCACTAGAGGGCGCCGCTGGCGTCTCGCTGCCGCCAATTGGTGGCCGCCGGATGGTGGTCATGAGTACGGACTCATGACTAATCAAATTTAATTCAATCATCCATTTTCAATCAAAATCCGCATTCGATATATTTAAAGCTAATGATTATTTTTAAACGTCCTTGCAAGCATGAACAGACCGGCTCCTCGAACAGTCCCCAGCTCTGTCCTCCTCCATCCGTCTGTTCGCTATAATCTCAAAAAATACGCAACGGATTTTCATGGAGTTTTCATGGGCTTCATGAGGAAGGTTAGAGCATAATTTGCTATTACTCGTGCGAATCCGGGTGGGTCGCCAGTATATTATAGAAGGCGTCAGGTAGACGGGGGGATCAAAATCATTTGACGAACTAAAGCTATCACTTTACTAGCTTCTGCCCGCAACTTCGCCCACGTGGAATTCGGTTGTGGTGTTCCCGCGGGAACTATGCGTTTTTCGGGATAAAAAGTAGGCTATGTCCTTTCCCGGGACTCTCACTATGTATATGCCAAATTTCATCTCAATCGGTCCAGTCGTTGCGACGGGAAGGAAAAATAAACAAACAAACAAACACACCTTCACATTTATAATATTAAGTATGGAAATACTAATAACTTAATACAGTAAATATTCATATTCATATTTATTTATTTGCAACCATGAGTTATAAGGATGTTCTTAAGGTTAAACAGTACACACATGGATATAATAGAAGTCGATCCATATTCACCCTGTATAAGGTAAGGGCCGCCCAGGTAGTGACGCTCCAGGCAGGTAGGCCAAATACGGACGGCAAGGGCCAATAATGGGACACTCGTGTGAAGAGACCATTGAAATTGACCTTTAATTAGAAAACAAATAAAAGGTTTGGGGACAATTGCATGTTTGTGTGACGCTCCACAAAAAACTATTCACGAACTGATCGTTTCGGAAAATGATCTTTTTTACTGAAACTTGAAATTTTCAGTCTTACACGGTGCATGGTCTTGAAAAAGATTCTGAAATGATAACATTTTCAGAAAAAAAAGTGTGTCAAATGACCATTTTAATGGTAAATAAAAGCGAAATACCAATATCTATTAATCCTAAAATTCTTTAAAAAAAAATACGGAGGATACTTCTTGACCCGTAATTTACAGGAAAACATACCTAGTATTTGAAATAACATAAAAAAGAATCAACGAACGGAACCCTCTCCAGGCAAATTTAACTCTATTTTGCCCGGTTTTTTTTTCAATTTGAAAAGGGAAATTTCAGGGTTTTTAAACGAGATTTATTTTAATCTCAGTGTAGGTACAGGGGGTTCGAAGTTTTACGTAAATAGGGAAAGAGGCTAGTGGTCATTTTTCCATACAAACGTTCTCGACGTATTCCTCCCTGGATTTTGATCGTAGATCAATGATTTTTTTAAATAAGATCAATCGTCAGTATCTGTGTCGGTACGTTTTGCTTTTAGCGATATTTTTGTTCTTAATAGAACTAGGTCACTCCAAACAGTGCTGAAAACGGCCCGATTGAATAGGCCGCAAAGAAATGCCTGGTATGCAAAAACCAAAATAATAAACGCAAAAATCAAAACGGTCCGACACAGATAATTTCCTTCTCATCCAGTTCCCAAAATTTCATTACGATTTTTTTAATTTTGGAGGAGGAAAATGTCGAGAACGGAACCTCGATTTCGGAGTTTTTTACGTCGGATTTTTCGACGGAGCTGGAGTTGTCCTTATCGCACCTTTTGTCGCTGCGCCCGCGCCAGCGAGACAGCAACATTGATTTAAATTTCTCAAATCTGAAAAGGGGCTCAGCTCACGTTATCCTCGTAAGAGTAAGTGCCACGTGAGATTGTGAATGTCTCTTTCCCTATTTAAAACTTCGAATAGAGCCCCAGCTCTAAACGCTTGTTTTATTTAAGTAACTAAGTGTACATACAGTCAGCAGCAGAAGTAGATAAGCTGTCCAGGTGTTCAAAATGACCTACACACGCCCTTAACGTCTTAAGAATAAGGTCGTGTGTAGGTCATTTTGAACACCTGGACAGCTTATCTACTTCTGCTGCTGACTGTACATACGTTGACATGTTCCTTCATTTACTTTATGAGTGCTTATGTTAACTTAGCCTACTTATATTTGAAGTCTTAAAAAGGGATCTCGCTGTTCCCTATTTAAGACTTCGAATATAGGCCCTTGTCTCATTTTTTATGCAAGATTTGCAAACAACTGTCTAACTTAACTACCTGTAAATCAAAACATAGTGTAGGCACTTACTCATATTTTATGTTGTTCTTTCTGCCAGCGCATGGCTACAGGTGCCGAATTCAATTGCAGAATCAAATACGAGTATCTAGTTCGAGACATCATAATCATTGCAGCTGTGACAATAAGTACCTATTGATGACCAATTCGACATTCGTTGACATTCACTTTAAAATAGGTACCTATTGGAGTTCCTTAAAGTCTGTCACAGGTTTAAGCTTAATGTTTAAAAAAAACCGGCCATTAAGCGACTTCCGACCCCTGATTTTTTCAATGACGTAATTTTCAAACCGTTTCACAGGATAAGCTCTTTTAATGATAGTTTTCAAATACCATGGACTTCTTAATAATTTTCCTGTAATCTATAGGGCCCGGTTCCTATATCCACGAAACGCCTCGTTTTGCCTACGGACGGTTAAAATTTGACAGATTCTCTATGGAACAAATGTCAAAAATCAACCGTCCGTAGGCAAAACGAGGCGTTTCGTGGATATAGGAACCGGGCCTAGGTCAATAACTATCCTCCGTATTTTTTCCAAAATTTTAGGTCAAGTAGTTTCGGAAATAAGGGGGGGAGGGAATGATCATTTTTCGCCTATTTTCTTAAATAACTCGAAAAGTATTGACCAAAAAGAAAATAAAAAATATATATTTGAGATCCTCATAAGAAATATTTTCATTTGATATACCACACGAGTTTGAAAAACTTCATGTATATTTTTTCAAATTTAGCCCCCAAAAATGTTGTTTTTTTTTTTTGGCACCGCCCCTAACCATTTTCTGGTTTGCCTAAAGGTTGACTGGTAGAGAATGCCTCTAAGTTTTCTAAATGTGCAATCAAGTTTAAATAAATAAATAAAAATAGGGTCTATGATTAAAATTCATTTATTTTCGTTACACGTCCGTCCTTGGGTCACAAACTTACATATACGTACCAAATTTCAACTTAATCGGTCCAGTAGTTTCGGAGAAAATCGACTGTGACAGCCGGACGGAGAGACACGAGTGATCCTATAAGGGTTCCGTTATTACTTCTTGAGGTTCGGAATTCTAAAAATAAAAACTGACAACAAGAAATGATTTTAGGATATAGTCACGCTGTAACAGTGGCAGTCCTAAGGGTGGGGGGAGTCGTGAAGGTCATGGGGAGCAAAAAAAAAACTGTTTATTTCAATAAATTTTCTGTTTTTTTTTTACATAAACTTAACTTCTAATCTTAACTTTAAAGATTTTTTGAGTTAAGGAGTTGCGTTCATAATATTGTATAGATCTAGCCTTTCTTACATAATTTATTTACTTATATCTATTAGGTACAAAGTTCTTAAATTTATATTGGTTCTTTCTTCGGCAGATTTTCTATTTTTCTGGTCGGGCTTTACATCTAAATAGCTGATTAGCCAAAACGAAGTAGGTGCACATACTTACTTACATATTAAACGACATAACGGCGGTACTGCATTCTCTCCTTCAATTAGCTAGCCCTCGGTCGTGATTCCCATTATGGAGGGAGAAAGCTTAGCCTTCCCCGCTTTTGGAAGCTGCTGGGCCATCCTGTAATCGGAGAACATTCTCAGTTCTGTACCTGTCGGTAATATCGGATTTAGAAGCTTCGACTTGCTATTCGATTATCGCGCTCCTACGGGAACTATGCGCTTTTCCGGGATAAAAAGTAGCCTATGTCCTTTTCACGAGACTCCAACTATCTCTATACCAAATTTCATGCAAATCGATCCAGCGATTGAAGCGTGAAGAGGTAACAAACAGACAGAGTTACTTTCGCATTTATAATATTAGTATGGATAGTACGGATATTTGTTATCATGTTCTCGAAAACAGATCATTACGATTTCGATGATATCCAAATATATAAAACTCAAAGGTGACTGACTGACATAGTGATCTATCAACGCACAGCCCAAACCACTGGACGGATCGGGCTGAAATTTGGCATGCAGGTAGATGTTATGACGTAGGCATACGCTAAGAAAGGATTTTGCGAAATTTCCACGGGAACGGGAAAAAAAACGGGATTTTTCATTTTAATATTTCTGCGCATACGAAGTTGCGGGGAAAAGCTAGTTTGGTGTAAGTATAGGGGTCTTTCGGGGTGACAAATCGATTTATCTAGGTATCATATCTAGGAAACTAATTATTTCGCTTCTAGCCGATGCCCGCAAACTTCGTCCCGCGTAGACTTAGAATTTGCGTACCCGATGATACTATACATATGGACAGTTATAGTTATAGAAGTATTGAAAAATTGGCTTGACCCGTGGAAAACCCGTGCCCGTGGAAATATCGGGATAAAATGTTAACATACTACTACTACTACTACAGCCTAATTTGCGTCCCACTGCTGGGCACAGGCCTCCTCTAATCACGAGAGGGTTTTGGGCTATAATCCCCTCGCGGGCCCAGTGCGGATTGGGGACTTCACACACATCTTTGAATTGCTTCGCAAATGCATGCAGGTTTCCTCACGATGTTTTCCTTCACCGAAAAGCTCAGTGGTTAATTCAAATTGAATTTCGCACATAAGTAAACTTAGAGGTGCGAGCCGGAATCGAACCCCCGACCCTCTGCATGAGAGGCGGTAGGTCGAACCATTAGGCCACCACGGCTTCACGGCACGGCACGGCACGGCTATGTTAACATAGGATACTTTAATTAATAATACTTTAATAGGATAATAATTATTGCCCGGGTCTCAAACTATCTCCATACCAAATTTCATCCAAATCCACTCCACTCCAGTCCACTCGTTGCGACGTGAAGGAAGGACAAACAAACAAACACACTTTCACATTTATAATATTAGTATGGATTTTCAACCGAACTAAGCTCGTACTTAATTGTAAATCGAGTGAGAAGTTTCAGAATGGCTCGCGACCTCACGTGCGCAAGAGTCGAAGAATAGGTACTTACTCGCCGTATTAGATGGGATGTTGCAAAAAAGATAGCGGCCAAGATCTAAATAAGTTACTAAAACCGCTACTACTACTACTACAGCCTATTTGCGTCCCACTGCTGGGCACAGGCCTCCCTCATCATGAGAGGGTTTGGGCTATAGTCCCCACGCGGGCCCAACGCATTTGGGACTTCTCACACATCTTTGAATTGCTTCGCAGATGCGTGCAGGTTTCCTTTCACTTTTCCTTCACCAAAAAGCTCGGTGGTAAATTCAAATTGAATTTCGCACATAGTATTCAATTCAATTCAATCATTTATTCAGCAAATTGGCCACATAGGGGCACTTTTACACGTCAGAAAAAGAATTTACCAGCGCTTCCTAGACCCATTGCTTGAGAAGAAACGCCGCAACAAACTCAAGCAGAAGGCCTTTTTTCAAAATTTACAAAATTTACATTATATGTATAAAATATACATATAGGTACGTACTAAAATTACATTGAAGGGATGTATAGTCCCTAACTTAAACTTAAATCTAAGATCTTAGAAATGTATAGTCTCCAAGGGTCCAGAAAAAAAAACAATAATAATAATAAAATAAAATAAATGGAGATGTCCTCCATTGTCAAATAAATATAAATTCCATAGATGTCGACAGTGTCGAGTAAACTTAGAGGTGCGAGCCGGAATCGAACCCCCGACCCTCTGCATGAGAGGCGGTAGGTCGAACCACTAGGCCCACGGCTTCCCGCTTAACTCAGATTTATTTGTATGAATTTGACGTGGGTTAAGAGACTAACCCGAGGTTAGCGGCATGATGCAGGGGCTAAGAGGAACGATTTATGCTCTGCAAGCTTTAGCCCATGACTTCGCTCGGTTTGATGATTTGATATTTTTGCAATACCTCGGCAATAGAACCTTTGGATTGGAAAAGTATTATCATTCGGTATGTCGGGGCAAGTGCGCCAGGGTTGCGTAGACGCGTGCAGGTTTGCGCGATGTTCTCCTTCGCCGAAAAGCTCAGTGATAAATTCAAATTGAATTTCGAACATAAGTAAACTCAGAGGTGCGAGCCGGAATCGAACCCCCGACCGTCTGCTTGAGAGGCGGTAGGTCAAACCACTAATTAGTAATCATACACAGAACGAAAGAACGCGAAAACAGGGGTCTTTCCTGTGGACAATGCAAAAGTTAACGGCTTGGGTATACATAAGTTATGTTTTTATCATACAAGTTATAAGATAGGATTTGTATGTACATGTATGTAAAGGCCCAGCAAGAAATTAGGCTTTTAACCCCCTTAACTTTGGGCTGTCCGCAGGAAAGATTTGTAACCTTAACTCATACTAAAAAATGTGTATGACTCTAATTACGCTACCACGGCTTCATCAGAACCTCCTACTGCTATTGACAGGTGTTAAATATATGGGTCAATATTTTGGCAGCCACTTCCCGGTGGTGTAAAAATACACAGCAAAGTATGCCAAGTGATGCGCGCGGCTAGCGACTGAATTACGCTTTTTACTTACATAATACGACTAGGTACGTTTGCCCGCGACTTTGTCCGCTTGTCATTCGGTAGAGCGGTAGAGCGTTCCCGTGGACACGTGCTAAAAAGGGATAGGTACGCACTTCCTTCTCCGGGATAAAAAGTAACTGGCTCCCTAACGGAACCATGGACTCGACTAGATTTTGATATCAAGCAAAACTTAATATTTTGACGCTGACTGGGGCTATATTCGAAGTCTTAAAAATTCAAAATTCAATCATTTATTCAGCAAATTGGCCACATAGGGGCACTTTTACACGTCAGAAAAAGAATTTACTAGCGCTTCCTAGACCCATTGCTTGAGAAGAAGCGCCGCAACAAACTCAAGCAGAAGGCCTTTCTTCAAAATTTACACATAGTTATAAAATTTTCATTACATGTATAAAATATACATATTGGTACGTACTAAAATTACATTGAAGGGATGTATAATCCCTAACTTAAACTTAAATCTAAGATCTTAGAGATGTATAGTCTCCAAGGGTCCAGAAAAAGAAAATATTATGGAGATGGCCTCCATTGACAAATAAATATAAATTCCATAGATGTCGACAGTTTCAAAATGTCAATAAATAATGAAATACATCATGTAGGTATAAAAGAGTTCATTAATACATGTCAATAAGAATGATGAGGTCTCTCGCTTAAAATGTTTGACTTAGTAATTATAGCTAATATTATTTTTTCACCTCAGCAGCTCGAACAAGTAGACTTTGCTGTCAGAAATCAGTGAGCAAAATCGTGTTTGTTTCACTGAGTGAGACAATAGTTATTTGTTATGCAAGGCTGCAAAGTTGTTGTTTGCTGTGAGTGCGTGATTGAGACCCGAGTGAACGAAGGATTCTAGGGTTGAACCACGAGCGAAGCGAGTGGTTCAAATATAGAATCCTGAGTGTAACGAGGGTTTCAAGGCACGAGACCGCAAACGACTTTGCTGCTGAGCGCAACACAAAATTTTTCACCTCACGCGCGATTTTTCGGGAAGAAGACTTAGTTCGGCGTCACGTACAGTTTGTGCTAACTCTGGAGGAGTTAAATTCGTATCGTCATCGCTAGAATCGCTCATATTTTCTTTATTACTTCGTATAGGTATTCTAAATTACAAAACCAGCAATCTAAAACTTTTATTTTTATTTTATTTTTAATGTTTTTTTTTTCCGGAGGTTGCGTTCCAAATCACTCTTACTCGTACTTCAAGATTCAATTATTCATTGAATACAGTTAAAATATACACATATTTAAGTATTTTTGTGATAAAACATAGTGAAATAATGAAATACATCTGAAACGGTGTATTATTAATATAATTTTAATAATGATGATATCAAGTAAATTGAACCTTTATTTTAATAAAACTCTCACGACGAATTGCGTTTCAGAACGTATCGTTGTTTTTTGATTGTGCCAGTGGCGTCATGCGTCGTTCGAATTTCAAAAACACTTTCCACGCTAGCGGATAAAAACAACTTTTGCGCTCGGATATCAAGCTGCAAAACGACCACTTTCTAGCGAGTGAGGTGAAAAGAATTTTTTTAATTTGTTTTTTTTTATCCATTTATCCCATCAGACAATCCCAACAGGCAAAAGCAAAGGCCTAAGCCATGCAGCCACAGTTAAATCGTTCCCGCGCTTTTTCTTTTTTTTTTTAATTCGATAACTGCGAATGGTCATTTCATACTGCGGCATCTAACTAGTAAATACTTCTTATACCAATAATTCAAACTATCTCGATTTTATCAGCTCTCTCTTTTAATTTCTTTGAGAAAAGAGGTAGAATTATATTAGGCCAGTCTTAGTGCGAATCTATTTTCGTAGAAAAAGAAACAGAACAAGAAACGGTCGGATACGCGCAACGCATCAGTACCAACCTGTATTTTTAGAAATTAAAATTATACGTTGATTTACTTTCTGAAAATCTTAATTTCTTTTTAATTACTTATATTTCATATAATTATGTTATTTATAATCATTTTAAACTAAAGTTTTAATTTGAAGGAAATTTAAAGTTTTCAAATATTACCGAATAAATTCGAAATTTATCATTGTACTAGTTTCCGAACACACGTCTAGAAAATTGCCGCCATTCTTTATTCATATCTTTCTTCTTCATTTACGACAAATTAATTTTAATTAATTCTTTTAAATCATAAAATTCAATTAATCTTTTGAGTGAAAGCAGTGAAAAAGTGTTATTCCATATTTTTCGTGTTGTAAGTATTCTTTGCAAGTACCTTTTATGCGTTCTCGCTACTGAGGTGAAAAATTGTATGTGCTACTCGAGAGCAATTTCTTTTACTTCTCGTGCCCTTGAGTCCTTCGCTAGCTCAAGATTCTAAACTAGAATCACTCGCTAAACGCTCGTGATTCAACTATAGAATCTTTCGCTAGCTCAGGACTCAAACATGGCACTCGAAGCAAAAAACAATTTTGCTCTCTTGTTGCACAAATAACTATTTCACCTCAGCAGCTCGAACAAGTAGACTTTGCTGTCAGAAATTAGTGAGCAAAATCGTGTTTGTTTCACTCAGTGAGACAAAGTATTTTTTTAATTTGTTTTTTTTAATCCTTTTATCCCATCAGACAATCCCATCAGGCAAAGGCAAAGGCTTAAGTCTTGCAGCCACACTTAAATCGTTCCCGCGCTTTTCCTTTTTTTTTTTATTTGATTACTGCGAATGGTCATTTCATATTGCGGCATCTAACTAGTAACTACTTCTTATACCAATAATTCAAACTATTTCGATTTTATCCGCTCTCTTCTTTTCATTTCTTTTAGAAAAGAGGTAGAATTATACTAGGCTTAAGTCTTACTGCGAATCTATTTTCGTAGAAAAAAAAACTGAATGAGAAACGTTCGGATACGCGCAACGCATCAGTACGCCGTATTTTAAGACATTAAAATTATACGTTGATTTAACTTCTGAAGTTCTTACAATTTTCAAATGACTTATATTTCATATAATTATGTTATTTGTAATCATTTTAAAGTAAAGTTTTAATTTAAAGTAAACTAAAAGTTGTCAAATATTACCGATTAAATTAGAAATTTATCATTGTACTAGTTTCCGAACATACTTTTGGAAAATTGCCGCCATTGTCTCATGTCAAATCATGTCTTTCTTCTTAATTTTCGATACCTAACTTTAAAGTAATTCTTTTAAAACATGAAATTCAAGTAATAATTTGAGTGAAAGGAGTGAAGAAGAAATGTTATTTCATATTTTTCGTGTTGTAAGTATTCTTTGCAAGTACCTTTTATGTGTTCTCGCTACTGAGGTGAAAAATTGTATGTGCTACTCGAGAGCAATTTATTTTACTTCTCGTGCCTTTGAGTCCTTCGCTAGCTCAAGATTCTAAACTAGAATCACTCGCTGAACGCTCGTGATTCAACTATAGAATCTTTCGCTAGCTCAGGACTCAAACATGGCACTCGAAGCAAAAAACAATTTTGCTCTCTTGTTGCACAAATAACTATTAAACGTCCTTGCAAGCATGAACAGACCGGACCCCACAGACAGCACCCGTTCACGAGCGTGACGCGTATCTCAGCCATCGCCTCCCTCAGCCATTTCTTAGGGAAGGTGGCGACCCGATCAACGACGCCGCTGTAAGCAAGGACCAAATCGAGCATGCCATGCTCTAGCTGCTGGACAAATTAGGAAGTGAAAGAAAAAAAAACCGGCCAAGTGCGTGTCGGGCCACGCGCAAAGTATAGGGTTCCGAAGTTGACGATGCCCACAGTAGGTACCTTTCTAAGACTTATTAACATCTAGATAGCCTTAAATAGGGATCTCGCTGTTCCCTATAGGATCGCTCACGCGTCAGTAGAACTTTAAATCTAGCTGCTGAAGTTCACGCGACACGTGAGCGATCCTATAGGCAACGATCCCTATTTAAGACTTAGAATATAAGCCCTGGTTTTGTTAAACCATACCACTGCAGCACTGGCGTGATTCTTCCGTTACTCGCTGATTGACTGATGACAACGCACAGCCCAAAACACTGGTCGTAGGAAACTGAAATTGTTTCATATAGGTTCCCTGGGGAGTGTGGGGAAGCACTAAGAGAAAATTTCCCGAAATTCCCACGGAAACGGAAAAAAACGGGATTTATATGTTATTGTTTCTACGCATACCTTACTTACCAAGTCGCGGGAAAAAGCTTGTATTGTATATGAGAATAGTCTTAAAATGGTTGCGTGAAATAGTTTCCAATACTACTTTAATAAAATAAGTACTAGATGTCGTGTGATTAGCTGTTCGCAACTTGTTTGGCTGGTCTTGTTATGAAGGAATTTGCTCAAGAAATAATTACGGTCTTGGATAGCTGGATAATGGTTGGCAGATCAAAGTTACCGATACTGATATAGCCCAGTCGAGGGAAAATTGTCGTCAGAAATCTAAAACCGGCCAAGTGCGTGTCGGGCCACGCGCAAATTATAGGGTTTTGAAGTTGAGGATTCCCACAGTACCTTTCTAAGACTTATTAGCATCTAGCTAGCCTGTGGTATGACGTGCCCGCCCGACGCCCCTGCCGCTCGAGAAAAACCATCATTATAAGTTGGTCGACTATGACTCGTAAGTTTGTACAGCCTACTTAGCTCTGATAGTTTTCCTTTCAACTACGTTATATATGCCACAACCGTGATTTTTTTCAGCCATCCAAATACCACCATTTAGCTGGCAGGGGGGGGGGACACGTGACTCTAACAAAAAATAGCACTTTAAAGCTTAATATTTCACAAACGCATCACTTAATCAAAAAATGGTTTTAACAAACCCACAATATTTTTTTAAGACCTATTCAACGATATGCCGCACCATGGGGTACGCAAGAAAAAAAAATTACATCCCCACTTTACGAGTAGGGGAGGTACCCTATAAAAAAATATATTTCAAAATTTTATTGTACCACTTTGTCAGCGTAACTAATATGCATATTCATGCCAAATTACAGCTCTCTAGACCTAAGCATCTCCGAGCAATAGTGCGGACAGACGGACGGACGGACGGACATGGCGAAACTATAAGGGTTCCTTGTGGACTTCGGAACCCTAAAAATGACGAATTTAAGATGTTCCAATGATATCGTTGTATAGACTCATTGACACCATCGGAAGATAAATGCTCGAAAAATCGAACAAAAATATAGAAAACCGACGTCAAACTCCGAAACACTGTGTAGTTCAGTAGTAGATCGCCATTGCATATCTATACTACTACTACTACAGCCTTTTTGCGTCCCACTGCTGGGCACAGGCCTCCCCTCGTCATGAGAGGGCTTGGGCTATAGTCCCCACGCGGGCCCAGTGCGCATTTGGGACTTCTCACACATCTTTAAATTGCTTCGCAGATGCGTGCAGGTTTCCTCACGGTGTTTTCCTTTCACCGAAGAGCTCATGGTAAATTCAAATTGGCTTTCGCACGTAAGTAAACTTAAGAGGTGCGAGCCGGAATCGAACCCCCGACCCTCGGCATGAGAGGCGGTAGGCTTTTTTCCACCATATTTATACAATATACCTATATCGTAAATTGCAGGACGACGACTCTGCAGCTTTCGCACGCAGTTTGAATCGGATTAAAAAAATGATTTGATTTTTTTTTCTTGTATAGTCTGTCTAATCTGTAATATAGTAAGTATAGAAACATTGTTTTTCACCTCACTGGCTCGAAAGTGGTCGTTTTGCAGCTTGATATCCGAGCGCAAAAGTTGTTTTTATCCGCTAGCGTGGAAAGTGTTTTTGAAATTCGAACGACGCATGACGCCACTCTCACAATAAAAAAAACAACGATACGTTCTGAAACGCAATTCGTCGTGAGAGCTTTATTAAAATAAAGGTTTAATTTACTTAATATCATCATTAATAAAATTATATTAATAATACACCGTTTCAGATGTATTTCATTATTTCACTATGTTTTATCACAAAAATACTTAAATATGTGTATATTTTAACTGTATTCAATGAATAATTGAATCTTGAAGTACGAGTAGGAGTGATTTGGAACGCAACCGCCGGAAAAAAAAACATTAAAAAAAAAAAGTTTTAGATTGCTGGTTTTGTAATTTAGAATAATGTAATTTAGAATTATACGAAGTAATAAAGAAAATATGAGCGATTCTAGCGATGAAGATACGAATTTAACTCCTCCAGAGCAGTGGCGGACTAAGGGGGGGGCGGCGGGGGCGGTCCGCCCCGGGCCCCCGGTCCTAGGGGGCCCCCAAATCACCAAATAATATAGTACTTCACAGTGTCATGCATGACAGATTTAAGTGTTCCCTTTGTAATATTCACATGTATTTCACTGTTTCAATAAACAATTTGTATTTGTATTTGTATTTGTATTTGTACTTAAGGCAAAAAAAACTTGAAAAAATAGTTTCGACCAGGCAGCGGCATAAATGTACAACCTCACGCTCGAGGTCCCGAGGCAAATCTTTCGTTCCTATAGGGCCCCAGCCCCGATAATTTACAAAATTGCACAACTGAAATTTTTGGATTTTCCTTTCTTTCCTCGCGGCCTCTTGGGCCGGGGCCCCCTCAGCTCAGGTAGTGAGTTAGGGAATTTTGCCCGTTCTGCCACGCGCCACTTGGCAGTGGCGCAGTAAAATTCGGGCAAAATAGGGTGGGCCCTATTGTTACGCCAATGTTCTGGTTTTGACCTAGTTGACTTTAGGGCCCCCACATCCCAACATTCCCAACTCTAAGGTCCAAGCACTTGATTTTTTCGGAAATAAAGGAAACAAATCGTCATAGTCTAAGGCTATTAGTAATAAGCTCGCTCGCGGTATCGTGTTAAGCGCATAATATGGACTCCGTGGGAACATAATGATAATACGTAAAATAATCCATACATCAGCATGTGCTTCAAATCCGGTAGTTAAAATTTTTTGCAGACTTGTTTATGATGTTGCCCTATGTATAATCCAAGTTTGTGACCTCGAGTACCGAACGCAACTTTGTCAAAAATAAAAAAACTGCGAAAATTTCGGCTGTTTTTCAGATTTTGGCGATTTTGACCCCAATGAACTAGTTTTTGATACCACCTTTTCAGGATGTTTTTAAAGAAGATTTTTAGTTAGACTTCAGCCCACTACTTCGCCCGCGTGGAATTTGGTTATCGCGCTCCTGCGGAAACTATGTGGTTTTCCGAGTTAAAAAGTAGCCTATGTCCTTCTAATCCAGTAACTTTATACATCAGCGTGTGCGCGAAATCCGGTAGTTCTGATTTTTTGCAGGCTTATTTAGGACTAGCTTTTCCCCGCAACTTCGTATGCGCAGAAATATTAAATGTAAAATCCCGTTTTTTTCCCGTTCCCGTGGGAATTTCGCAAAATCCTTTCTTAGCGTATGCCTACGTCATAACATCTACCTGCATGCCAAATTTCAGCCCGATCCGTCCAGTGATTTGGGCTGTGCGTTGATAGATCACTATGTCAGTTAGTCAGTCAGTCACCTTTGAGTTTTATATATTTAGATATTGGTCTAATGTGTCATTCAAGTTTGTGACTTAGAGCGCCGAACGCAACTTTGTCAAAAATAAAAAATAAACGAGTAAATTCCGGATGCTTTCCAGATTTTGGGTTATTTTGCCCCTAAAGAACTAGTTTTTATAATACTTTCTCAAGAAGTTTTTAAAAAAGACTAAATTTGCTATAATATGAGACTAAAACCGTCTCTGTGTACCCAATAGTTTCTGAGATAAAGCTTTTCAGAAAAATTTTCAAAACTTCGCAATATTTTAGAAGTCATCGAACAACTCTATCAGGATGTTTTTCCAATTACCTTCGAAGGATTGTGCTAGTGTTGCTCGTGTGGAGTCACGAATTGGAGCCACCTGTAGCATTTTTATATCCTACTTGTTCAGTATTAAACCTTTTTGTAATATATATGTTATTTTTCTATTTTATTTCTTTAATATTCGATTTTGAAATCTAGACATTATTGACATTAAAAAACAAGATATCAAGCCAACTAATGCTTTTATTTTATTTAACACAATACATTATAATTATTATATTACTTATTTATCAAACACTACTAGTTTTTGAAGGCGATTTTGTATGCACAGAAACATCAAAATGTAAACTCCCGTTTTTCCCGTTCCCGTTAGAATTTTAGAAAATTGTCTCTTAGTGCGCCTCCACACTTTCTAAGGAACCTACATGCAGTGCCGGATTAACCCATAAGCAAATTAAGCAATTGCTTAGGGCATCACGTCTTGGAGGGCACCACACACGGCAAAAAAAAAGATAACTCAAATCTAATTTCCTTTTTTTTTAAAGGAAACCGCTTTCAAAATAGATCCCACTGAAATTCACAAAATAATTTTGATATACCCCACCCCTATCCTTATCCAGTCCCTATCCTGTCTCTATTCCTACCCCTAAAAAAATATGGTCAAAAAGTAAGTAATCCTAATACGAAATTTAATAATCATCTGGGCTTAGTTTTTGATGTTGGTGCCAAAACAATTATTTTTCGAGAATGTTTGGTTTTATACATTCGTCGTATTATTTTCCGTCTTTGGCAGCACTATTTTTATTTTCGTTGATGTGGTACCGAACTTCAAAAACCAAGGCGCGTAGTAAGGTGAAATACCACATTCTGGTCGCGTTTAAACGCCTAAAACTAAAAATTGGGCCAAATATAAGTTACCAAATAAAGAAATAATATATTTGAAGGTTTGATATGTTCTCTTCAATCTGAGCTATGGAAATTGCGATTCGTCCAGATTGTACTTACAAAAAAAAATCAAGTAAAGCATTTTTCAAACATTGAAATCGCTACGCTCAATATCTAGTACACCATGATTTTACACGGGATGTCCAGAAAAATAAAACTTTATTTAGTTTTTCATAATCTGAGCTGTGGATATTGTAAAATAATCATATTTTTTCTCAAAAACCGTAAATAAAAATAATTCCGTCATGAAAGTTGCGGTGGGTACGTGCGCGGACAATGCTAGTGCACGTACCGCAACTTTTGAAGAAGACATACATACCTATCAATTGCTCAAATGTATTTTTTCAAGCATTTTGGCCCAATTTTAGTATTGGGCGTTTAAACGTGTCCAAATTGGGTTTCGTTTACGCGCCCTAAGCTCAGATAATTATTAATTTTCGTATTATTAGATTTATTAGAAGTTACTTACTAAAGCAACAATTCCAATACATTATAGTGTTATAACTCAAACGGTAATATTAGCCAGTGTTATCAATGCAAGCTCCCAGTCGGCTTGACTCCGTCATCCAGAACTATTCTCATGATTTTTCATCCAATTTACAGAAAACCATTACAAATTACATACTAAAACCTTTCTCAAGAACTAATCTATTTGTGAAAACCGCATCCAAATCGGTTGAGCCAAACGCGAGATAAACGTGGACAAACATACGGGTCAAACGTAGAATCTCCTTTTTTATGGAGTCGGTTAAAAACAGCACCGGAAAAATTTGTTTGCAAAGAAAGTTACTTGAGCACGGGGGTGGGGGGCACACAGGCGTGGATTGCTTAGGGCATCAAGTAGTCTTAATCCGGCACTGCCTACATGCCAAATTTCAGCTTCGAGCGTTGCCTGCTAACTATAGGTGAAACATGGCAGTAGTTCGATGGTTACCCCAAAGTTCTTTTGGTGTGTGTGACGCACAGCTGAAACTGCTGGTCGTAGGAAGCTGAAATTTGGCATGTAGGTTTCTTAAGAGGTGTAGAGGTGCATTAAGAGAGGATTTTCCAAAATTTCTACGGGAACGGGAAAAACGGGAGTTTAAATGTTGATGATTATGCATGCGCATACGAAATCGCCTTCATAAGCTAGTAGGATATAAAAATACTACAGGTGACTCCAATTCGTGACCCCACACGAGCAACAGTAGTACACTCTGATGGAGGTAATTGGAAACACATCCTGCTACAGCTGTTCGAGTGACTTCTAAAATATTGCGCAGTTCTGAAAAATGATGAATTCTGAAAAGCTTTAGCTCAGAAACTATTGGGTACATAGGGACGGTTTTAGTCTCATATTATAGCAAATTTAGTCTTTTTTAAAAACTTCTTGAGAAAGTAGTATAAAAACTAGTTCTTTAGGGGCAAAATCGCCAAAATCTGGAAAGCAGCCGAAATTTTCTCTTGTTTTTTTGACAAAGTTGCGTTCAGCGCTCGAGGTCACAAACTTGGATTATACATTAGGCCAAAAACAAAAACAAGCCTGCAAAAAATCAGAACTACCAGATTTCGCGTTCCCACGGAAACTAAATACGTTTTTCGGGATAAAAATTAGGCTATTCCTATGTCCTTCATCGGGACTAGAATTATCTCCATCCATACCAAATTTCATCTAAATAGGGATGACGACATGGTGAAGAAATCGAAATTCTAATTAGTCCGTCAGTCAGGTAATAAAAAAATATTAGACACGTATTTTTTGTTTTATCAAATTAACAAAGAATGACTTAGTTAAAACGCATTAAAGTTGGAGAGTGGGGGCTAACTACGTCACCGTTAGGTATAAATCGTACCTAACCGTGACGTCACGCTACATTTCAATATATCTCCGTATAAGTTTGATTATGTGAAAAAAGAAAAAATACGTGTCAAATACTTTTCAATAATCTTCCTGATAGACTAAGGAAAAAAAGTTGTCGTCATCCCTATTGGTGAAGCGATTTGAGCATGAAGACGCAACAGAGAGTCAAAGTTACTTTCGCTTCGTATTTATAATATTAAGTATGGATGTTTAAATGCAAATGAGCAGACAGGCCACCTGATGGTAAGGGAACAAATTTCAACTAAAGGTGTTAGGTAGTCAGTGCACGAGAGCCTAACATACACCATCAACACATCTATCTACACAGGCAAGGAGGGGGGCCCCATTTCGATTTTCCGCCCCGGGCCCCCGACAGGCTTAGTCCGCCACTGCTCCAGAGTTAGCACAAACTGTACCTACGTGACGCCGAACTAAGTTTTCTTCCCGAAAAATCGCACGTGAGGTGAAAAATTTTGTGTTGCGCTCAGCAGCAAAGTCGTTTGCTGTCTCGTGCCTTGAAACCCTCGTTACACTCAGGATTCTATATTTGAACCACTCGCTTCGCTCGTGGTTCAACCCTAGAATCCTTCGTTCACTCGGGTCTCAATCACGCACTCACAGCAAACAACAACTTTGCAGCCTTGCATAACAAATAACTATTTTCAGGGCATAAGTAGATAACTAGGTACAATAACACTGTATTTTCAAAAGCGACGCCAAAATCAGACGCGTGAAACATTATTTAAAATTACGAAATCGTCAACATAATTTAGGTATTTTGAGGAGTTTCTTCACTTCCTCGTGGATCCCATAATCAGAGTGTAAATTTGAATAAAATGGGATCAACGTGGACGATCGAATACCTACTCTTTCGAGTCCAAGATGAGTTTTGGAAATGAGTCCATAAAGGGCGCTACAGACGACCCTACTTGCAAGGCCTGCATGCAGGGCCACTGCCAAATCGTGCCGTCTTGTAGGCTTGCAGGGCCGACTTTTTAATTGCCCCTGCACCTTGCGAGCCCGACGCCACAGATTAGGTAGGACACACGATAGGAAAAACACTCCTCACCCTTAAGCAGGGTCGTGTGTAGCGCGGTCGGGCCGATTTATGTCGCTATTTTGTATCTATAGCTTGAGATGATATATTTTTTTTTTTGTTATGGCACTAGTGAGCTGTGTGCCAGTGTCTAGTAAAAACTTTAGGAAACTCGCGATTAAAAATAGGATAGGAAAGGAACACAGTAGGATTTGATCAGGAAAGTTATGGGAAAGAAAATGAAAAAGGATGATAAAGGAAAAAATACATATTTATATTTTAATATCATTTAAAATTATGAAAGAGGATAAAGTATTATAATACATACGAGTGAACATTAGAAGACAAGATAAGCGTGTAGGCAGAGGAACGTTAAGGGAGCAAAGGCTGGAAAAGAATAAGGATCGGTCGTACAGAGGGCAGAAGGAGATGATAACTTTGAATCTGTTTTTGCCTACGTCAAATGTCAAAACTGACAATTTCTATATTTTTAAACACTACGAAAGACTTGAGAACACGACTCAACGTTCAATACAGTCACACTAATGAGTCGTTCCAGTTGTTAGTTATTCCAACAGCACTGCGGCAGGCCCTGCTTGCAGGACTGTGTGGAGCAACATCCCCTGAGGCAGGTACTAGATGCAAGCCCTGCCAGAAGGGCTGTCTGTAGCGCCCTGCGACGGAGGTCTGAGGTAACAAACAGAGGAAAAAAACATACAGCCGAGTTGAGAACCCCCTTTTGGATTTTTTATAACTCTGTTAAAAAGTGCCTAGTTAGTTTTGACTGAAATATTCAATTGAATAGATTAGCCTTAAGTTTGAATGCTCATAGTTCGGATGCACCGGACATTATCGGCGGGAAAGGCGGCCATATCTCAGCCTCAGAGATCGGGAAAACGCGGGTCGAAGTGAAAGAGGCCGCGGAAACACATTTACTATATATGTATATATATATATATATATATAATATGTATATATTTTTAAATATTTGCATTGTGTATATTTATTTGTGTATATCTTGTATTCATTATTATGTATGTTTTGTTTTCTTATTTTTACACCGCCCATCATTGTTTTCTTTTCGCATTCTCCACTTTCAAGGTTGACTGGAAGAGATCGCTGCTTAGCGATAAGTCTGCCTGTTGTTTACCTATTAGCTGCGTATTCTTTTTGTGTTTTCTGTGTTTTGTATATATGGTGTTCAATAAAGAGTATTGTTGTTGTTGTTGTTGTTGTTGTTGTTGTTGTTACTTTGCCATGAAAACTGCTAGCTGTTGGTCTGGTATATACACCTAGGTCGCTTATTACCAAGGGGGATGGGATGACAGCGGGGACGGGTGAGGGTTGCGGGGAGACAAATCAGGCACATTGCACGAAACACACTGGCGGTCAACAAAAGAAAACAGCAAATAAGTAAACTAAGTTCATGCGACTCTATGGTAGAATTAAAATAGCAACCCTGCGAAAGGTTGCAGGTTCGAATCCCGCTAAGGGTATACTTTGTTTTAGTAACAAACACAAATGACGGTAAAGTACAGTCAGCGTATAATTTTCGGATTCTGTAACTTACAGAATGAATCTAACAGTGTCTTTTCGAGCTTGACTTTATTTCTATGTAAGGAAGTTTTATTTCCATACAGCGAGATTCGAGTGTAAAAAGATTTTTATTTTATTACTCGACTAGTTTCTGCCCGCGACTTTGCCCGCGTGGAAGTCGGTTAGCGCGTTCCGGGAGGTTAGCGGGAACGATGCGTTTTTCCGGGATAAAAAGTCGCCTAAGTCCTTTCACGGGACCCCAACTATCTCCATGCCAAATTTCATCCAAATCGGTCCAGCGGTTGAAGCGTGAAGAGGTAACAGACAGAGTTACTTTCGCATTTATAATATTAGTATGGATTTATAAAGAATCAGTTAAATTGCTCAAAGCCTGTCGCTTACACCTCGTCCCAATACCGCAGGAGTCTCAGGGAAGCTGCCAAATAGCTGTAAAAATTGTGCTTAGAGACACCTTTAGGGTTGTCACACAAATGAGAAAGACAACGAATTAAAATATTCATTAGGTACTCGGGTAGATTATCAGTAGTTTATGTAACTGCTACATAATAAAGGTAGCGGCTCGTTTCATAAAACCCCACTCGTGTTTTAAGGCCTAATTATGTGCAGTTGCAAACACAACTTTACCTACACTCATTTTATAAATCCTCTAAGATGCTTCAAAATCTGTCAACAATGGCGGCAATTCGAATACGTCGTGTCTCACATTCGATTTTCAAAAAGCATAGACTAAATAGAGCCAAAATTTGAATTTGGAACAAACTTTCGCTCTGTCTGACGAAGAATATAGGCGGGCATTGCTGTTCGAAGATGTTCGAAATTTGAATGCTATTAGACCATCGAATTTGATGGTCTAAGGGTGAGTTGATTCAAACCGTCCGTTAAAGTTAAAGTTAACGTTTAGGATAAAATGTCATTTCTGTATGGAATGACAGCTCGGCGGCCATATTTAACGATCAGGAGTCGGTCAACTATGCACGAATCAACTCACCCTTATACAGCTATTAGAACATTTTCACAGATAAGACATCTGTTCTAAGTAAACAGTTTATCTTAATGCTGGTCATAATTTGCGGTTTTTGAACGCATCATAGAGGGTTTATGATGAGTGTAGATAAAAATACAAACTTGAATATTTATGTAAGGATAATATATTAAGGCGGTTCCTATATCCATAGAACGCCTCGTTTTGGCCACGGATGGTTAAATTTTGACATTTGTGCTATGGAGTATACGTAAAGCTTTAACCGTCCATACTTAGTCAAAACGAGGTGTTTTGTGGCGATAGTAACCCGGCGTTATGTTGTTATGATAAGTACTTTTCATCCTGATGTTGGTAACACTGCTACACACTTTTGTATATATCAAGTGCCGGTTGATTCAAGTACAGTTGACGGACTCCTGGTCGTTAAATATGGCCGCCGAGCTGTCATTCCATACAGAAACGTCATTTTGTCGCATAGTAAAATATTTAACGTTAACGTTAACTTTAACGAACGGTTTGAATCAATCGACCTTAATACTAGCTGGTGCCCCGCGACTTCGTCTGCGCAGGATTAGTATTTCGAGTAGCTTGTATACACAATACCTTTATAAATTGTAGACTATGTGTTATTCTGATGTATAAGATATATTATTGTAAAGTTTCATTAAAATCAATTCAGTAGTTTTTACGTGAAAGAGTAACAAGCATCCATCCATACTTACAAACTTTCGCGTTTATAATATTACTAATATTAGTCTAATATATAAAATTCTCGTGTCACAGTGTTTGTAACCAAACTCCCCCGAAACGGCTCAACCAATTCTTTTGAAATTTGGAGTGTATGTTCAGTAGGTCTGAGAATAGGACGTAAGCTATTTAAAATAAAAAAATCGAAGGCGGTACGAAGTCCGCGGGGTCAGCTAGTTCTTAAATTAAAATATCATTCTTGGTAGATGAGAAATATCTTCTTACACTTTACTAATAATAAATACGGTAATAAAAAATTGGCGTTTGTGAACACAGATGGTTGGCCAAGGTAAAGTACGGTGTATTTTTGTAAATATAGACATTGTTTAAGTACTTACTTACATTAATGGTGAATTATTTGAATAAACTGATTACTGTATTAATTTCCAAATTTGATTGAAATTAAAGTTGTTTCCCATGGGAATATTTTGTTGATAAAAAAATGTAGGTACCCTACATGTTGAACGGTGATAAGACTGATAAGATGCTAATATTTCTATCCCCTTGACAATTGTTGTGGCATCCTTCAGGTAGGTGCTTATTTCTCGAGTCAACGACGGACATACAATTTTACAAATTTTAGAAAAAAAAACAGTATCCAGAAACTAGCAAACTTCGATAATAAGAATCAGAATCAGAATATGAATAATATAGACACAGTTATGTTTATTAGGATTTTACAAAATGTTTTAACTAATTGGTTCTAGTTTAGTTTGACGGCCGGATTGGTCCAGTTGGTAGTGACCCTGCCTTCTGTTCCGATGGTCGCGGGTTCGAGTCCCGCTCGAGGCAAACTTTGTGTGTGAACACGAATGTTTGTACTCGAGTCATGGATGTTTAGTATTTATATATGTATGTATTTCTCTATATAAGTATTTATATCGTTGTCTAGCACCCATAGTACAAGCTTTGCTTAGTTTGGGGCTAGGTCAATATGTGTGAAATGTCCCAAGATATTTATTTATTTATTTATTTATTAGTTTATTTTAAGGTTTTTATTTTTATATATTTTACTTGTTCCATCGCCTTCTTGTATTTTGATATAATGTCTGCATTAATAAATCACTTTGATAAATACCGAAAAAAAAAACTAATTGGTACCTACTAAATAAATAAACAAGCACTCAATTTGATTTTACCACTGAGCTTTTCAGTGAAGGAAAACATCGTGAGGTAACCTGCACGCATCTAAGAAGTAATTCAAAGATGTGTGCTCAATCCGCACTGGGCCCGCGTGGGGACTATAACCCAAACCCCCTCGTGATGAGAGGAGGCCTGTGCCCAGCAGTGCGACGCAAATAGGCTATAGTAGTAGTAGTAGTAGAAATAGTAATAAACAAAAACACAATCGCCAACCCTAAAGAAATGCAGCGTGACGTCATCAATTGCATCTGCGAGTGACAGCTGCGTCGGTGGCGCCCTCTCGATCGTAACTTCGAGTGCTTAAATTATGGGACATTGTCTACTGAAGCTACTGAGTTAAATTGCAATTAAAATATCAACGAAAAAAAAGCTGAATTTAAATTGAGCATTTTTTGAGATTCGCACTGGATTAGACGAAACAGTCTTGATTTTTAATAAGCTAATTATAAGTAGAATCAAATCTCTCAAATACTTACTGAAATAAATCGAGACCTCATGAAATTTTACCACCAAATTATACCTGCATGTTCCATGAAATTATTAAACTTAGGTAGGTGTATTCTGTTGTATTTTTAATAGTTTTACACTGGATAAAACTGAATTTTAGCGCCATCTATAGTTGAGTAGAAAAGTCAACGTTGGTCTACTCAAAAACAGATGGCGACAGCGTGACAAATTAGAAACTTATTCGTATTCGAACAATAGTAGTTCAATCGTACAGAAATAAAACAAGTCTAATTACAATTAAAAACTTAGGTAGGTATATTCTGTTGTTTTTTTAATAGTTTTACACTGGATAAAACTGAATTACAGCGCCATCTATTGTTGAGTAGAAAAGTCAACGTTGGTCTACTCAACAACAGATGGCGTGAGCGTGACAAATTAGAAACTAAATCGTATTCGAACAATAGTAGTTCAATCGTACAGAAATAAAACAACTCTAATTACAATTCACTAATTTATTCAAAAAATTCAATTTCATCACAATAATTAAAGACAAGAATCACAAAAACACTTTCAGACGTAATTGTAATAGTACATTACACACACACCTAGGGCGGTCAAGTAAAGAATGTCTCAGATCGCGGGTAATTGAGGCCCGAGCCGGAGGCGAGGGCTATAATCTAGCGGTCTGAGGATTTCTTTACGACCGCCCGTGGTTAGTATACGAGTTTACGTCACCACCTGGCCGTGAAGTGGGGTTTTTCGTAGCGCCCAAGGGCGGTAAATCCCGCTTTTCGGCTTGGTGTGACGTAAAAGTACATTTCTTTTAAATATACATTGTATCGTTTATTTCTCTTTGTACACAATAAGAAGTTAACAGATTCAAGTATTTACAATCAAAATAACATAACAGATGTACATATAGCGCTAGACCTACCAACTTCAAGTCCTTTCTTCTTTTCCAACTTGAAAATGGACTTTACGGACTAAATTACTTTCGCCTTGCTTTTTCTATGGCCTCAATCTTTCTTGTGCTTCTTTCCAGAGAGCGCCCTGAGGGCTTTGTTCAATAGAAAGCTCAGCAGCTTAACTATGAGATATAGAACTGCCAACACTATCGCGATTTGGTCGAGCATGTACCGTTCGTACCATTTGTAGAAACGCGTCGTGGAGCGAAGATGGTATGCCCCTGGAAAAATAAAGAAATGGTAGTAGCCAAAATGTATTTCTAAACAATTTATAACTAATATTATAACTAGAACTCTTTTTTTAAATCCTCTTATTACACAAAGACTTCGGGTTGTAAGTTGTAAACTGTTAAGCAATAAAATATGCTTTGCGTTCGGCTCGCCATCTAGTTTCAAGTAGCGGTAGCAACTTATAAACGGTCGGGTAATCGGGGTTCAGCCACTGGACGCTAGATGTCGATCTAGTGTTAACCCGGGTTTCGGAGCACGCACTGTAGTGTAAGCTCCTCTACTATATAGCTTCTGCCCGCGACTTCGCCCGCGTGGAATTCGGTTATCGCGTTCCCGCGGGAACTATGAGTTTTTCCGGGATAAAAAATAGCCTATGTCCTTTTCTGGGACCCTAACTACTTATCTCCATGCCAAATGTCATCTCAATCGGTCCAGCGGTTGAAGCGTGAAGAGGTAACAGACAGACAGACAGAGTTACTTTCGCATTTATAATATTAGCATGGATGTCGTGATGGATGATAGATAGTATGCAAATTAAAGAAACGGATGCACAAAATGGTCATTCTAGCTTATTTATCTGATTGTTGGATGAAAGTGATGTACATGTTTATTCCGAAGGGTAACAGATGGCGCCACCGTCTACGAAAGCTTACCTTGCGTCTCGATAGCGAGCTCGACGTAGTGAGAGATGAGCTTGCTCGCCGGAACTGGTCGGTTGTTGAAGATCTTCGACAGGAATTTAGCTTTATTGTAATATCTGGAACAACGGAGTAAAACTGTATCAATGGATAAATACCTACCTACATCATCATCATTTCAGCCGAAAGTTGTCCACTGCTGGGCATAGGCCTCCCCCAAAGCTGAGACCGGGCCCTGTGCTACTAGTTTTAACCCATTCTCCACCACATTTCGCTAGCTTCGATTACATAATTTCGAACGGCCGCGTAATCGGCGCGCTAGTAATATTTTAGGTTATATTTGTCTGTTTGTCTGTCAATATTGTAATTACTTTATCTATGATTCCTTGTCATTCCTATAACTCACCCTGGCACACTTGCCCAAAAACATGAACTAAAGTCTGGTCCGATGCGATCAACTTACTTGTGTAAGTTCAGTGTTTCCTTAATTCGAGGCCCCATGTTGGGCGCCAAGGTGCCAAGCGCACATGACATTTATTTATTTAAACTTCATTGCCCATACAAAATGTTTACAATTGGCGGACTTAATGTCTAAAGGCATTCTCTACCAGTCAAACATAAGGCCAAACAGAAAGAAAAATGAGTAGGTGCATCAATATCAGAAAAAAACTACAGAAATACTAGGAAGATAACAAATTATTTCAAAAGAGGATAAATTTACATAAACATACACAATAAATAAACATACATAAACTAATACATACATAACATAAACCAGCCGTACGAAGCCAAAGAAAAATATGAAGGATTCCAAATCTACGCGATCTGCTCGAACAAATGCTTACGCAGCATTCGCTTGAAGGAGAGCTTGGTTTGAGCTGGATATGACTATAATAATGGTGTAGTATAGATGTAGAATAGAGTAGTCCAAAGAACTTACTGGTCATTCTCAAGGACCATCGCGGACCCGCTTCAGTACTCATGGTCATGGGGTTATCTGTTTGTCTGTCAATACTTACTTGTCATTCCCAAGGATCTCCCGGAGCGCCCCGCTCAGCCGCGGCGCCATGTCGGGCGCGAACGGCACGTCGACCGCGTACCCCGCGCGCGCCGCCCGCCGCGCATTGCCGGGCTGGTCACCGAACACAGGCACTGCTAGCAACGGCACACCTGCTTGCAAGGCTTCCAGCGTACTCAGGAGGCCGCCGTGCGTGATGAATAGGCGCGTGTTCGGGTGAGCTGGAAGGACGATAGACAGCAATTTCAATTTCCTTGATATATTTTAACCGACTGCGCCAGAATGAAGGGTTGTGTTTTTCGAGTGTAGGTATGTATGTATGTATGTATTTTCTTTCGCACGATCTGTAGCCTAAACAGCTTGGTGGATTATTTGCGGGAGAAACGTCCTACCTATGCATGCATGAGGTCATCAAACCACCACCGTCCGGGAGGGGGCTAGGGAGGGGCTCAAATCATCTTAGTGTACTCGTGACCAATCTTTATTTATTCGTCCAGCAAGGCTAAGCCCCCCCCCCCCCCCCTGAAAATCAAGTATCTGTGTAATAAGAGGATTTCAACAAAGACATTAGTTATGGTTATGGTTGTGGGCTCTAATATCCGCACTTGGCTCCAGTGGCGTGCACTCCATACAGACAAAAAGACACTGTCTACCCTACCCAACGCTATCTAATTTGCTTTATTATGATACGTAATAGCTTCATCTACATATAAAATATCAGTACATTACGCATTAACTTAAATTACAAAACAGCTCCATCTATCGGGTCATCATCGTATCCTTTGTACTGTTCTGTACTGAATAGTTACATCCGAAGACAGTCGCAATTCAATACACTAGCGCCGCTACGCACCTTCAACGAGAAAGACGGACACAATACTGTCTTCCGTCCGAAAACATTCTTTCGTGCGTCATCATAATTATTGCCAGTGTGCACGACGACAGCGCCAACTAACGGGAGGCGTATGAACCAAACGCACCCAAGCATACCGGCTGAGTTTAGACATGTCTTTTCGAAGCGCTTGCAGCATTTTGTATACGTATTCTACGTATTCTTATTGTAAAATTATTTGTCGTTTTTCTATTTATCTTTTTTGTTATTAAATTATATTTCAGCTGAAATGATGTCGTTTGGTTTGTTCTTGTGCTTTGAAAATATTGATACTAATAAACAGGAAAGTTTTTTTACAATGAATATGTTGTAAACTGGGATTATTTTTTAGTGGATGTGTGCTGTCTATGAACCATTGAAAATCGTGCATTTTCAAAACTTTCTTTTAGCAAGTTTTAATCGAATAAGGCCGGTGTAGGTACAAGATAACCCGAGTTTGAATACGAAATACTAATACTATTCTTGGCCCCCAGGGCGCACTGATTATTCTGTTTCCATTGTTTAGGTACATGGATATTTGTATTGACTTAAGTATACGCCATTATTAATCGAAAAGATGAGAAAATATGCTGAATAGGTATCTATTTGGGAAGTCTAATATTACTTTATATTTTGTTGTCTACCCTGTCTAAAATCTCTGTGCACGCCACTGCTTGGCTCATTTATGTTGAGCCTTTGTACGTTAAATGCCGGCTAGAGATCTAGCCAGCCTAGCTCCGACCAGAAGCGCAGGATTTTCGTTATTGAAGACATTAGTTAAAAATTGTTTAGAAATACATTTTGCCTACTACTATTCTTTATTTTTTCAGGGGCGCGTATCCTTAGGTTCAGTATGTGCTGCGTGTGCAAAGATGACGCCTAACGATCACGAGTATTCCGTTTTGGACCTCTCCGTTCTTGGCTAAATATTGTATGGATGATTTTCCGATTGGTTGCAATGACGTTTGGAAATATATTCCTTATTTAGAGGATTCCAGACAGTGCGCTGTGCCACTGAAACTACAATTCTTATAGGCAAACTGGTCGCGTACGATTTTTGGTATCAAGAATCAAGAAACAGCGACTCACCCAATATAGCAGGCTGAGGCATCCACGCTCTAACATGAATGTTCTTCGGAAGACCTTCAATCGGTTCCTCGAACTTCCACAGGACTGTGTAAGGCAGTTCTCCCAGGATCTTAATCAGGTCTTCTTTCGTCTTTTGCGGAAGACCGGAGGCCTTCACCACTGAGCCCAGGCTGAAGTAGATCACTCCCTGGGTTGACCTGTCCAAGAGCTCTTGCATGTCCTGAAAATTTACAACGTTTATCACCATCAAAACCTTCCTCTTTTAACGGCATTAAAATACGTTCAGCAGTTTTCAACCGTCGAAAAAAAAGGAGAAGGTTCTCAAGTCCACGTGTACCTAACCTATATATATATTTTATGTATGACCAGACCACGCATAACTTCGTCAATTATAAACCGATCGCAATTATTCTTTTTTAATCAAAACGTGGTAGAGATCTTCTACTATCTAAAGTCCCGCGCCTTCGCATTTCAAAACGCTTTAATCTTTTTATTATTTATTAAAAATCACCCCCAACACTCTCAACGCATAGTTGATGGCTGTCTCAGCACGCACACATGTGTTGAGAGTGTTGGTGGTGCTTTTTAAATACATTGCAGCGTTTTGAAATGTGAAGGCGCGGGACTTTAGATAGTAGAAGATCTCTACCTCCGTATTGGTCCCATTTTAATTTGATTTAGTTCTGATGATGGGATCCATTAAAAAATGAGGGAACTCCTCGAAGCTTTGTCAGCACGTGTATGATTTTGGCATCCATTTCAAAGACTACATTGAGACTTACGTCCCATTGTAAAATGTTTGGAAACTATAGCCAAAAAAAAATAGAACCGACTTCAAACTCCGACAGCCTGTGAAGTCGGTGTCAAGTGAACCGCCCCAAAGCTATGACTATCTTATAGTGCAATGAACTTGACACCAACCAACTTCACAGGCTGTCTGAGTTTGAAGTTGGTAATTTTTTTTTTAGTAATGATATATTATTTACTTACTTTAGGCAACGGCACGTGGTGATCCTCAATGTGGTACCCCGCCACGTCAACCACGTTCGGAGGCAAGCTCTGCGCCGGCGCGATAGAAGGATGCGAGTTCACGAGCAGGATGGAGATATTGTAGATCGCCTCAGAGTAAGGGGGAAGGACGACGCCTCGCTGCTTCGCGAGCGGACCGAAGAGCTCCTTGTAGTAAACTTCGTTGGGGGCAATGTCTAACCTGAAAATTCGACGTGACATATCACTTTGCTAATTTAATGCGCTGACAAGATCTAAATTGACTTTATTTAAATACTTAAACGAAAACTATTTGATTCTGTAAGGCAAGTAAAATATATGTTAATATTCACTATATACTTAAAAAACTTGTTATTTCGTAAAAAGGATTTCATGAAATATCGGTTCGATGAAAAAAAATCGTGAAGTTACGTCTTCTAATCCTATTTAAACGGTTGGCGAGTGCGCCAGAGTGGCTCGAGCCTTACCATCCTGCAACAGTCATCACGGCCACGACGAAGGTGTTGGCCAGCCGCTGCCACAGGCTCATGGGGACGGGGTACTCACTCAGCATGTTGGATGAGTCGGGGCGAGTGCGCCAGAGAGGCCCAAGCCTTACCATCCTGCAACAGTCATCACGGCCACGACGAAGGTGTTGGCCAGCCGCTGTCACAGGCTCATGGGGACGGGGTACTCACTCAGCATGTTAGATGAGTCGGGGCGAGTGCGCCAGAGAGGCCCAAGCCTTACCATCCTGCAACAGTCATCACGGCCACGACGAAGGTGTTGGCCAGCCGCTGCCACAGGCTCATGGGGACGGGGTACTCACTCAGCATGTTGGATGAGTCGGGGCGAGTGCGCCAGAGAGGCCCAAGCCTTACCATCCTGCAACAGTCATCACGGCCACGACGAAGGTGTTGGCCAGCCGCTGTCACAGGCTCATGGGGACGGGGTACTCACTCAGCATGTTAGATGAGTCGGGGCGAGTGCGCCAGAGAGGCCCAAGCCTTACCATCCTGCAACAGTCATCACGGCCACGACGAAGGTGTTGGCCAGCCGCTGTCACAGGCTCATGGGGACGGGGTACTCACTCAGCATGTTAGATGAGTCGGGGCGAGTGCGCCAGAGAGGCCCAAGCCTTACCATCCTGCAACAGTCATCACGGCCACGACGAAGGTGTTGGCCAGCCGCTGCCACAGGCTCATGGGGATGGGGTAGTCACTCAGCATGTTGGGAATGAGCGGGACACTTCGAAGGTCATCCACCATGGCCTCCACTGAAGCGTGCATCACTGTCCCGCTCAACAGGATCCACGGGACTTGCTGGACGGCTGCGAACCTGTTGGGTATTATTATTTGTTTGACATATGAATCGGACAATGATGGGATTCATTAAGACGCTGACAAGAGCGAATGATCTTGCGCAATCGAGGCAGGCAACTGTCTCAGCGGACAATGTCTGTTTGCATTGGAGGGAGCGAGAAGCACGACCGCGGCATGTGGGCTGTTCGGAACCGAATACTGAGCGCGATTCGGAACGCAGCCCTTGATAGATACTAGCGAAGCTGTGGCTTTTTGAGGTACTATTTTGACAGACGTCATATATTGTCTTTGTAAAAACTTGTAAGGATAACTTTTTGAGACGCTGCGTGGTTTATTGAGATACTTGAACTATAAATTGTAATCTACAACGCGTACGAGCGTTTTGAGTGTAGAAAGCTTGAATTGTGATTAGTTACTTGACATTTTGTGTAATCCTTTGGGAGCGCGGTTGTTTGCGTGCGAAAACTCTTGGCGGCCCGGCGGAACGAGCAGGCCGCTGAAGGGAATTCAGACCTACACTTTACACACTACAGATACACACCCTTCACGGCCCTTGGGCGCTTGCCAACAGAGGCCTGTATTGCTGTCACGGCTGTAAGTACTGAATTATCATTGTTACCAAATAAATTTTAGACCCCTTCGCAGACACCAATTCTTGTAGGCGTTGCTGTGTGACTGCAGTTTATCGCCACCTATACCCTCGGCTACAGCAGTCTTAGTAAACGGGCCCAGCTATTGAGACGTCTGTTTTGGAAGCCGTAGGTGTAGGCATCATAATTTTTGGTAGCAGAGCGTGGTTTTTTGAAATCCACACGAGTCGTAGAACAGGGCATTTAATTAGTAATTTTTGGTTTTGCCTGTTACACGGCGGTGTCTAGAAGTCTTGTTTAGAGTCAAGTCCACTGTGTTTGATGGGTATAAACCCACACAGTTGGAATCAGTTCATTAAATTTACCTTTTGTTGGATAAATCTATTTTTTGATGTTCGGGTTGCTACGGGCAAAGATAGAAAATTGGTAAATCATTGTTGAAAATTGATTGATATTTCTATGTTAAGTAACTAGTTTGCACTAAAGATTGTTGAGGAGATATAATCTCACCTATTTTTGTGAATTTTAATGTAAATTGATAAAAGTCAAATTTGGTAGGTAGTTGATACATATGAAAAAACAGGGTAGTTTCGTGCATATGGAAGTAGTTGCTCTAGTTGATTGAATTGGTTTGGCCTTTGCTATTAATAGACACCTTTGTATTGTAAATATATTTTAGTTGTTGAATTTGGGGATTCCTAGTTAATTTTATATTAAAATAGGGTTCTGTACTGATTAGTATAATTTGAATTATAGTTTAAATCAATTATAGTTTTGAACTAATATGTTAATTGTTGTAGGTTCTCACTGTAATAGCAATTGATTTAGGGATCTGCAGGCAACTTTGCAGGGTTCCGTTGCTGACAAAATAATTTAAATTTAATTCTTTTTTGTGGTTTAGATTGTTGAACAATAGAATTTAAATTTAATTATATACCTTTTGCTTTGTTTGTTGTTTTGGACAAGTATGTCAAAATTAGTTGCCCGAATCAAAGCGGAGTTGAGATGGGCGGCTTCAGCTGCTGCGTTGATAGATCGACCAGATCGTTTTGATGCTTTGCTCCGAAGATCGGCAGAGTTGACGGAGCGGAGCAAAATTGTACAAAGTTGCTATACGGAGCTTTTGGACACCGAGGATCCAAAGCTAGATGACTGTGTGGAGGCCGACATCACACAGTTTTATGATTTGACGGACAGTATTGCCCAAGCCGCCAGCAGGGTAGAGCGGGGTGCATTGACTGAGGAAACCAGAACACCTCCACCCATGGCTCTTTTGGGGCGTTTACCTACTCTTGACTTGCCACATTTTGATGGGGATTTGAAAGGTTGGACCGCCTACCATGACTTATTCACCAGTCTGGTAGATGCTAGGACGGACTTGGCACCGAGTCAGAAGTTGGCCTACTTGTTCTCCACATTAAAGGGAGAGGCCCTCGGTCTTGTCTCACATTTGGCGGTCACCGACCAAAACTACCCCACTGCCAAGGAACTATTGGTGAAGCGGTATGCCAACATTAGGCGGTTGGCAGATACCCATGTTGCACAGCTGTTGTCGTTGCCCTACGTCCATAGGGTTGCCACTTTGAGAGTGGACTTGGTCAACCCCATGGTGGTGGCATTGAATGCTTTGCGGCGGCTCGGTCTGCCTATCGATGAATGGTCCTTTATGTTGTTGCACATTGTTTTGTCGCGTTTGCCTACGGACTTGAAAGTCCGTTTTGAGCAAAAACATGGTGGTGACAGTGCCACGCAGTTGCCGCCATTTGCAGATTTGTTGGCGTTTTTGGAAGAGGAGTGCCGCTTGTTGGACAACGCTGGCGTTGAAGGCCCGTCCCCGGCCCCAGCGCGGCCTCCTCCAGAACAGCGTCGTGTTGTCGCTCGCCCCCCCCCTCGAGGAGTGGGTGAGCCACGCCGCCCAACCCTCAGATACGCAACGGCCCAGGGCCCTCGTTGCGTATATTGTAATGCTGACGGCCATTTTGTTTCTGCGTGTCCTCAATTCCTCAATAGGAAGGTGAAAGATCGACGAGGCATTGCGAATGATCGCCGGTGGTGCTACTCCTGCTTGGGGCAGCATCTGCAGCGGGACTGTTCACGGCCAGAGCCGTGCCCGAACTGCCAGGGGAAGCACCACCCGGTTTTGTGTGCCAATAGGAATGGTGGTGTTCGGGTTGATGATGCGGGGTGGAATTCCCCCACGGGCGGGGGCCCACATCCCCACCATCCCCAAAGGGAGTCTCGTCGGGGCTTGCCGCCCACGGGCGGGGGAACCCCTCCCCCCTCTCCTCAACAGCAGGAGAGGTTTGCAGCGGTTCAGCGCCGCACCACGCCTCCGCGGTTCTCCCCACCGCTGTGCGAGAGACCGCGTTTGGAACGCCGCCCGCCCCAGTTCGGTCGCAGTAGCGCCTACTACGCGCCGAGCCGAGGATTGCCGAGCAGACGCCATGAGGTACCAGTGGAGCACTACCTCCACTCGTATCGGACATCGCCATCACGCGATGCCCCCCAATAGGTAGTTGCCGCCCTCTCTCCCACCACCACCGCCCAACCTGAGACAGTTCTTCTGCCGACTGTTTGTGTCAGGGTCTGGGGCCCGAAGGGCGACTCCCTGTTTGTACGTGCCCTTTTGGATTCGGGTGCCCAGGGTTGTCTTGCGTCCTCTTATTTGGTGGAGAGATTGGGCCTCCCATGTAGACCTCACCCTGTAGTGATCCACGGCATTGGTGGCCTTCAGGTGGAAGGACCAAAGGGTGAAGTCAAGGTTTGTTTTTCGCCTGTAAATTGTGGGCCGTCCATTGTGGCCAAGGCGGTCATTCTGAATGATATTTTGGGCAGAAACCCGCAGGTGACTATCTCCCCTGCTGTGGTAAATTTGACGTCGGATTTGACTCCCGCTGACCCTCAGTGGTTTGTACCTGGACCCGTAGACCTACTCCTGGGAGTAGACGTGTTGGGTTTGATTTTGTCCGGGGAAAAGCGGGTTTTGCAACCGTACGGGTTAATTGCGTTACGCACTATTTTTGGATATAGTTTTTGTGGCCCCGTGTTGAGGGGTACTGTCCCACGGGTTGAAGACCAAACTGTTGCAATAGGGCTCTCACTCTCTGACGCAGTCCAGCGTTTCTGGGAGGTTGAAGAGCCCCCCAAGGCTCCCAGAGTCGACCCGGCGGAAGAAGAGTGTGAATTGTCGTACCAGAATAATACTGGTCGCCGCGCTGATGGTCGTTTTGTCACTCGGTTGCCTTTCAGGGCTGCACGCCCCCCTCTCGGTCAGTCTCATGCCTTGGCAGAAAAAAGGTTGTTGTCTATGGAACGCCGAATGAAGAGGGATCCGGACTTTCGTACTAAGTACATTGACTTTATGCGCGAGTATGAGGATTTGGGACATATGTCCCCTTCCGACATTGATTGGCGCTCGCTCGAGCACTACTTCTTGCCTCACCACGCGGTTTTGAAGACTCCCGGTGGGAAGATAAGAGTAGTTTTTGACGGCTCGGCCCCTACTTCGAATGGGGTTTCTTTGAACCAGTGTTTGCATTCCGGTCCCAAACTGCATAGGGACATCTCGGATATTCTCACCAACTTCCGCCGTCATCAAATTGTCTTTGTGGCTGACATCCGAATGATGTTCAGACAATCGGTGGTGCACCGAGATGACCGGCGGTACCAATTGATCTTGTGGCGTGAGCGATCTTGTGATCCGATGCAAGTGTACGAGTTGAACACTACCACGTACGGACTTAAGTCTAGTCCCTACATTGCTATTCGAACGTTGTTGGAATTGGCTCATCGTGAGCGATTGAACTATCCCCGGGCGGCGGCCATCTTGGGAGATTCGGTGTACGTCGATGACGTCTGCACTGGGGCCTCTACCGTCGCGGAGGCTTTGATTTTGCGGGACGAGTTGATTGCAATCCTAAAGTCGGGAGGTTACGAATTGCGTAAGTGGTTGTCAAATTGCCCCGACTTATTGTGTGATCTTCCAGTGGAACATCAACAGGACCCTCTCCTGTTTGAAGATGCTGACAACCCTAACTTGATTGCGGTCCTTGGTATACAGTACCAGCCCGTCCAGGATGTCTTCACTTATCAGGTGGAGTTGGACTTCCCGAAGAACTGGACGAAACGCTCGGTCTTGTCGACTACTGCTCGGACCTTCGATCCCAATGGATGGATCACACCAGTCATTTTTCTGGCTAAGTGCTTTTTGCAGAAGCTTTGGATTGCGGAAGTGCCTTGGGACGAACCTCTCCAGGGAGAGTTGTTGAGAGAATGGTGTTCGTTTGTGTCCTCACTTCCGGACGTGAACCGGATTCTCTTGCCTAGATTATTTTTGCCGGCTGGCAAGTGTCGAGTCAGTCTCCACGGTTTCTGTGACGCATCCGAACGAGGATATGCGGCCGTGGTATTTTTGCGGACTGTTAGTTCATCCGGTCACGTGGGAGTTCATATGGTGATGGCAAAAAGTAAGGTGGCCCCTATTCGGACTAGGTTGACGATTCCTAAGTTGGAACTGTCGGGAGCAGCCCTCCTTACTAGGCTTCTCAATCATGTTTGTGGTACTTTGGGTTGTACCGTTGAGATCTCGGAAGTATTTGCGTGGACTGATAGTGAGATCGTTCTTTGTTGGCTTCGCACCTCGCTACATAACTTGGAGGTTTTTGTTGCGAATCGAGTCTCACAGATCCAGAGCTCTGAGACCCCGCTGATCTGGAGACATGTGCCAGGAGAATTGAATCCCGCGGACTGCGCTTCGCGAGGCTGCGAGGCTCCTGCGCTTGTGAACCATTCTCTTTGGTGGGGACCAGATTGGTTGACGCACCCTGAGGCGTCCTGGCCCCAGAATCGGTTCTCCTCTCCAGAGGAATTACCAGGCTTGCGTGTTGGCGTTGTGGAGACGCAACCTGCGTACAATTTGAATCTGTTGTTGGACAGATATAGCTCTCTGTCAAAATTGATTGGGGTTACCGGTTGGATCCGGCGTTTCATACGCAACGGACGGAACCCACTGAATAAGGACTTGACGTCAGTTTTGTCGCCCTTGGAACGCCAAGAGGCCTTGATGTTTTGGGTTCGTGTAGTGCAAACAGAGCACTTTGAACCAACTATTGAATCCCTGAAAAGAGGAACGCCTGTGAAGGGTCCCCTTGCTCGTTTGAATCCATTCCTGGACGAGTCGGGTCTGCTTCGAGTCGGTGGACGACTTCGAAACTCGAATTTGCCGTATGGGGCTCGCCACCCCTTGTTGCTCCCTAAAGGAGGAGCCTTTGTGAATTTGTTGGTGTCAGATCGACACATTGCTAACGCTCACGCAGGCTGCCATACCCTTCTAGCCATTTTGCAGCGTGAATTTTGGATCTTGTCGGCCAGACGCACTATTCGTGGCGTCATTTTTAAGTGCATGCCGTGCTATCGGTTGAAGGCCGCACCCACACAGCCGATGATGGGTGATTTGCCGTCCGACAGAGTCTCGGAGAGTCGGCCATTTGCGTGCGTGGGTACCGATTTTGCTGGCCCCTTTTTGGTGAAGACCTCTCAGCTTCGCAACGCTCGGTCTGTCAAGGCATATTTGTGTGTGTTTGTCTGCCTGGCCACCAAAGCAGTTCACTTGGAACTGGTAAGTGCCCTCAGCACGGAAGCATTTCTTGCGACGCTAGGTAGATTTGTATCTCGCCGGGGACTACCGTCCTTGATCCGCTCTGATAACGGCACTAATTATAAGGGCACTGATCGTTATTTGAACGAAGTTTGTAACTATTTGAATAGTCATAAGGATATTTTGAGGATTGCAATGTCCCGAATGGGCATTAGGTGGCAATTTGACCCCCCAGTTTGTCCCCATTGGGGTGGAATTTTTGAGGCCGTTGTAAAGGTTACAAAGACGCATCTCCGACGAGTTATTGGCGAAACGATATTAACGTTCGAGGAACTTGCAACGGTATTTTGCAAAATTGAGGCCGTCCTCAACTCGCGACCTCTCTGCCCAATCTCGTCAGACCCAAATGACCTGGAAGCATTGACTCCTGGTCACTTTTTGATTGGTCGGCCCCTTAACGCCCTGCCTGAATATCCCATCAGGGAAGTAAAATCATCACGTTTGAGCCGTTTTGAATTGCTCCAGCAGATGACTCAGAGTTTCTGGCATCGTTGGTCGCTGGAATATTTGCATATTCTGCAGCAGCGCGTTAAGTGGACCGACAAAACTGAACCTCCCAAAGTTGGAGATCTTGTTCTGGTTAAGGAATCAAATTTGTTGCCCTTGTATTGGCGTCGTGGACGCATTGTAGAGTTGTTCTATGGGCCTGACGGGATTCCCAGAGTTGCTGAGGTCATGGTCGGAGATTCGGTTTTGAAACGAGCGGTGGCGAGCCTAGCCCGCCTCCCCATTTATTAGCAGTCAGAATGGATCTGACTGGAGCGGGGGATTGTTCGGAACCGAATACTGAGCGCGATTCGGAACGCAGCCCTTGATAGATACTAGCGAAGCTGTGGCTTTTTGAGGTACTATTTTGACAGACGTCATATATTGTCTTTGTAAAAACTTGTAAGGATAACTTTTTGAGACGCTGCGTGGTTTATTGAGATACTTGAACTATAAATTGTAATCTACAACGCGTACGAGCGTTTTGAGTGTAGAAAGCTTGAATTGTGATTAGTTACTTGACATTTTGTGTAATCCTTTGGGAGCGCGGTTGTTTGCGTGCGAAAACTCTTGGCGGCCCGGCGGAACGAGCAGGCCGCTGAAGGGAATTCAGACCTACACTTTACACACTACAGATACACACCCTTCACGGCCCTTGGGCGCTTGCCAACAGAGGCCTGTATTGCTGTCACGGCTGTAAGTACTGAATTATCATTGTTACCAAATAAATTTTAGACCCCTTCGCAGACACCAATTCTTGTAGGCGTTGCTGTGTGACTGCAGTTTATCGCCACCTATACCCTCGGCTACAGCAGTCTTAGTAAACGGGCCCAGCTATTGAGACGTCTGTTTTGGAAGCCGTAGGTGTAGGCATCATGGGCAATATACGTAGAAAATCACAAAAAATAAGATTAAAAATTGCATGAACAATTAAATTAGCAAATTTTTTGTTATGACTATGACCGAATAGTGTATTTCATTACAGAAATCTGCGTTAAAAAATAAACTTATATTTATTTTATTTTCCATCGAACCGATTTCATGAAATCCTTTTTACGAAATAGCAAGTTTTTTAAGTATATAGTGAATTTTAACATATATTTTACTCGCCTTACAAAATCAAACAGGTTTCGTTTAAATAAGTACTGTTTAAATTAAGTCAATTTAGGTCTTGTTAGCGCCTTAAAAAGATCAGTCACTCAAAGGGCAATGGAGATGGCGAAAGGCTATGCTGGTGTACCTTTTCGTGATAGAATCGGGAAATCATCGGGAATGACGATATCCACACTACAAGTAAGGGTTATCGACATAGCCCGGATAATTGCGAAACTTAAGTGGCAATGCTCTGGTCACATCGCTCGTAAGACTGATGACTGATGAAGCCAGGAATTTCTTGAATAGCGGTTCTCGCACCGGAAGATGAGCTGTCGGTAGTATCAAGATGGAGCGAGGATCTGGTGAAGGTCGGATTTGGACACAGTAGGACTAGTCAGAGTGGCGAACTTTGGGGGAGGGAGACGTCAATCCAGCGTTAGAATTTAAGTCTATCGGATGACATGATGATGACGATGATTTGAAGTCTCATATTTAAATTTGCACACGGCAGTTTTGAAATAGGTGCTATATTCGAAGTCTTAAACACGGACAGGGAGATTCCCTATAGGATCGCTCACGCGTCGCGGCGTTGCAACCGAACTTTAAGCAGCTAGATTTAAAGTTCAACTTGTGCGCCGTGATGCGTTTGCGATTCTATAGGGAATCTCCCAGTCCCTATTTAAGACTTCGAATATAGCCCCAGTTCGCTTACCCAGACTGCAGGTCAGAGAAGAACTTCTCAGTGACGACGGCATCGAACTGTTCCTTGACCAGCGCCTTTCTGAGCTCAGGGTTGGATGCGGCGGCTAGCGATATATTTCGGCCGAAGGTATTCAGCGTGCCGATGTCCCACGTGGTCACTCTTAGAGGATCTACGCCTGGAATTTAATTATACTCATTTGGTTAGAGCACTACCGTCTGCCCGCGTGGAATTCGGCTATCGCGTACCCGCCAGAACTAAGTAGTTATTCATCCACAAACAGACTCAAAGACTTCAAACTTTTTAAAAATACCCCTCCATTTTTACGGCTAGCGACAGACCGCAGAGTTACCTTCGCATTCCTAATTTTTGTATGGATTAGGTAGCATGGTTAATATGACAATGATAATCATTGTTATAGAATATATTGTTGCTTACCCTCGAGCAGTTTAAGGGACTCCTTGATGTGAATCAGCCTGAGGCCTTTTTGCGGTTTCTTTTCCGGAAAAGGCGTCGCATATGTCACCTAAAAAAGAAAAAGAAGCATTCTCAAAAAGAAAAGGAGTTCACGGAGTGATCCTATGGCGAATGGAATAGGAATTTCTTTATCTCTTTTAACGGGTAAACCTGGTATTCGGGACGTCGAAGTGACGACTAAGCATGGAGTTAATAAATGCATCTGGAGCGAGTAATGTACAGTACATTACGAAACGATAAAAATTAAGCTTTAAATAAGATGTGAGCCCCGAAGGTCACAAAAAAAACCCTTGAGGCCGCCCTGTGCCCTAAGAACGTGAGAGGGAGTTGTAGAGCGTTGTCTTCCTCACCTCGTGGCCGGCCTTGAGCAGGGCAGCGACAATGCCCTGCCCCAAGTTGTTGTGGCTCTTGGACGGCACAGGGAACACCACCAGGATGTGGTAGCCCCAGGCCGAACACACTGACAGTAGCAGTGACAGGGCTGACAGCTTCATTTTTGACTCTGGAAGCAAAAGCGGATTAATTGTAGTTTTACATGCCGATATTGTTGGTCCCTTATACGCCATTCTGCTTATGTGGATTCCACAAGACTTTGTTCTCTCGTAATCATGCAATCCTGGGCCTTTATTCGAAGTCTTAAATAGGGATCTCGCTGTTCCCTATATAGGATCGCTCACGCGTCGTGTGAACTTTAAGTAGCTAGATTTAATGTTCAACTTGACGCGTGAGCGATCCTATATGGAACAGGGAGATCCCTATTTAAGACTTCGAATATAGGCCCTGTTTCTTCCCAGCGATTCTTCCCAACTTCTCACTTCGCTATTCGACACTTCGTGTTTTCCGAATGAGTGCAGTTTGCCTTTTGCACACTAAAATGTAACTACCAAGTGCTTCGCACTTTTTGAACGCCATTTTTTTTCTATAGTTTTTGGATGTCCTTTTCGCCAAATTATAAATGTCCTTTGATACTCTTGCGAAATTGTCATTTTCACTCGTTCCTAAGGGTCCTCGCCCACGGCGACTTTTTGTAGCGATGCTGCCGCGCTACTCATATCGCTATCTTTTTTACTCTTTGATGTAAAAAAAGGATAGCACTTAATAAGTACATAGAAGTTAAACTCGCGTGGAGAGGGTTCCGATCCTTTATAAAATTTTCAATGACGTCATTTTCAAACCGTTTCACAGGATAAGCTCTTTTATATGATACATTTCAAATACCATGGACTTCTTAATAATTTGCCTGTAATCTATAGGTCAATAACTATCCTCCGTATTTTTTTCCGAAATTTTAGGTCCAGTAGTTTCGGAGATAAGGGGGGGGGGGTAATTTTTCGCCTATTTTCTCAACTTTCTTAACTTAACTTCGTACAGTAGTAAGTACCTCTACTACTGTACGAAGTTAAGTTAAGAAAGTTGAGAAAATAGGCGAAAAATTACCCCCCCCCCCCCCCCTTATCTCCGAAACTACTGGACCTAAAATTCACTACACTACCGCCTTGGAATTTTTTTGGGTATGAAAAATAGCTTACGTCCTATTCTCAGACCTACTGAACATACACTCCAAATTTTATAAGAATCGGTCGACCCGTTTCGGAGGAGTTTGGTTAGGTACAAACACTGTGACACGGGAATAGGGATTACGACGACAGGGTGAAGAAATCGAAATTATAATTAGTCCGTCAGTCAAGTAATAAAAAAATATTAGACACGTATTTTTTGTTTTATCAAATTAACAAAGAATGACTAAGTTAAAACGCATTAAAGTTGGAGAGTGGGGGCTAACTACACGTACGTCACCGTTAGGAATAAATCATACCTAACCGTGACGTCACGTGACATTTCAACTCAATATATCTCCGTATAAGTTTGATTACGTAAAAAAAGAAAAAATACGTGTCCAATACTTTTCAATAATCTTCCTGATAGACTAAGGAAAAAAAGTTGGCGTCATCCCTATTTTAAATATTAAGCTTTATTAGTAAATTACTACCTACTGAGCTCAGTCTACTAACAAACAAACAACGAAGACATTCAACCTTGATGCAAAATCAAGGTTAAATTAAACAGAACTGTATGAAGCTGTAGCTCACCGTCTCAGGGTTCATTTTCCTTGCTTTATATCTCAGCTGTGGTCTCAAGTGATTCGATAAAATTATATAAGTAATTAATGTTTGTTATTGTTGTTGGTTGTGGATTCACTGCCAGTTCTTTTTACGAACTTTCGCCAGGTGCCACATCTGTCATTAAGGGAACATTGCAACGCACATGTGCGTTCAAGGCACTGCGGGAGTCAGCAAAACGCATATACTTATGCGTCGGTGGCAGTGAATGCGTTAAACTATAATATATTATATAGCTTATATTTTATAGCTTCTGCCCGCGACTTAGTCCGTGTGGAATGATACACAATAATCACAATCGAGAATCGACCCACGCGTTTGATCTCTAGAGTGCCACAAGTGAACGAACATACATACATACATAGATAGGTAAACACATTACCATCCTTTACGGTAAGCGAGCAATTGGATAACGAACGAAGTCAATTATTTTTAGTAGGTAGTAGGTAGGTAGGTACAGTTTAAATTTTTGCCTGATCATTCGGCACTAGATAGATTAGATAAAAGATAAAAGTAAATGATGATAAATCGACATAAATGTCTTTTTTTTTTAGGGTTCCGTAGCCGGGTGCCATCTATTTGGCATAATTCTTTTTGTCCGAAACTGTTTACGCATAACAGGCTTCGCATAATTTATTTACGCCGAATCTTGACTTTGCCGAATTTTTATTAACATAATTCTTAATTGGCCGAATGGGTGTTTACCCGAATATTGTGTTGGCATAATGTTGACTTGGCCGAATTTTATTATGCATAATATTGTTTGGCATACTAGTAATTTAGCAGAATTTAGATAGGTCGAAATATTGTCCGAATTTATGTCCGAAACAAAAATTAATGTAGGGGGCGCCAAAGTTCATATTAAATTGCTAGTCAAACGATTTTAGCTAAGTATAAAATTTTGTATGATATAATTTGTTCAGCATACTTATCTTTATTAGATAGAGTTCGGCAGTTCACGGTGTGCGGTAACACCAAAGTTTGGAGCAAAGTTGACTCGCATAGGTTAGGTTAGGTTATTTTTTATATAAGTAAACGAAATTATCATTTTGTAAAAATCCCCTCTCTCCCTATTTAGATAATTATCGATGTTATACAGGATACTCATTTAATTAAATCGGCGAAAATAAAGGTATGCGAAAGTAGTTTTCGGCGTAACAAATTTCGGCGAAAGTAATTTTCTGCCTAAATAATATTCGGAATTCGAAAATTATGCGTGAATACTATTCGGCGTAAATAGATTATGCATAATAGTACTCGACGAGAAATCGTTATGCGAGATTAGTTTCGGCGTAAACACTATTATGCCTATACTGATTATGCAAAATCGAATTCTGCCAAAAACAATTATGCGTAAACAAGGGGAACCTTCCGTAGCCATGTAGGAAAAATGGAACCCTTGTAATTCGTCACGTCCGTCCGTCTGTCCGTCCGCCCGCCCGCCCGCCTGTAGGTATGTCACAGATATTTTTCTCGGAGGCTATGGGTGCTGCTTATTTATTTATTTATTTGAACTTTTATGCACAAGAAAAAAAATATATACAAAAGGGGAATTTAATGCCCAATGGCATTCTCTACCAGTCAACCATAGGGTAAAACAGAGAAAGTGTCGGTGCTCTTAACAAACCAATATACTTAGAGCTGATATATGACGTTCCTATCTTTGACACAGGGCTTGTACCCGGTTAATTTAAAAAAACCCGAAATAGCCAAATATTCAGAATTCTTTTATACTCTTTATGTGGAACTCCATAGTGTATTTAGGTAGGTTATTACTTCGTATTATTTTATAGCCTTATTAAACATGAAATAGTAAACGAAAGAACGATAAGCAAACCGGTTTATTTGTATGGGGCCAAAAACCGGTTTCAAGCCCTGACTTTGACATTTGATAAAGCTATTATTCAACACACTATCACCGGGACTTAATCGCGTAAAAACTATTTATATTTTACCTCGACGCGACGTTACGGCCGCGATGCAACGGCCGTGGTCACGAGAAGACTGAAGTGACGGTATCAGCATATTTTTCTGATCATTGGATTCCACTGGAATCCAGTGATCAGCAAGTGTAAGCGGCGAAATACCCCTTCGGATAAATCTACGTACATCTGACATTAATAAAAATCAAGTGCGGGTAGTTTGAACCACCCGCGCGACAAGAAAAATAAGCTGATACCGTCACTTCAGTCTTCTCGTGACCACGGCCGTTGCATCGCGGCCGAAACGTCGAGGTAAAATATAAATAGTTTTTACGCGATTAAGTCCCGGTGATAGTGTGTTTAATATGAGTGTGTATCGCGAAAGTTTGAGACAATGTATGATAATAGTTATTTGTGCAACAAGAGAGCAAAATTGTTTTTTGTTTCGAGTGCTATATTTGAGTCCTGAGCTAGCGAAAGATTCTATAGTTGAATCATGAGCGGTTAGCGAGTGATTCTAGTTTAGAATCTTGAGCTTAGCGAAGGACTCAAAGGCACGAGAAGTAAAAGAAATTGCTCTCGAGTAGCACATACAATTTTTCACCTCAGTAGCGAGAACACATAAAAGGTACTTGCAAAGAATACTTACAACACGAAAAATATGAAATAAATTTTCTTCTTCACTCCTATCACTCAAATTATTACTTGAATTTTATATTTTAAAAGAATTACGAATTAGTTGTCGAAAATTAAGAAAAAAGTCATGAATAAATAATGGCGGCAACTTTCTAAACGTATGTTCGAAAACTAGTACAATGATAAATTTCGAATTTATTCGGTAATATTTGAAAATTTTTAGTTTACTTTAAATAAAACTTTAGTTTAAAATGATTATAAATAACATAATTATATGAAATATAAGTAATTTAAAAAATTGTAAGATTTTCAGAAGGTTAATCAACTTATAATTTTAATGTCTAAAAATACACGTCGTCGGTACGTCGGTGATGCGTTGTGCGTACGACGTATCCGAACGTTTCTCGTTCAATTTTTTTTTATATGAAAATAGATTCGCACTATGACTTGCCTAATATAATTCTCCTCTTTTCTAAGAAATTAAAAGAAGAGAGCTAATAAAATCGAGATAGTACGAATTTTAGTATAAAAAGTAGGTACTACTTAGATGCCGCAGTATGAAATGACCGTACGCAGTTATCAAGCTAAAAAAAGAAAACCGGCCAAGTGCGTGTCGGACCACGCGCAAAGTATAGGGTTCCGAAGTAGACGATGCCCACAGTACCTTTCTAAGACTTATTAGCATCTAGCTAGCCTGTGGTATGACGTGCCCGCCCGACGCCTCTGCCGCTCGAGAAAAATCATTGGTATTTTAATCATTTCATAAGTTGGTCGACTACTCGTAAGTTTGTACAGCCTACTTAGCTGTGATAGTTTTCCTTTCAACTACGTTATATATGCCACAACCGTGATTTTTTTCAGCCATCCAAATACCACCATTTAGCTGGCAGGGGGGGGACACGTGACTCTAACAAAAAATAGCACTTTAAAGCTTAATATTTCACAAACGCATCACTTAATCAAAAAATGATTTTAACAAACCCACAATATTTTTTAAGACCTATTCAACGATATGCCGCACCATGGGGTACGCAAGAAAAAAAAATACATCCCCACTTTACGAGTAGGGGAGGTACCCTATAAAAAAATATATTTCAAAATTTTATTGTACCACTTTGTCGGAGTAACTAATATGTATATTCATGCTAAATTACAGCTTTCTAAAACTAACCATCTCCGAGCAATAGTGCGGACAGACGGACGGACGGACGGACGGACGGACGGACGGACGGACATGGCGAAACTATAAGGGTTCCTTGTGGACTTCGGAACCCTAAAAAAACCGGCCAAGTGCGTGTCGGGCCACGCGCAAATTATAGGGTTCCGAAGTTGAGGATGCCCACAGTACCTTTCTAAGACTTATTAGCATCTAGCTACTAGCTAGCCTGTGGTATGACGTGCCCGCCCGACGCCCCTGCCGCTCGAGAAAAATCATCATTATAAGTTGGTCGACTATTACTCGTAAGTTTGTACACCCTACTTAGCTGTGATAGTTTTCCTTTCAACTACGTTATATATGCCACAACCGTGATTTTTTTCAGCCATCCAAATACCACCATTTAGCTGGCAGGGGGGGGGGGACACGTGACTCTAGCAAAAAATAGCACTTTAAAGCTTAATATTTCACAAACGCATCACTTAATCAAAAAATGGTTTAACAAACCCACAATATTTTTTTAAGACCTATTCAAGGATATGCCGCACCATGGGGTACGCAAGAAAAAAAAATTACATCCCCACTTTACGAGTAGGGGAGGTACCCTATAAAAAAATATATTTCAAAATTTTATTGTACCACTTTGTCAGCGTAACTAATATGCATATTCATGCCAAATTACAGCTCTCTAGACCTAAGCATCTCCGAGCAATAGTGCGGACAGACGGACGGACGGACGGACGGACGGACGGACGGACGGACATGGCGAAACTATAAGGGTTCCTTGTGGACTTCGGAACCCTAAAAAGCGCAGGAACGATTTAACTTCATTTTAAGAAGTTTTTAATTCGTTTTGTTTTTTAATAGGTACTTTAATTTTTTTTTCGCATCTTACTGAATAATTTTGATCTAGAATACCTAGTAAATTGATCACATTAAACTAAAACATGACATTGTGGCTGCATGGCTTAGGCCTTTGCCTTTGCCTGATGGAATTGCCTGGTGGGATACATGGATTAAAAAAAAAAACAAATTAAAAAAATACTTTGTCTCACTCAGTGAAACAAACACGATTTTGCTCACTGATTACTGACAGCAAAGTCTACTTGTTCGAGCTGCTGAGGTGAAAAGCTATAATACTAGGGGTATAAATATTAGGGGTATACCAATCAACACTCCATACATGTAAGTAAAGGATAAAAAAAATTGGTTGCCTGTAAAGTCAGTTTACGGACGATAATTTTACGTCACGCTTAGGCCGATCATCCCTCTCTATCGCTTGTTCCGCGCTCTCGCTTGCGCGCTCTGCTCAGGCGGAACGTTACTATTGCGTCATATATTTTCGTGCGCGCAGCCAGCGTTCATCGATTTATAATACGTTATCACGTCAAAAAAATACAATTTAAGATATTGATCTATTATAAGTAAGGATTCTCTCGTGATGAGAGGAGGCCTGTGCCCAGCAGTGGGACGCAAATAGGCTGTAGTAGTAGTAGAAGTAAGGATTTACAAAGGATCAGCCGGAGAAAAATGGCCCGTCAAAACGGGTGCCCAAACAACTCGGGCACCCGTTTGGCCTTCGTTATAAAGAGGCGTTATTAGCATATTGGAACGTATTTTCTAATAAATAAATAAATAAATTACTTATTATAAGGTCTTTGAAAATAATATTATTAGGTTAACTGAATCAGTTTTTTAAATGTACATTTTATGTGAGATATTCGCTTCTAAAGTGGTAGTGTCATTGTGATGAGGAACTGGTAGACAAATGATAAAAGATAAAAGTAAATGATGATAAACATATTAATATTAATCCATTTAAATACTAATATTATAAATGCGAAAGTAACTCTGCCTGTCTGTCTGTTACCTCTTCACGCTTCCACGGCTGGACCGATTTGGATGAAATTTGGTATGGAGATAGTTGTAGTCCCGGGAAAGGACATAAGCTACTTTTTATCCCGGAAAAGCGCATAGTTCGCGCGGGAGCACGATAACCGAATTCCACGCGGGCGGAGTCGCGAGCAGAAGCTAGTCCATACTAATATTATTATATCCGTCTGTTACTTTTTCACACTTCTACCGCTGGACCAATTTGGATGGAATTTGGCATGGAGATATTTGGGGTCGGGAAAGGACATAGGCTATCTTTTATCCCGAAAAACGCAAGTCGCGGGCAGAAGGTGTATAAATAAATAAATGAAAAAAAAACTACGGCACGGAACCCCATTGCGCGTCACCCGACACGCATTTGTCTTGATTTTCTCATCTTATATCTTCCTGAGATTTCACTTTTATTTGACCGCATATTTTTATACTTACTTGGACAATCCTTCAGTCAGGTATAAACATTAACTTTTAAATCACAACTAAGTACTTTAGCTATTAAAAACAATTATCGTTTATAATCAATTAATCAAATTAACCTTAAAATTCATACACTTTTCAAAATATTATTTTTATCCAAAAATTTCGAATGTTTTTTTTTAAAGACTGAGCGACCGATGGCTACAGCGCTTTGAGTCAAACTGCCGTTCACTCATCAATGGAGGAACGGACGGTTTTATAAGTATAGGGCATTAAGAACACAGTCTCTAACTACACATTCATTGTAGCTATAGGTGTCACCATGAGAGTTGAAGGGTCGGTTGATTCAAACCGTCCGTTAAAGTTAAGGTGAGTAGTGAGGCAAAAATGCAAAATCGAGGTGTTTTTGTAACCATTTTTCTATAATTGTAACAAGTAGTCATCTGCAAAGTTTACGAATATGGAACACAAATATAGTCAATTAGTGTTTCTGGTATTTTATATCGTCTTATATGTAATGATTTGTACTATGGATGTCATTTAAGAAATCCTTAATCCTCCTATATGTAACCATTTCTTTCCGCTTAGGAAAAAATCTGCGTTGCCAAATTTTTTGCAAGTACTTTTCAGAATTTTATCTAGGGCTTGACCTTCTTAACTTTTATGATAAATAGCTTTTAGACGAAAAACCTATGTCTTACTTAGTGTATAATCACAAGTATCACAACACACATTTGCTGCGCTTATTAACGTAGGCGCTTTGTTGAATTATGCGGCGTTTTTAATATTTTTAAATATTTTTATTTATTAATTTAAAAATATCTAAACTATCATGATTACTAAAGCTAGAAGTAGAAAAGTTCGTTTCAAAAATTTGACTTTTATATTGGATTTGAAGTCGTGTTATTTTTCTATAACTTCATTGCATTATACAGAAAGTTGTGGATGTGAACAAGGCGACGTTGCGAGTTTCGGCACTCGTGTTCTTTACCTCGCGGTCGCGCGCGCTGTTGCCAGCTTGGTAGGTATCCCGAACTCAACCAGAAAAGTAGGGTCGCTTCGCCTGTTTGCGTCCACTTAGTGGAGTTGGCAAGTTTGAAGGTGAAAATAAAAATGTTCTAATTGATATTTTGATTATAAAAGGAACGTAATGTATTGATTATATAGTCCTTTTCAATATACTCGTAACTTACGGTTTTGGTCGAAACGTCTGGTGGTTTTCAAAAAAACGACACAAATAGGCATATTAGGCGATTTACCAAGTTTGCGTCCACTTAATCCAGATTGCGTCCAGGTGGACGATGGCCCAATTCACGTCCACCAACTTAGAAAAGGAATCTGAATTGATGTTTTTATAGATAACTAGCTTTTCCCCGCAACTTCGTATGCGCAGAAATATTAAAATGAAAGATCCCGTTTTTCCCGTTCCCGTGGGAATTTCGGGAAATTCTCTCTTAGCGCTCCCATACGTTCCCTAAGGAACCTGCATGCCAAATTTCAGCCCGATCCGTCCAGTGGTTTGGGCTGTGCGTTGATAGATCACTATGTCAGTCAGTCACCTTTGAGTTTTATACACGGTGGGTCAGAAAATATGGCAAATAATTAACCCACCATATCGGCTATCGATTCTAAGTATATTGTATAGGTCTTTAATTTTTTTTCGAGTTGGTAAAAAAAAAATGTATATGGGATTGGTTGTGTGAGCGACGCCTGAATCCTATACAAAATATGTTTACCTATACAATATACTTAGAATCGATAGCCGATACTATGGGTTAATTAGGTATTTGCCATATTTTCTGACCCACCATGTATATTTAGATGTACAGAATATATGTTTAGATTGTACAGAATGATCGGATTTTAACAATGACTTTATTCAAGAATATTTGACATTAAAAAATCATGATTATAATTAATAAAACCATGAAGATTTTTTTTCCAGACAGGCCAGTTTTCCTGCTGTTTGAACTTTATAATGTATGTAGTCATTAATCGGGGTTTTACCCTACATACGCATAATGCCTAATTGCATTGCATATTCTTAAACTACGACTTTGATACGAAAAAACATTAAAAATATCTAAATATCACTAGTACCATGTTCAGCATGTAAATTAATTAAAAAAGTATTCAATTCATAAAAAAAATATACAAAAAGATATTTTAAGCGGTGATTTGAACCCGCGCAAGAGGGCGCTCTCATGTACGTCATGATGAATTTGGACCGCTGGGCCACGGTAGACTTAAGACAGCGGGCGAAATTAACCATTGGTATCGTTGTAATTTACGTTAGCGTATTTGGCGCGGTTATTATTGAGAGGATCTAGCTCGAACGCCCAAGGTCATCGACGGCTACAGGCGCCTTAACGTTAAATATTTTACTTAGTTCTAGTTCCAAAAGTGGACACCAAATAGGGTAGGTTGGGGGCGATGCCGTCGCTACTCCAGTCAAGCCACCTAGGCGGATAGTCTGCAGTGGAGCCTTCAGATGGTGGTGAAAACGGGTGTGAGGAGAGTGTGTTTTGTTTTGTTGCTTATCAAATCCGCTGGACACGTTTTCAACTGTTTCGCCATATAAGATTGCGCTCTTTACCAAGACACATTCCACACTCCATATATTTTACCAAGGGACAAAATGACGTTTCTGTATTGAATGACAGCTCGGCGGCCATATTTAACGACCAGGAGTCCGTCAACTATGCTTGAATCAACCGGCCCGAAGTCGCACACAACAACATGTCATGTAATGACACCGATTTTGAGTTATCTGTTGTGACTGTTTGTTCTTTTTTCAAACCGATGCCGTTCTTGTGTGTGTAACCGGTCTCCTCAACTCTTGTTTCTACGTATAGTGATCTGGGGCATCATTCGGGAAAGGATTTCATACCGATTCTATATGGAACGCTTAAAACGTCACGGTATCCAAATTGAACTTTAAACCTGACCTACTGAAGTTCAGTTTCAACGCTGTCATTTCATCTTTACATTTTATGAAGGCAGCGCCATCTTGTGTTGAGTAGCGAAATCTTGGAGTGCGACTAACGTGGGGCCTGATCACTGACTACAAATATATGTCTTAATTCCCAACTTTAAGGTTCATAATTGTATTTGAAACAAGCAAACTATCTTATCATCAAGGTCAATAATTATGTTTTATTTATGCATTATAAACTAGAGGTTAGTATGAATTTGTTGTTAAGTGAAAACAAATGTGAGTACTGCATAATATTTTTTAATATAGTATTTAGACAGTAAAGAATAAAGAACAACAAACATTTTAGTAACTATGTAGGTACTTGGTTTAAACGTAAAATGATAAAAATCTTAATACATAAAACAAGAAACTGACTGACTGACTGACTGATCGATCAACGCAGAGCCGAAACTACTGGTCGTAGAGAGCTGAAATTTGGCATGTATGTTCCTTAGGGAACGTAGGAGAGCACTAATAGAAGATTTCCCAAAATTCCCACGGGAACGAAAAAAACGGGATTTTTCATTATAATATTTCTGCGCATACGAAGTTGCGGGAAAAGCTAGTTCTTTATAATATAACATTCAAATGCCTAAAATTGAACAGAAGTAGGTGTATACACAATCTCTATTTGAATAAAAAGTGATATAAAATTATAGTTCCTAAAATATCCAGTGTCTTCTTTAATAACTCACATTGTTATCTACAGATAAAATATTCACTGTATTTTGTGTGTGTTTATTTCATTCTTCTTATCAAAGTAGCTACTTAACTCACTTACAAGGTAAATGAAAATGCCACCGCTTCTACCCAAGCATACATTCTCAGTTTCCTCATTCATCTCTCGGCTTCAAGTGTTTTTAATTTGGTTCAAGCTTTGACCAATTTGGTCGCTGTATATACTTCGAAAGTAATCTTGACTGACTGGCTCACTTATACCTCCCTTGTTTCTTCGCACAACAGTAAACACACTCCCCTCATTCATTCTCTCCAAATGGCCGAACCATCACATTTTAAACCGAACTCTCTGTTATAGTAGTTTGAAACTTCAGTAGTATATACATAGTATAGGCTCTTCTCTCGACATGATAAATACCAGGGCAATGAGTGTCTTCAATATTATATTTATATTTGACATTGTACAGAATTCAGTTTATCAACAACCATATAGAATAGAGGCTGGACATCTTTTATTTAATCTTTAATTCAGCAACAAGCTCCATATTAATATGTTTGAAGACAGGATCCATATCTCATCTCTTCATAATTTCACTTAGAAGAACACCTCATGACCGTATAATGCCCTGTAGTGTCCTAAAATAAAATAAAAACAAGTTGCTTGTATATTGCATATTGATGGTGGTGCAAAATGAAATTATATAGGTAATTTTTCTTTAGGTAAGTACTATTTTTTATTCTATGTATGTCGGTGTAAATAAGTTATTTGTACAAGTACGAGTATGTAGAGATTCTTGTCCCATAAAAGTATGGAGCAAGAGGTGCATCGAAAATATCGAGGCTATAGAAATAAACCTTTCCAGAATCAATAAGACGTCACCATTCCTCACTATTTACCAATCTGTCTTCACTTCCTTATCAAAATTTTAACTAAATTGAAGTAAAACACAACAAGTGAGTGAGCAAAATAATCAAAACAATTTTTTAAAAGTTAGAACTTCGAACAGCGACGTAGCAAGTGACGTAATAAACGACCATTTTTTTTATTCGCCATAGATAAAGACAAGTCAAATTAGGGCAAACAACAAAATTGCATCAAAGAAACGACAGTGGTGCCACCTCGTGTAAAAATTGCATTGAAATTTTCCGAATATTTAGGGTCAGTTGATTCATACTTAGTTGACGGACTCCTGGTCGTTAAATATGGCCTCCGAGCTGTCATTCCATACAGAAACATCATTTTATCCCATATTGAAATATTTAACGTTAACTTTAACAGACGGCTTGCATCAACTTAACTTACCCTTTTGAGCAAGATTCGGGATGCAGGCACTTCGCAAAAAACCTGTTATTCGAGACGTGACCTCTGAGTGAATCAGTAAATCCTTTCGTTCGAAGTATAAAATGAGATAGTACAGAGATAGAATCATGAACTGTATGGGCGAGACGCACGAATGGACATAGTGAGCTTCTTGAATTGTTACAATTGCCTCGGAAACATTGGGGATTAAATAGTCATGTTCAAAAATCCATTAAAGGGTTTATCCCGAAAGTTGGCAACGTCGCATATAACTGTCAAATGTTTCGCTGTTTTTATTAATTTCTCAATATTACTCCCATATTACTGAATTAAAAAGGAAGATATCATTCTATGGCTGAATGACGCGTCTCGTTTTGCATTTGTTGGTGAGGCATTCAAATGAAAAGATTACATTAAAATGCATGGAAACTACGATTAAAAGTTTGTAAATTACTCCATAATACAAAAAATTTCGTGTTCCTATGTCCATAAGTACTTCATGTTTTATTCATCCATAGAGCGATAATTCATGTTTTCATTCAGTAGTGTTCAGAAATTAATGAAAACAGCAAAATATTTGACAGCTATTTGCGACGTTGCCAATTTTCGGAGTAAACCCTCTTAAGTATGTATATTACGCTTAATTGAATGCATATCGGTTTACGATAAGGATGGTGATTAAAACATCGTACCAAACGAGGTATGCATCCTGAATGCCTGACTATCTAACTCATACGAGTGATAATAGATAATCTCTAAAGTGCCATCCATTAAATCCATACTAATATTATAAATGTGAAAGTGTGTTTGTTTGTCCTTCACGTCGCAACGAGTGGACCGATTTGGATGAAATTTGGTATGGAGATAGTTTGAAATCCGGGCAATAAGAAAGAATACTGTATAACCCGATATTTTCACGGGAACGGGTTATCCACGGGTCAAACCAATTTTTCAATACTTCTATAACTGTCTATAGGTATAGTATCATCGAGTACGCAAATTCTAAGTCTACGCGGGACGAAGTTTGCGGGCATCGGCTAGTTATGGAAATTACACTATTTACCCGACTACATCAGAAAGAGGTTTAGTTATTCAAGTGTATGTATGTAAGTAAGACAGATCTAACGACACCCCACAAGCTAAGATCCATCAAGCCGAGCTGTAGTCAACAGAGCGTGCCAAAGAAATACATATATCTAACATATATCATCATATATTAAATGCGAAAGTAACTACGTCTGTCTGTCTGTTTGTTAGTTACCTCTTCACGCTTAAATCGCTGGACCGATTTAGATGAATAGGGTATGCAAAGTCCCTGCGAATGACGTAGGTCACTTTTCATCCCGGAAAAACGGATATTTTCCACGGAAACGTGATAACCGGATTCCACGCGAAGCTAGTCATTGTAACTTAATGTAGGTATTTAAGATGATTTTGCAATAGTAAAAACCAACCCCTTTATTAATATAATTAATTTAAGTATATTAGCGTTATAATGAATGTTCCTTATTAGTGATGGTTCCCTCCAGGCCAAAATGAAGCTACTCATACTAATATGCCTGTCGGTCCTATCCGCGGCGCACAGCTACAATATATTATGCATGTTCCCTGTGCCCACGCGCAGCCATAACATCCTGGGCAAGGGGATCGCCGACGCGCTGCTGCGAGCTGGCCACGAGGTATGTCCTGCCCATCCCAACTTGACCCATACTACTACAGCCTATTTGCGTCCCACTGCTGGGCACAGGCCTCCCCTCATCATGAGAGGGTTTGGGCTATAGTCCCCACGCGGGCCCAGTGCGGATTGGGGACTTCACACAAATCTTTGAATTAGTTCGGAGATGCGTGCAGGTTTCCTTCACCGAAAATCTTATGGTAAATTCAAATTGAATTTCGTACGTAAGTAAACTTAGAGGTGCGAGCCGGAATCGAACCCCCGACCCTCGGCATGAGAGGCGGTAGGTCGAACACAAGGTCAACTTTCCCCGCTAACCTGCCGCCAAATAGCAGTGCTCGCACTGTTGTGTTCCAGTAGAGGTTTAAGGCAGCCGGTGAAATGTCTAGCACAGAGGCATTCCATCTTAGGCCTCAGGGTAGGCAACGCATTCGAGATCTTATGGTTTCTTAATCATAGGATTTCGGTGTCCATGGGTGGGCCGCAGTGACCACTTACCATCAGGTGAAAAAAAAACAGGCGGATGTATCACTAAACAGCTACCTCTTTCAGTCAACCTCATATTATTAATTCAAAATTAACTTTTCTCCGTCTGACAATTACCTCTTGGACCGATTTACATGAAATACTTATATATGATAGTTGGAGTCCCGGGAACAACATCATCATCATCCCGGAAAAACGAATAGTTCCTTCCCGCTTTAGTTTGCGGTAATTATGTGTAGAGGGCCGTTCAAGTATTACGTGAGCAGATTTCTTACCATTGGTCCCCCCCCCCCCGGCCCCCCATGTCATCAAAAGTAAGCAAAGCTCTTACCCCCTCCCCCTATGCTTACGTAAACATTTTTAGTTATAAGTGTTTTTTATATTGTCATTTTAAAAATAAGAAAGATTAGGTTTAACTGATACACATAGAGTAAGGGACAAAAATATTATAATCAGAAATAATATAATAATATAATAAAATAGATGCATTAATTAGACAAGTGAATAGCGCGCGGTAATTTCCCTAATGCGCGGTAATTCCCCTAATCGGTTCTCAAAGCGAGTGCCTAAACATATGCATTATTTGCGGGAATCCCCGAAAATGCGTTTCGTTTTCACGCATAGACAATGTGAGGGTTGCCATTCGTGTAAAAAAGTAAATAACTAACGATGACGTTATCATCATCTAGACCCCCCTACCCCCCATGTCATCGAAAATAAGCAAAACAGAGACCCCCCACCCCCCCTTGGTGCTTACGTAATACTTGAACGGCCCCTAGGTAGTGATTGAATCCTCCACTAGTATGTAATTTTCAGTAGCATTACTTAGTTATCCATGTTCACAAATTATCATCCAAGCACGTGTGTCTATTGACAGACCAATGGACGATAATTTTATGTATTAAATTCCCAGGTTACCTATGTGACTCCGTACCCTGACATTATAAAGCCGGCCAAGGGACTGATAATTGTCGACGTCAGCGAGACGAATAAGTTATTTGAGGGCAAGTATAATTAAAAAAAAAAGACGAAAAGAAGCAGCAATTTCTCATACACTAAGTACAGTCAGCAGCAGAAGTAGATAAGCTGTCCAGGTGTTCAAAATGACCTACACACGACCTTATTCTTAAGACGTTAAGGGCGTGTGTAGGTCATTTTGAACACCTGGACAGCTTATCTGCTTCTGCTGCTGACTGTACAAGCTTATGCTATAAACTTTACTACCTGATAATAGAACGCTGAGACCGGGCTTGAAACCGGTTTTTGCCCCCATACAAATAAACCGGTTTGTTTATCGATCTTTCATTTCCTATTTCATGTTTAGTAAGGCTATAAAATAATACGAACTAATTTGAAAAAATATTTGGCTATTTCGGGGTTTTTTTAATTAACCGGTTACAAGCCCTGCGCTGAGAGGCCGGCTAGTACAGTGTTCTGTTCTCTACGCCATTGTAGCATTTGTCATTTTATAATCATATCAAATCATGGAAGCAGTCTATACTAGAGATAATCTACTATAGGAAGTCCCGTGCCTCCACATTTCAAAACGCTTCAATGTATTTATTATTATTTAAAAAGCACCACCAATACTCTCAACGCATAGTTGACGGTTGTCTCAACACGCACGCGTGCGTTTAGAGTGTTGGTGGTGCTTTTTAAATACTTTGAAGCGTTTTGTATTGTGGAGGTGAGGGACTTCCGTTAGTAGATTAAGTATCTCTACTAATAATAAGTCTTTAGAAGAAGTCGCGTCTGAAACTTGCAAATTAAAAGAAACTACAAGTCGAGGGGACTATATAAACAACACAAAATAACGATTTTTAGAAAAATTGTCTGTACCTATGTATGTATGCATGTATGTATGTATATCCAGATTTAACTCTAAAAATACTAGACGGATTGCAACATAATTTGGTATGGGGATAGTTTATTTATAATTATAACATTGGTCAGCATATAGGCTACTTTTTACCCTGGAAAAACGCATAAGTAGTTCCCCCGGGAACGCAAACACCGAGTAAGTAATAAGTTGAACTTCCACTGTGTCCAACAACATTGGAACCAAGTACGAAGGGGTGACGGGCATAAAAATCATCCCTCAAAAGAATTTTGGACACGTTTTTGAATTGTGAAGTACTAGGTTCTACTACTGGAAACATGCTCTAATTTTGTGTTACACCTCCAGGTTTGGACATAGTTAACACCGCTGCGAAGGGCGACTTCCGCCAAGTGCTGGCCTACGGTCGTGACATCAGCAGAATAGCCGTCCAAAACCAGCAGGTCCAGAAGATACTTCAAACGGAGAACTTCGACGCTGTCGTCAGCGAGTGGTTCTTCTCTGATGTCAACGCTGGGTATAATTTTATATTAGATATATATATATAGATAGCTATTCTATAGTAGATAACCTAACCTACGGTTTACGATTTTTAAATAAATATATGATAAAAGCAAGCGAGAAGACGAGCTTAAACTGCTTAATTTCATGACGGGTACGACTTACCTTATTGTTTGTTTCCCGTGAATTCGTGCAAGACGCCTATTCAAGTCCACGAAGTGATTCTATAGGGAACGGAAAAGGAATTTCCCTATAGCTTCTCGGATAAACCCGTTATTCGAGACGTCAAAAGTGACTGCTAAGTAAGTTACTAGATCCCAAACTCCACGTCGTTCGGCGTATAAAGTGAGATAGCTGAGCCCGTCCAGTCCAATCGTGAACATGTATATGAGCCAGAACAAGGATGGGTAAATTGCGATTCTTGGAATTGTATTGTACGAATAATTATTTGCTCTCTTACAAAAATTGTGAGACTGCCTATCCTTAATCCTATATATGGACTTGATTCTTGAATAAGGCCCCAGGTCGGCTCTGACTGATTCTTAGAGTAGATGTAGTGATTGTTATTCATCGCTAACTAAAATAAGATAGATATTCTATGATAAATATTCTAGCTAGATCGAAATATTTATTTTTCTCCTTAGAACGAACGAATGTTCAGTTACCGTTAAGAAGCTCATCATAGTCTAATTCCAGACTGGCAGCGATACTCCAAGCCCCGTGGATCCTGCTCAGCGGAACAGTCATGAGCTCCCACATGGAGTCTTTGGTAGATGACATCAGGACCACCGCCATCTTACCAGATATGCTGGCGGAATTCCCCATCCCTATGAGCTTCTTGCAGCGCCTGGCGAACACCTTCATGGTCGCTGGCATGACTTTCGGAACCTGGTAAGTTGTCACTACCTACCTACTCCGAAGGAATAACTCTTCAGGAAGTATTAGTTCGTATGTTCTTGTTAAAAGTGAGAAACTAAGAAAAATGGGAACTTTTAAGTTCAAAATAAACCACAAAGCGTGAAAGTTTTGTGGTATAGTCCACCCCATCCCAGAATGGTCTCAGTCTTGTGCTATCAACAACAACAACAATAACAATCATGGTTTTTATTGAACACCATACAAAACACAGAAAATACAGAAAGACACATTTAACAGGTAAACAACAGGCGGACTTATCGCTAAACAGCTATCTCTTCCGGTCAACTTTAGCTATCGCTGCTCTCAATTTAACATCATGGCCAACTTTACACATAAGTACCTACTTAAATGTGTAATTCAATAAAATCAGATAAATAATTCAAACCCAAGCCATATAGCCGTACCATTGGGAGTGCAATTCAAAGGATATGACAGGACCGTGTGATGAGATCCTTCTTGAAAGGTATCCTATCAAGCTCAAGTCTATTCAAGTTCACGAAGTGATTCTATAGCAAACAGAATAGGAATTTCCTCATCTCGTTTCGGATCAAACTGGTGTTCGAGACGAAAAAGTGACGGTTTACGGCGAATAAAGTGAGTTAACTGACCCCGCCCAGTTCAAAAGTGAAAATGCATGATTGAGACGCAATAATGGATAAAGTGCGCTACCTATAGTACGTATAGTACGAGTGATTTGCTGTCTCACATAGCCTGGTAAACTATAAGAAGCCCCATTCTTATTTAACCAACTCCAATGAGGTCCTTTTTGGTATATTCCCAGGTTGGATCAAGCCACCAACGAGGCGTTGTACCAGACCCTTTGGGCCCCCATCGCAGCTAAGCGCGGCGTCCCACTTCCCCCATACTATGACGCGTTGTACAACATCTCCATACTATTCTCGAACTCTCACCCCTCCATGTCGCCGGCGCAGAGCCTACCTCCAAATGTGATTCAAATCGCGGGATATCACATCGATTCGAAGATACCGCCGCTACCTAAGGTAAGTACTTGATCTGTACCAGGTTACTTGGGGCTTATGTAAATTTAACACTTCCAGGGCCTATGTCGAGGTAGGTTTCCAACAGTATGGAGCGACGACCCCGTAAAGATTGCTACGAGACTTACCTGAGTGGTGATCGTTGGGGGAGGCCTATGCCCAGCAGTGGACGCCTTCCCTCCGGGTGACATGACCATTGTTATCATAGTTATATTATAGCATACAAGGGCTTCGAGGGTGTGAGATCTTTTAAAGAGACTGTGTAATATCGCCTGTAAGCTCACAACTTCAGCCGAAAGACTCCACCGCACCCTGCTGGACATACCTAAGCCTCCCCCAAGGTTCGCCATTCAGAACAGTCCTATGCTACTAAGCTCACCCATCCTAACCGTTATGTATCTCCGAAACTTTTATTGGGTAGTGCTGGAGTGTTATTGGTAAAGTTTGCTCGCAATAGTCACAATCCTAATTTCGTTCGCGTATAAAAGATGAAAGGTCGTTTGCTTTTCTAGCGACTCTTGAATATTTGACAAGATGTTTTTTTTTAATTACGAATGGGCTTGCGTTTGAGCCTGATCACACCTGATGGAAACTACTTGTCTTTAAGATGATTTAATGCTCGAATACTATCACCAATTTCTCTAAGGATCTTCAAGACCTCCTGGACGGTTCTCCAAACGGCGTGGTTTACTTCAGCATGGGCTCCGTGGTCAAGTCCTCGGCGCTCCCGCGGGAACATAGGGCGGACCTCATCAGGGTCCTGGGGGAACTGCCCTACACAGTGCTCTGGAAGTTCGAGGAGCCTATCGAAGGACTCCCGAAGAATGTTCACGTTAGAGCTTGGATGCCGCAGCCTAGCATTCTGGGTAAGATAGTGAAACATCGGCATTTCTTTTAGGTATGAAAAATGCCCTATTACGGCCTATGAGCATGATACGTGCAGGTATGATATAGTTACATGTACAAACTAGTTTTTAAAGATCTTGTCTGGTGCCTTTTTACTCAACTGCGCAGCGCATAAGAATGTCTTGTATGTATCTGTATCGCCTATGTATGTAGGTATATATAAATGTATGTTTGTTCCTTTGTGGCAGTCTAGAGATCAAACGCGTGGGTAAATTTTTATGAATCATACGTCAATCGATTTGTTTTAATTGGTTTTATAATGGCCATTCTTTTTTGACCATCATATTTGAAACGCCAAATAACCGGTTCTGAACTTCTGAAATTCACCGACCCCTGCCGCGGTACGCTCGCTACTCTCACTCAGCTCGTGCATTGTCTTAATACAAACACAAACAACTAACATCTCGTCGATATGCTCTTCTGTTTATGCCTATCATGAGCTCCATTTATGACAGTTCTAACTCAATAACTACTAGCTTATAATAGTACATTATTGCAGAGGCCGCCAAGTAGCGCATTGCCGGACGAGTCAGTTAGAAGGCTGAGCGAAGCGAAGCCTTCTATTAGTACGAGTCCGGCAATCGCAATTGCGGCCGAGGTATATATAATGCTTTTCTCAAACAGCGAGGAAATACGTAAGGTCAGTCGGGGCAAGTGCGCCAGGATGGGGTAAGTGCGCCTAACATAAATATATCGAAACCTATAAATATTACTCAACTAGTAGTTGGCTGTTTACAAGGCATAGGGGCGAAATAAATTTAGGCGCACTTACCCCACATCAGTATTTACTACTTCCATGATCGTGGATGATTTGGCCATGGAAGTTGTACTTATTACCTCCATGGATTTGTCAGTTTCTCTACAGAGGTGTCTCAAATAGCAAGCAAATTAAAAAAAAACACACGACAATAATGTTTTTGCTGGCCAAGGCCGGCAATGGACAGCCTCGCGTCTTCTTTTTTTGAAAGTAACACGAACATTTCCTAGCATGTTTGAGAAAATAAATATTTACATATCTAGCTCATCCAAACGTGAAACTCTTCATCACCCACGGCGGAATCCTCTCGACCCTGGAGGCTGTAAACGCCGGCGTCCCACTGCTGGCCATCCCCGTGTATGGGGACCAGAACTCCAACGCCCACCGCGCCGTGCTGGCTGGGTACGCTCTGAAGGTCCCCTTCCGACCCTGGTCGGCTGCTGCGCTGAAAGAAGCTCTGAGCGAAATACTGAGCAATGACCGGTAAGGATCAATCACTTACAGGTTTACACAACGTAGAACTTAGAAGGCAAGTGAATTAAGCAATAATAGACTGCGTCAAAAGCTTAAGTTCTTCGCCGCGCGCCTTCTAAGTTATGTCGTGCTACTTGGTGCTACATAATATGTGTCTAATAAAGATTAGTACCTAAAGAGGTACTAGCAGTAATTTACTACAACTTTCATCTACAGGCCATCACGAGAGGGTTTGGGCTAGTCCCCACGCGGGCCCATTGCGGATTGGGGTGGGGACTTCACACACATCTTTGAATTACTTCGCAGATGCGTGCAGGTTTCCTCACGATGTTTTCCATCACCGAAAAGCACAGTGGTAAATTCAAATAGAATTTCGCACGTAAGTAAACTCGAACCCCGACCCTCTGCATGAGAGGCGGTAGGTCGAACCACTAGGCCACCACGGCTTGCCATAGAATAAGTTAATAGTAATTTCTTCAAAATTCTAATTTCCCGTAGATAAACGCTCTCTAATTTACGAGTTTTCTGTGTACGATCACAACTATTACAAGTAAGGCCATCTGTAAATTGAAGTTGCAATTACCTTTTGCAGATACTACAAGAAAGCTAAGCAGCTATCCAAAGTGTTCCATAATCGTCCGGTAGAGCCTTCCAAGTTGATCTCGCACTACGTCGAAACTGCCATCGAGACTCAAGGTACCAACATGAAGATGGCGCTAGCGTCGGTTATTTAGAAAATAAATAGTCAATAGCAATAGAGCCCACTCGAACCCTCACGAGTCACGAACCTTCTCAAAAATTCAATTACCGAATCGATTTGATTACGAACTAAATTATAATTTCGCTCTCTACATTCTATACTACCATTGTATACATTATTTAGCAGTAGCATTTTAAACGATTTGAAAGAAATTGGATTAAGGTGGTATTCAGATTTCGGAGGCCACCGAACAACGCCATCTGTTGATGAGTAGCAGAACTAATCCTTGTTTCGTGTTTCAGGGGCCTACCACTTACGGTCAGCATCTCGTCACTACAAGTGGTACCAACGTTACATGCTCGATCAACTAGCGGTTGTATTATTAGTCCTCTATATTGTTAAAAAAGTAATAAATATTGTGTACAGGACTTTAATTAATCTGTTTACGAAATCTAAGAAAGATACTGGTACTAGTAAGAAAGTTAATAAATCTAACAATAAGAAAAAGGTCAAAGCACAATGAATGTGGCCAACAATGCATAATTATAACTGGAAGAAAGTATGACAAATAAAAAAGGCATAAATAGTTTTAAATAACACCTATAAATTTTATGTTTTTTATTTTATTATTATCATAGACGGACAAACAGGCAGACGGCCCACCTGATGGAAAGTGGTTACCGCCGCCTATAGACATTTGTAAAACCAGAGGCGTCACCAATGCGTTGCCGGTCCCGTAGATATTTAATGACATTCTTTATATTATGTTATAAAATAAAATTCACCCTTTATTTAGTTACCTTTGTTATGCTTTTTTTTGCAAACTTATTATAGGCATAGCATAGCAGCGGTGTCTTTTCTATTGAAATCAATGAACTCTGTATCAAATAGTATTACAATTTTATCTATAGCAATAATTAACCTTGGTAAATAATGTAATGAAATAGTAGAACGAAAATTCTTGTATTTTTGAGAATTTAAGCATAGCCGTATCTCATTCGAGCAGTAACCTCTGTGTAATTGTTATTGTCTCTTATTTACATAATTCCAGGATAGCTTGAAAGAACTACCTCACATTCCTTTGCAGTATTTTTTTTTATTAAGGTTGTACAAATTAAATTATGTTTTTTAATTATTTTTGTAACTTTGTAAACTAATAAAAAAGATACTTGAAACTGGGTTCTTATTATTTTTTATCTCACTCACTATCACTATATCATTAAAATGTGAATGGTGGATTACTACTGCTACTATAAGGGGTTAAGGCAGCCGGTGAAATTTCTGGCACAGAGGCATTCCATCTTAGGCCTCAGGGCAGGCAACGCATACGAGATCTTATGATTTCTTAATGGGGATCATAGGATTTCGGTGTCCATGGGCCGCAGTGACTACTTACCATCAGGTGGCAGGTCGGCTGTGCGCTCATTTGCATATACCATTGGTATAAAAAAAATAGAAGCCATGATGCTGAAAATCTGATCAGGAACATACTTACAGTTTTCAGGCAGCTGCACCAAAAAAATTATATTGTCATGGCCAATGTTTAATTTAGTTATCAAAATCAATCGCAAGTCATAGTCAAGAATAATTGCATTACACAACACAGGTCTTACAACTGCCTCTTGTAACAGTTGGTACATTGAGAACAAGAAATGTATATCTGAACATCGGGACCTAAGAATGACTATAATGTTAGACAATTTAGATTTAGACACTAGCAACACTGACTACTAAACTATGTTTCAGCATCGTTAATACCTAAGTTTCAATTTTCTTTTGTCTTGGTCTTTATTTACCAATGCAAATTCAGCTTCTTTTATTTAGGAGCCCTGCTCTTGTTGATGAACTGCAATGTCTATCCTGTGCCCGTCTTTTTTGTATGCAGCAGCATAACTAAACTTTGTCTCCTCAATGTAATAATTTGACATAACTGAAGCTTC
>OZ020298.1:4251559-4292225 GCA_963971205.1 Aethes cnicana | reverse complement strand
GGGCCCCCGCGGCCGCCGCGGCCCCTGCCGCGCCCGCCGCGAGCTCCGCCGCCGCCACCTCTCTGGAAACCATCGCGCTTGCCTCGGCCTCTAGGCGCATCATCGATCAGCAAAGTCTCCAGCGGCAAACTATCCGGCAACAAGTAATACCTAATGTTGTTTCCGCGTATGCTCAGCGTCTCCAGCAACAGTTCCTCCTTGCTTTTCAGCGTCACTTTTACAGCCTTCAAGTGTGTGTTCATCGCGACATCGACGCCAGTGATAGTTCCGTGTACGACACTGCCGTTCTTCAACTCTATCGTCACTGTTTCGTGGCTGAGTTTCATCAAAAATCTAACCAGTTTCATGGTTAATGTTTATTTCAGCTAGTTATTTGTAAAAACTATTCCGGCGTCGCCCGCTTCTTCTGACCTCAATTGTCAAACAATATGGCGGGCGGTTCAGATCTGCTTTAAAAAAAAAAGAAATGCAAATTAGTCTGTGGTTTGCTTTTGGGTTGTCATAAGAGAAATTTACGGGCGTTGGTAGATTTTATTTAGTAAAACTTGAAAGTTTTAGCTTCTTTGTTTAAATTAAACTGCTCATAATATAAACAATAAGCAATGGCTGCGTTCCGAATCGCGCTTAGAGCGCTCACAGCACCTTGCATCCTTTTTCCTCTTAGGACTCCACTTTCAAGAGGAAAAGGGATGCAAGGTGCTGTGAGCGCTCTGAGCGCGTTTCGGAACGCAGCCAATATATGTTTAGGCAAGGCATCTGCCAAAAATCCTTTCGTAGGTATAACTCATACACACATTAACTAAACACAAAGCATGTAGGTATGTAAATACATCAATCCTTATTGATCAAACAAAAAGTCTGGCCGATTTCTTTCTCGAGCAGATTGTGACTTAATCCACAGTTTCTCACAGTTCTTTTCTTTGTAGTATTTGTAGTCATCCTTTCAAATAAAACAAGGGCTTCTTTAAGTATGAATCCTGCTGAGGATCTGGAAGGACTTGAAGCGGACCAGGAGATTGAACCTGAGCAGAAAGAAAAGACTGTTTGTGCTCGACTCGTTTTCACAAAGGAGCAGGTAAATTATTTATAGCCAATGAATCAGACTTGTTCTTTTTATTGGAAGTAAAACGATAGCACACGGCCGCCGGATGGTTACTATGGTTAGCAGTCACCGCAGCCTAAGGACACATTATATTCAAATCACAAGATTTCGAATGCGTGCCAACCTAAAATATAAGCCTTTATACTATGTCAGTTAACTATTTCGCTGCAGTTTAGCAAGAAAGATGGTAGTAGCTATCCTGATATACCTATATTTAATAACCGTGTGTGCTTAAATTAAGTAAACGCGCAAAGTTGTAACACTTTCCTAGTACGAGTACATTCAGAAGCAAAGAGAAAAGATCTGTTTAAATGACTTGACAATAGGATCATGTGTAAATTTAGTTTTTGTTGGTGACTGTACCAGCAATTGACGTATGGTAAATTCAACAAATTAAGTTGTGGAACTAAGCTTTTTTTCGCAGTGAAATAATGACCATATCATTTTTATCGCAGGCAACACAACCGCGAATTTAAAAAAAAGTATAGTCCAATACAATCATAGCCTCATAGTTTCATTACTAATTTGTCCATTCAACCTGAACCACGATGAACGAACTAGGGGAATTTTCAATCACCGCCGAGTTTTCCGAAAAGGAAGCAGTAGAGGACGAAGAAGTAATTCTAGTTAACCGGGAGGTCCATGCGAAATTGACCTTGACGCGAGAACAGGTGGATAAAATATTTGAACCCTTTCACCGTCATCATCATCATCATCATCATCAACATCATGTCGGCCGAAAGACATCCACTACTGGACATAGGCATCCCCAAGGCTCGCCACTCAGACTAGTCTTGTGCTACTGGTTTCAACGGGTTTCTCGCGACCTTTACGAGGTCGTCGCTGCATCTTGTTGGAGGCTTACCGACAGCTCGTCTCCCACTCGAGAGCTTTCTGGCCCCATCGGCCATCGGGCTTGCGAGCAAGCAATATCCCGCCCACTGCCACTTAAGGCTCGCAATTCTTCGGTTATGTCGGTGACCCTAGTTCTACTACGGATATCCTCATTTCTGATTCTATCACGCAGAGAAACTCCGAGTATAGTACTCTCCATTGCCTTTTAAGTGATTTTGAGCCTTCTTATGCCAGTTGCAAATTTTTTGGCGGCTTAGTTTAGTGGCGGTGTAAAGATTCAAACTTACAATGCCAACGTCTCTGTTTTTCATACAAAGTGGAGCCCTTAACCTATGAGTATTCCCTTAACGGCAGTGGCGGGTCCAGGGGGAGGGGGACAACATTATGACCAATCTTTATCTCGAGACATTGAAAGGATCAATAATATGTTGTCTACCTACCTACTTTTGAGTCCAATCCCTCCGAAACTGGCAACGTACTTATTGGTGAGGTGACCTCTCTCTGGGCCTCTGGAGCTTCAAGTATTCAAAACGGTACATGAAGATAGTCAGCGTCCAAAATCCTAACAAAGAGTACATTTTCTGCCTAATCGGGGATAGGCAGTAATATATCATACCATTGACATCTCGCTAAACAGGGAGGGGAGATGGTGTATCACTGATAGAAAAGCACTGATATACTATCTTACTAAATAGGGAAAAAGTGTATACTTGTTTAGGGAAAAAGAATTAAGGATGCTCACTATCCCTATGTACTGTTTCGAATTCCCTTGGTGTCAAATGTCTTTATTCAACGATGACAGCTTTCTATAAAGTGTGCATATTGGTCTGTCAAGCAATAAATAACAAACGTACTGTTAATAGTTTTTCACCTTTTCTGCAGGAGGATGATCTGCGCGAAGCTTTCAATCTCTTAGATTACACAGGAGAAGGAAAAATCATGTCTGAAGATTTCCGTGTTGCTATAAAAGCTTTAGGTAAATGTTTTTTTCTATTACAATAGATATTATGGATATTAGCGGTTCTGATTGGTTCATTGGTAGTGACCCTACCGACTGTTCCGACGTTCACGGGTTCGAAGAATTCCGCTAAGGACAGACTTTGTGTGATGAGTGTTTGTATTCGAGTCATGATGGATATAATATATTGTTGTCTAGCACCCATAGTACAAGCTTTGCTTAGTTTGGGGCTAGGTCAATTTGTGTGGAAACGTTCCAAGATATTAATTTTATTTTACTTACTAGCTGCTGCCCGCGACTTTGCCCGCGTGGAATTCGGTTATCGCGCTCCCACGGGAACTATGCGTTTTTCCAGGATAAAAAGTAGCCTATGTCATTTCCCGGGGCCCCAACTATCTCCATGCCAAATTTCATCTCAATCGGTCCAGCGGTTGACGCGTGAAGAGGTAACAGACAGACAGAGTTACTTTCGCATTTCTAATATTAGTATGGATTCTTCAGGTTACGAGCCAACTAAAGAGGAGCTGCAACACATGGTGAATGCTGTGGACAAGGGTCAGTCGGGGAAGCTCAGCTTCGAGAACTTTGAGACGGCCATCATGCGCAAGATCATGTCGCTGGACAGCGACGGCGACATCATGAAGAGCTTCCGGCTGTTTGATCAGGATGACAGTGGTAATACATGTTTTAAAAAAAACAAGGGGTTGCACTCTGGGAGTGCCGGCAGAAGTGAAAACTTGAATATTAACGTTGTTGTAAGTGGTACAGACACGCCGGGTTCTGCTCTTTTATGTACAGTCAGCAGCAGAAGTAGATAAGCTGTCCAGGTGTTCAAAATGACCTACACACGACCTTATTCTTAAGACGTTAAGGGCGTGTGTAGGTCATTTTGAACACCTGGCCAGCTTATCTACTTCTGCTGCTGACTGTACTAGCTTCTGTCCGCGACTTCGTACGCGTCGAATATAAAATTGCCGATAACTTTTCTTTCCAACATCCGATTTTAATCAAACATAGCTTATATGTTGCTCCAAATATAAATTTGGATTTGTACGTAGTTGACAGAGATACAAATACTTATGTAGGTTGCTGTAATGCACAAATTAGTTTTTGAACTCGAGGACCCAAATATAGGCAAAAGGTGTTATATGCAACGTGAATTTTCCAGGATTGATCAGTTTTGACAACGTGAAGCAAGTCACGGAGATCCTCGGCACGTACCTCACCGACGAGGAGATCGAAGAAATGGTGGATGACGCTGATAAAGATTTCGACGGATTTGTATGTTCTAATTTATTTCATTTAAATTAGCTGATTGCTTTATAATCTATTTACTAGCTTCTGCCCGCGCCTTCACCCGCGTGGAATCCGGTTATCGCGTTCCCGCGGGAACTATGCGTTTATCCGGGATAAATGTAGCCTATGTCCTTTCCGGGGACTCCAACTATCTCCATACCAAATTTCATCCAAATCGTCCAGCGGTTGAAGCGTGAAGAGATAAGTAACAGACAGACAGGCAGAGTTACTTTCGCATTTATAATATTACTAGCTTCTGCCTGCGACTTCGCCAGCGTGGAATGCGGTTATCGCGCTCCCGCGGGAACTATGCGTTTTCCGGGAGAAAAAGTAGCCTATGTCCTTTCCCGTTAAATTTGGTATGGATATAGTTGGAGTCCCGGGATAGGATAAAGGCTACTTTTTATCCTGAAAAAACGCACAGTTCCCGCGGGAACGCGATAACCGAATTCCACGCGGGCCAAGTTGCGGGCAGAAGCTAGTTGTATATAATGAAAATGCCTTCAAGAATTTGTGTTTTGTTGCAGGTTTCAGTACACGAGTTCATGAAAATGATAAAAAGTTCTGTCCATATTGTAACTCTTTAATAACTTAATATCTATCTAATAATAAAAATCCGTAATTGAAATATTGCACCTCCTTGATAATTTAGTAGTATTTTTATTTATTACTCTGGTAACTTGGTTAGACCAAGATACTTTATAGCACAATATTCTTCACTCAACATAATGTTGCACCATCAAAGGCAGATTACGTCTGGACTGATTTTACAGTGAATAATTATTCATTTTCTTAGGTCATTTTGAATCATTTGTATAATGTTAGAACTATAATTTGTTTTTTTGCAGAAAAAATATGTCGTAGCATGTTGAACTATAAATAGCCTTGTAAGTAATAATGTTGCCATAGTTTTAAGTCTAGTGCGTCAATGGTCAAGCGTCAAATTGACAACGAATTTTCTTTTCAAATTTGTTATGATGTCATGTCGTGTTTGGGGATGTGAAAACAGCATAAAAAGACATATTTAATTGAAAGACACTGCAATCAAACATGGGTAAGTCGTCAAGAAGATATGAAATAATTCTGAGAAGTCTTGAAAGTTTAATTTCCACTACTCCATTTACAGAGACCGAGGATTTAACTTTAGAAGAGAAATGTGAAAATCTCATGACTGCTGTTGTGGAAACACGCAAACGGTTCGGCAAGAAATGCGTGGATTATCAGCACAAGACGTCTCGAGTCGAGAACCAATTGTTGCATTTGAAACTCGAAAGGTATTCGAACTACGACAGCAAACGCAGGAACCACGCCTTGGATTTCGATTTTGACGACATTCAGAGCGTCGACAACATGAAAGCGGAAATATTAGAGGGCCAGCAGAGAATAGAGAACTTGTGTACACGTCTAAACAACACCCAACAGGTGTTACTTCAACTTAAGAATGACAATGTAGCGAAGAAACTTTACCAGCCTGTTACCATCGAGTCGCTTTTGGAGAGAGCGAAAAATATAAAACAAACAGTTAAAAGTGAATGTAGACAAATTGAAAAGCGTGATGATGATGATTTTATTATGTCTTGAAATCATGTTATAATTATAGGTTTGATTATGCAAATAGACTATCTAGATTGCACTGGTGACAAACACTCTATTTTTAATACTAAATGAACCTGCCTAGTGGTACACGTCAGCTGTTGTGTATTGTGTATCGAATGGCTTGTCGCGACATGCTGAGGTTGCCTCAAATGCATACTCATATTAACACCAACACATTATTTACTATTATTTTACTAACTCAATCATGATTAGAATTAGGTGTGTGCGCGAGTGTGTGTGCTTGAGAGACCACAATCTAAGTAGGTAATGTTGATGCCTGGTGCATCTATACTAATTAACAGTTAGTGGGGTCCGTGACATACTCAATGTGAGTCTGAAAGTGAAATAACACAATTTGTATTAATAATAGATACATCTCAGTGAGGCACTATGATTTTGTAATGATTGTAGCAATCAAATCCGCATTACACACTGATCTACTTTCTTGAACACATGTTTTTCTGATGAATGGTGTTTTAGACTTTAGAACTTGTAGATAAGAATGTTATACTAAGACAGTTATGGAAGCTTATAGCAGTATAACAGGAACTATCTTCATTTACAGTGTTAAAAGTTCACTCAACTTTATTTGACATTGGGAATGAAGATAGCTCATAGAGAATCGGATATTATATAAGCTCCTCTAGCTTAGGAATGATAACTAGAGTTACATTATCATGAATTTAGGGAAATAACTAACATTGTGAGGAAACCTGCACACATCTGCGAAGTAATTCAAAGATGTGTGTGAAGTCCCCAATCCGCACTGGGCCTGCGTGGGGACTATAGCCCAAACCCTCTAGTGATGAGAGGAGGCCTTTGGCCGGCAGTGGGACGCAAATAAGCTGTAGTAGTAGTAGGGTAATAACTATCATATTACTGCACAATGTCAGGCCAATCGAAACCACTTTTTTTTATAAATCATGAATTTTGTATTATCTTTGTTGTAAATATTTTTATTGTTAAATCAGATAGTATCCAGTTGCTCAACAGCGAATGCTATACTGTCTCCTAAAATGTATAAAAAGTGTCCTGAAAGCAATCTGACAGTAAGAAGATGGTGTTCTGTGGTTGTGGGTGTGGTAATTCAAAGATGTGTGTGAAGTCTCCAATCCGCACTGGGCCTGCGTGGGGACTATAGCCCAAACCCTCTCGTGATGAGAGGAGGCCTGTGCCCAGCAGTGGGACGCAAATAGGCTGTAGTAGTAGTAGTTCTGTGGTTTCCGCCTACCCTTTTCCTCTTAACTTTAAATTTTACTATTTGCTAATTTTTCATTAATATTGGATGGACTGGAAAGTGCTTTTAAGAAGTAGGAATATTCGTCTAATTTGATTTACAATTCAACTTGGATTAAAATGATATTATAATGACACTTTTGTTTTATTCAGTTATTTAGAAGTTTAATGAAATTAGTTTGTGTGAGCTTCTGTTTTCCAGTGAGGGAACTTCACGAATGTGTCTGCTAGTACGAAGAATTTGAAAGTTTTTTGGGGAGTTCCCTTGCCTGTGTTTAAATTACTTTTATTACCCAACCTATACCTACCCAAGACGCAAACCAACGCAAACCCACATTCAAAAGTTCATCTCCCGACTTTGAAAGGCCCGTTCAGAAACCGAAATCTCTGTTTTGAGAAAAACTCGAATAAAGTAAATTCGTTATTTGTTTTTTCATTTAGGTAATGTTAAATAATGAAAAATTTTGTGCTTGGATATTAAAATCAATTTAATCATAACAAATAATGGGACTTGGGGTTTGAGAAATCAATACTAGCCAGGAAGAAAAACAAATCATAGACATATTTTTTTGTTTTTTAGTTCGTGCATACGGTTCTTTACAATTACAATTCCATAGTTTACCGTAAAATTCAAAAATATTTTAACAAGAGAGTTCGTTTCTTTTAAAAATGATAAAAAAGGAGATCTTTTTAATACAATGATCATGAGCTAAAAAATTAATGGTGTTTCAGCCAGATTGACTGTTTTGTTCCCAGGTTCTGTTACTTAGAAACTGTTTATATATCACAACCATAAATGTCAAAAAATCTGCGTATTTAATTAAACCTTCAAAGTGGAAAAAGGCTTCAAGAGTGTTTAGAACAGCAACTCTTGCCAAAGTTTCGTTATTTACTATGTCCGACATTCAAGGGCTGTTCAAGAAACATTGCATTGTTCCCGATGTGATAAATACAACTCCTCCGGATTTGGTAACAGTTCAATACCCGAGTGGCGTATCGGTTGATATCGGGAAAGAACTCACGCCAACACAAGTGAAAGATAAGCCAAGCGTAAAATGGGCCGCAAAAGAAAATGAATACTATGTCCTAGCGATGGTAGACCCAGATGCACCAAGTCGTGAAAAGCCAAAATTTAGAGAATGGCACCATTGGCTCATCGGCAATATTCAAAATGGAGATTTAAAGAATAGTGAAGTATTATCTGATTACATTGGTTCAGGCCCACCAAAAGGAACGGGCTTACACCGCTACGTGTTTCTGGTTTATAAACAGCCCCAGAAATGTGACTTCGCCCAAGTACCAAAACTGCCTAGTAATTCTGGCAATAAAAGAGGAAATTTCTCTATTTCAAAATTCGCCCAACAGTATAAATTGGGTACTCCTGTAGCTGGAAATTTTTATGTGGCGCAATACGACGATTATGTACCTAAATTGTATTCAAAACTGAAGGGTTAAAAGAATCTTAAAACTACGATTTTCATGTTTGGCAGTCTTTACAAATTAAAACTATAATGGCGGCTGTCTATGGTCACGATCGATAACAATTTCCGCCTCCGCGTGACATTCTCATTTTTTCGGTCCGCCATTGTCCGCCATTGCATTTCTGGAGTTTGCGTAAATTGGTCGTTTCCGTGCGCGATCATCACACCACAGTTTATCAGTGACATTTATTACGTGCGTCGTATCGCAGCGTTTCGTTAGAACAAAGAGCCTCTACGTTCAATCGTATGTCCATCCAGAATCTCAACACATTCGACCCGTTCGCCGATGCTATCAAAAGCTCGGAAGACGACGTTCAGGATGGACTAGTCCACGTCCGGATCCAGCAACGGAACGGGCGTAAGACACTGACGACGGTGCAGGGCCTGTCCTCGGAATATGACCTGAAGAAGATCGTGCGGGCATGCAAGAAGGAGTTCGCGTGCAACGGGACCGTGGTCGAGCATCCGGAGTACGGCGAGGTGCTGCAGCTGCAGGGCGACCAACGCGAGAACATTTGCCAGTGGCTCATCAAGGCGGGGCTGGTGAAGCCCGAACAGCTGAAGGTGCACGGCTTCTAAGCCGGAGGAACATGTCCGCCGAGTGAGATCATCAAACATCATAGTCCTCTAATAAAATGAGAACGTGCGCGTTATAACCCTATCGAATATGTATCTAGAAAGCACCGATGTTTACAGAGAATCGTGCGACGAGGCCTCCGGTCTCCCGCGCCCTGTGCCTTCTCCCGTGTATAAAAGTAAATATTTTCAAGCAACGCTGTGTAGCGTTTCTCGAAAAGCTTTAGTTGCAATTGTACGCCGAACGAAATAGTAATAATCACTTTGTTTTTTACGACATTAATACTAATTAAATTGCTGTAATGATTATATGATGTGTCTCAATTAATAAACATGTTTTTCTATGAACTGGTTTCCTTTGCCACGGCAGCGTCATGCTAGTAAATTTCAGGTCATTCAATGGGTGGGTACCGTAAGGATAACGGCGGTTCCAGCCGACGTGTAAAGTGGTGGTAAAGTTCTCAGTGAAAGTGGCTATGCGGCAAACTCCGCTCCTGTCACGCAACGGTATTTTCTAACGACACTGCGTTTGCAGTTGTGAAACAACAGCATACCTAACCTACTTAGCAAAAGTTCGAATAAGCAAAGTAGTTTCCTTAATTTCGTTTGAATAAAAATCATTTAAATGTCTGAGTAAAGTTGGTATCTTCACTTATTACTTCCTCAATAAGATATGTTAATGAGTAAACAATACCATACATATTTTGTCTTCTGACATTGATGATTATGACGCATGGCACTTCCATGGTCGGACTTCGGTAAATGAGTCATTCCTCGATTTAGGAAATGAAGCGAGCGAATTTGCGGGCGTCGGTCACACAGTTACGTCAGTTCGAATTTAAATTTATTCAATGTAATTGACCGCAGTTAAAAATATTTCGAACGAAAAGGCAAACATTGAGTTGTTTGTTACCTGCATTTGAAGTACGCTAGTATGCAACCAAATGCATGCACTGCAGATTACCTACAGACAGTCAACGGCAAAGATATGCATCCCGCTAAAAGTCACAAAATATGTATAGCAATGACAACTATGGTATAGCTGTATACATATTTTGATACTTTTGCAGTCTTTGCCCTTGAAATGATTCAACTAAATGAAATTCAAAAGACAAACCAAATTAGGGTTAACTTTGCAGTTTGCATTAAGTATTTAACTCCTACACAAGTAATTTGAAGCGCAATCTGAGGATCTGCAACAGTGCAATGGATGCTTGTGGCAGCAGACGGATCTGAGTGGCTAGCCTGGGGGAGGCCTATGTTCAGCAGTTGACGTCTTTCAGCTGACATGGTGATGACGATGATGAATTATTAATATCTTAGCTTTTGCCCGCGTCTTCGTATGCGCAGAAACACTGTCATTTATAATCCCATTTTTACCCTGTTCCCGTGGGAATTTCGCAAAATCCACTCCTAGTTAGTGCTCCCCGAGGCCAAGGAACCTACTTGCCAAACTTCAGGATCCTACGACCAGTAGTTTCGGCTGTGCTTTGTCATTAGTCAGTCAGTAACGGAAGAGTTTTATATGCACATATTGGTTAATATTCGAAGTATGAAGTAATTAAACGGGTTTACGTGTTGGAAATCGAACCCTTGATCACACAGGCACAGGCTACCAATTTTCTGGTATTTGTGTTTAATACGAATTACAAAACCTTTTTCAATTATGTACTTTGTTACTTCAAATCGGTACCTAGTATGCAGTATTAGGGCAGAGACATGTACACTGCCAAAGCATCAAAATTATGTATACTGCGACTTCATTGTAGTGCCATTACAAAGTTTCTGTCGCTGATACATATTTGACCCTTTGATCGCATACATATCTTTGCCCTTTATTGTACCGAGCTGAAAATGAAATGGCACTTGTTATGGAAACAAAACGTAGTCGAATTCTGTTAAATAGGATTGACCGATTGTGATGTAACTTGAGCAGATATTAAAAGAGCGGTAAGAAAAAGAGAGCATGCAAACGTCCAAATAAGAAAATGTTATCCAGGCGAAGACGGAGATCAAGTATAGTGTAGCATCTCGCAAAGCCCCTAGGTCAATTAAATGATGCAATAACAAAACGCTTAGGTGAGTTTGACAACTGACGTGATTTTGACGTTTTCATAATTTGCAGATGTTGAATTTCGTCAATACTTTCTAGTATTATTGTTAAAAGATTTAAGTAACAAACGTGAATATGACCATGTTATAAATTGTACAATACCGGTACAATTGTTTTATAGCTTCGTGATTGATTTGTGTACAGGTACATAGTTTTTTGTTATTCTTATAGGCATATACACTTACTCCTGGGGTGGCAAGTTAAACCAAGTCAGAGTACCATTTGCTGGAAAGCGATATATTTCTGCTATAAGGCTTTGTTGATAGACAATAATGTATCAAGGTTCATCAAAAATACATGGTATAAAACTAGAAACCATAAGGTCTTTAAGATATGAAGCAAGTTAAGTAAGTTATAAGGTAGCTTTGAATGACTTAATATTATAGTACCTAGAAAAAGATCCTTTATGTGTCTGTAATAATTTTATTTCTTTTACATACGTTTCCTGATGATTCCATCTCGTCATGAATATATAAGTGGGCGGATCAACTATTTTCTGTAAAAAGGTGTCCTGCTGAGTTTAGTAAACTTACATGCTAATTCCTTTATTTTTGACGACTTTTAAGTACATGATTAAAATTTCAGACCATTATGCGATTGTTTGTTCTTGTTTATTAAAATTAGATATACATTTTTACACCAAAAAAAAAGTGACCCCGGCGACGAAATTTACCTTCCATACAAAACCGGACTGTCCCCGAGACATATCAACTTGCTGTTAATAGATATCATGAATATTTTTTCTTTGAAGCTTTACTTTTTATTGTATTTATCAGTGAGATAAATACGTCTTATATTTAAATCTAATTTGTTCAGAGCGCTGTTGTCAATTTTAGGCATACATATTACTATTTTCGTGTTTGTCCTTGCTCCCTCACTAAAACGTTCGTCTGCTGAGTCACAAGATACAGTTTACTGCTAAGTGCGAGTGAGACAGCGTAGCGATAGCTTATCCAATAGGAACCGTATCTGGATATCGTATGATCGCGTCCGCCATTGCTGCAAATTTGAATTGGCTCGGCCATTTCGTCGATGACTCCAGAAGTGACAACGTGTATTTATTGTGCGTCGGCTGGGTCACACGCGAATTTCGGTAAGTTTGATATTTTTTTTAGTAATTGAATATTTAGACTGCTTACTTTAAGGTCTAAAATGCCTCAGATACAAGCTTTATTTCCTTTATTTTAATAATTTTATAAATAATGAACCAAAACAGTTTAAAATTCCCCTGGCTCACATTCCCTTGGCTCACGAAAATCGTGACCCAAAGGACCAAATTTGTGACCCCAGAGACTTATTCAATTTTTTAAATTTTTTAATCAAGATTACGTATATGAAACTCGTTGCTAATATAAATTGCGTGTTCATCAACAGCTAAGGGGGCTATTGCACATTTAATTGTTACTTTACAAGCAAAAGTCTCTTTTCAACCCCTTTCATTCGAAAGAGACTTCTGCTTATAATACTAGTTACAACTTTACAAGTCATTATGTAATAGCCCCCTGATTATCTAGTGTTAAATGATAGTGTCCACAATAACGGTCCGCTACTTTTGTCTGTTTATATCTCGGTTTATGTGTCTGGTATTAAAAATTCTAACACAAACTAAATTTAAACTCGAAAATTTGTCATATTTGTTACAGTTATCATGCCACTTACAGCGGCAGAACGACAGAGACGATATAAACAAAAACTTAAACTTGACCCTGAGAAGTATGAAAAATACAAAACAAAAAAACGGGCGAATTATCACGCTAAAAAGAGACTTGTCAATGAGTTATCTCCACGAGAAAAATACAATGCACGCGTAATATGGCGACTTAGGAAGCAAAATTTAAGACGCAACCGGAAAAACTTAGAGCTTGTCATTGCAGTTACTCCTCCGAGTTCTCCCATAATGATGCTACCCAATGATCCCCCGCCTGTGAATATAGAACAAGACAATAGGGATCAAAGCCCTGTAGTGCCTAGAGGAAGGAAAAAAATAAGAAGAGACCGATCTAAACTATTCAGAGAAAATTTACTATTGCGGCAAGAAATTGAGAAATTAAAAAAGAAATCAGATAAATTCAAAAAACGGTTGTACAGGATTGACAAAAAAAATAAAGTGAAACGAAAGCCTGATGAAAATACCAAGTTTGATGAACTCTCCAGTGCGATTAGAGATACGTATCAAAATATGAAGACGCGCAAAGAAAAAAATATATTGAAGGATATATTCGATAAAGTTGACAGTTCTAGAAGAGAAGAAGTGATTCAAGAATCTTTGGGGTTAACTGGTCCCCTAAGAAAGACATTAAAAGCACGAACATCTGCAACAAAATTGAGAAAAGATATAGAAACATTCTTTCTTAGAGAGGATGTCTCGAGAGCGACAGCAGGTAAAAAAGAAACGGTTACCAAGTATGGAGAGAAAGTACAGAAAAGGTTTTTGCTGGACAGTTTAAAGAACCTGCATAAGACATTTGAGTCCGAAAATCCTAATGCCAAGTGTTCCTACTATTATTTTACCAGAAACAGGCCATTTTATATCGTCAAACCGACAGTGAGTGGGCGAGAAATGTGCCTCTGCAAAACACACATAAATCCTGCATACAAGGCTAAGGCTTTAAAAAATCAGGGCGTCATTAAAACCGATGACATGAATCAGCTAATTGCTGCAACAGTTTGCAATACGAAACTTCAAGCTTGTATGTATGGTACATGCGATCAATGTTGTGATTTGAATATTGAAATTGACGCTGAAAAATATAACGCTAAAATCCAGTGGAAGGAGTGGGGAAGAGTAGAAGAGTTATATGAGAAAGATGGTAAACAGAAGAAAGCATTCAAAAATGTGAAACAAGATAAAGAGGGAACGGTTAAAGCGTTGATGACAGAGTTTAATAAAGAACTGAAACAACTGAAGAAACATATCTACAATATGAAAGTGCAATTTAAAAATTTCAGACTCGCCATTGATAATTTGAAGCAGACAGAAGCGGTGATAGTTGCAGATTTTAGTGAAAATTACTGTTGTAAACATCATGAGGAAATACAAGCACACCACTTCGGTTCTTCGAGGCAACAAGTATCACTGCATACAGTTGTAGTATATGTTCTAGCAGAGAACAACAAAAAAATAGAATCGTATTGCACTGTATCGTCCAACACAAATCATCAACCCTCGGCTATATGGGCACATCTCGAACCAGTTTTGAAGGATATTCAAGATACATATCCTGATATTACAACGATCCACTTTTTTACTGATGGTCCTTTTAGTCAATACCGGCAGAAGCAAAACTTTTATCTCAGCTCCACCGCTACATTTGATTATGGGTTTAATGCTATGTCTTGGTCTTTCTTCGAGGCAGGCCACGGCAAAGGGCCAGCAGATGGCATAGGTGGATACCTGAAAAGATCGGCAGATGACCTGGTAGCTAGAGGTGAAGACATTTCAAGCACGGACCGATTCTACGAAGTTTTAAAGGATGTCAGCAAAATAAAGCTTTTTATGATCTCGTCAGCCGATATTGAAAACGTTACTAAAGCAATTCCATCGAAGATCCAACCTCTTGCAGGGACGAAACATGTGCACCAGGTATTTACAACCGTTCGAGGAGAGTTGAAATACAGAAACCTTAAGCTGTTATTGTAATAGAGGCTTTTGTGAATGTCTTTCGCCAAAAGAGTATCGTCCACTTGTGCCTGTAACCAAAACTAGACTGCAAAATAGACGTGCTACTGATAACATCGTTTACGACGACGAAACTGAAAGTGAAGCTACAGAAACAAATAATTTTAGTACGGAGAATGCCCTCGACGACGCAAAGATGCTACAATTGTCTACGACTACGAATAACTTCAATATAAATGCATCAGCAGGCAACTCTATATGGAGCTCAGATGACGAACAGGTTCTTAGTAATTACAAAGCTCCTCAGGGAAAATCCCCTTTAAAAGAGATCGGGTTGTTAGAGCTGAGTAAATCTCACAACAAAAACTGGTATGATGTCGTATACCCTGAAAGTTCTGACAGCGAAGACGCTTCACTGTCACAACCAGGTACGTCAGCAAAACACGAGGATAAAGAAAATCGTGGAGTGCGGCTTGGCAACTTCTTACTTGTAAATGTAAGTTCTACGAAAGGGAAATATTTTAAATATGTCTGTGTAGTGAAGGAATTACTCGACGACGGTGATATAACGGTTACGTTTTTGCGTTACATTAAAAACAAAAATACGTTTATTATGGATGAAAACGATATTGCAGATATCGACTACACAGACATAGTTAAAATTCTCGAAGAACCAACTATCATCGCCAAACGAGGTGTGCAATATTACATATTTAAACATGAGGTGGAAGTGTCGAAGTAATTGTTTTCTTTTTTTTAGATATACTGATATTTTTATTGGATACTGAAGTTGATTTCTGTTTTTTTGTTATTCTGCACTTTTTTAGTTTTGTGTTTTAAACCTAATAAATACTATTCAATATAAGAAAAGCTAAAACGGGCAGCGCACATAATGCCTTATTTCAGAATAATGTGATTTGTAATAATATTGGATCTCAGAGCTACATGTGATTGTTAATTATGATACTATTGGAGAATTATTATTGTTTTTGAATTGTGAAACCCATAATTTGTGGGTATATTTCACTGTTATTATTGATGATTCTAGTTATTGTGTCTCTGGAGTCACACATTTAATCTCTGGAGTCACACATTTGTCCCCAAATATTACAACAGTTTACGGACGTTTAAAAATGATACAGTAGATATAGAGGTGCAAATTGTATAAATTATATTTTAATGACTACGGTCAGATATGCCACCGATTTCTTATTTGATTGTATTGATTATTTACACAATTACAAAAAAATATACTCTATGTTAATCATACACGTGACTCAGGAGACTCAATATATCATAATACTAAGAAAATGAGACTGATTTTGTTTGTTTTTCTAATGTTTAGAAGTATTTTTTTTGTTATTTGCAGTATTAAAGTATAGTACTTTTGAATTACGTATTGTTTTATTAACTAAATTCCGTATCTCTTATCTGTTACCCAGTAGACATTTTACAGTACTTGGTTCACAAAAACAGAGTTATTATTCATTTAAATGTACAAACTTCAACTGCTCTCATTATAATTGTAAGCAAGAGGGATATATTTATCAAATTTCGTTGTTTTTTTTTACATATAACCATTTTTAATTTTAACCTAAAAAAGTTGAATGCATACAAGAAATAGTTGATCCACCCAAGTACATCACTCATTTAAATCCCTAAAATTCAATTATAACAGTGTTTTTGATTTGTAAGTTTTCAATACTTATATTTAGGTCTAACCTGGAATTTGACAATGGGTTCCTAAAGGTTGGAATGGGGTTGGAATACATATAGTTTCGGAATCAATTTTGTTAATTCTTTTGTCAATTAAACAAAAATGATGCAATTAAATTTCTGGCACAGAGCCATTCCATCTTAGGCCTCAAGAAACCATAAGATCTCGAATGTGTTGCCTACAACACATTCGAGATCTTATGGTTTCTTAATGGGGGACCACTTACCATCAGGTGGGCTGTGCGCTCATTTGCCTATACCATTGATATAAAAAAAAAAACAAAAGGTAGCTATGGTCTCTTTCCATAGGGCCTGTTAGTCCGTCTGTAGCACAAAAAATACAATCATTGTTTTCTATAAATTTCCAGGCATTACTAGCTCACCATGTCCGAGAAGCTCTCCTTGGGCCAGCGAGTGAAGGTGGTGGGCAAGGATGTCAAAGGCTCCGTTGCGTACATGGGGTACCCGACATTTGCTACGGGCAAGTGGATCGGGGTTATCCTGGACGAGGCCAAGGGGAAGAACAACGGGACCGTCAGAGGACACGCTTACTTTACGGTGAGTTTGGATCTTACTTGGGTTACAATAAAAAATGGTCTATAATAATCCAATTGATATTGTAAAAATTAAAATTTTTCAGTGTGGATGTGCAGATTTATTTATTTATATGGGACACAAACAGAATACATATTAAAAAGTTAGTTTTAAATTGTACAGGCATTAGTTTTCCATGTTGCTATTACAGGTGAACACATATTTCAAAATAATTGAGTAAATTTTGCAACTAAATTTGAAAATACTATATTACATTAATACAAGATGCTAATTATAAATTTAAATAAAAACAATAAAGTAAGTGGACAATATTAGTATATGAGAGTACATATGTGAGATCCAATTCACTGTGGTTCAATTCGATCTCAGATACCTGATATAGATATTTTTTACTTTTAAATACATTTTCTCTAACTACAGAACAGGCTTAATGAGATTCAATATGGGTAATGGATATAAACTACTCTGGATTTCTGCTAGTTTTATTGAACTTGGGAAACGGTCCTCAAATACATTCTGCCAATACGACATTTTGTCAGTTACCCTGTAACTGTGAGTTAATTGTTTCTCTGTTGAGGTATTAAACTATTTAAAGTTCTTAATATACATAATTGGTTCAAATCATCTGAAAAAACTAAAACACGAAGTAAAGAATGAACCTCAAAAATTCTGGTATCACTGAAATATTTTTATAATAATGTGGGTAGAAACAAAACTGCTCTTTAAGCAAAGAAACAAATCAGACATGGGGTATTTATAACGAAAACTTGACAAACACTAAAGCATACATTTCCAACAGTTTCAATTCAAACTTAATCATTTATACAGTTAAAAGTGATAATGTTTGCGGGAAAGATGGAATCTTTTGATGTTAATACGAATTGGACGCAGTACGTCGAGCGTTTAGAACAGTATTTAATTTTCAATCAAATACCGGACGAGTTTAAAGTTTCTGCTCTAATTAGTGTAATGGGAGCGGAAGGTTATCAATTACTAGTTAAGTTATGTTCACCGGATCGACCTGCAAGTAAGCCTTTTGGTAAGCTAGTAAAAATAATGAAAGACCATCTAGATCCAGCTCCCAACGCGATAGTCGAGCGGTGTAACTTCAGACGACGCACTCAAAAACGAAGCGAATCTGTAATGGATTTCGCTAGGGATCTGAGAAAGCTGACAGCCGACTGCGATTTTCAAGACATAGATTTGAATCTACGCGATCAATTCATCTTTGGAATGGCAGACGAAAAAATAAGACAGAGACTTTTGGTAGAAAACGAGTTGACGTTCATGGGAGCTGTGGAATTAGCATTACATATGGAAAAAGTTATTACTATTCAAGCATTTGAGAAAGAGAAGCCATGTTGTGACGAAGGTGATTGCATGAAGACGAACAGCCTTAACATATCTTCACATAGTAGCTCGGAATGTCCAATTACATGTATTTTCAACCAGTGCGATGATCTCAGCTGTGTAAGATTAGAGAAATGTCCAGCAGACTCATTCGTAACATGTCAATGTACCCTTGGAAGTGACACAAGTAACTTTAACAAGACAGATTCAACGGTAGATTGCAAAACCTGTGAATCGCTACAGAATACAATAGAAAGTCAGTGTGTAATACAGAACAGTACGGTGAATGTCGACCAGTCTGGCAGGCTGAGTACGATTTCAAATACATCACTAGTACATGAGAACGGAGAACGGATAAATGAAATTCAAGCTCCGAAGGATCCATTACTGCAAAAGGAATTTGAAGACCTGATGCTAATGAAGTCAACTCTTGGCTGTGCTTTAGCATCAGTAGATAGACGTATGGAGCGATTACGAGCTATTAAAAATCATGAACAATGGCAGGTGTATTTAGATTATTCAAATTACTATGAGGATACCATAAAGACCGTCCTGAATTTTGCTTTTCAAGTGACTACAGCTCAAGAACAAAAGTCTCTAGATAGAAATGTGTTAGGTCGTCGAGTGAGACTAAAAGACGTGAAGGGTACAGTTGCTTATGTAGGATACCCATCGTTTGCTACGGGCAAATGGTATGGAGTCATCCTAGATGAGGCCACGGGAAAAACCAATGGATATGTTAATGGTGTTTCTTATTTTACGGTGAGCTATTCACTTTATTTGTCTTTCTCTGAACGGCTCTATTACAAAATCAACGTGTGAAAATAAACTTTACACCTCCTTTGCACATAATCTTTTGATTCCGATAAATAACAAATCTATATTATGTAAAAAGCGGCCAAGAGCGAGTCGGACTCGCTTACGAGAAGTGTTCCGTAGCTACCCTAAATTACCAGCCTACCAATATTATAAGCGCGAAAGTTTGTAAGTATGAATGAATGTTTGTTAATCTTTCACGTAAAAACTACAGAATGGATTTTAATGAAACTTTACAATAATATTTTGTTCAAACCAATTTTCGTTAAAAGTTTTTGTTGAATTCTATGTTTACAATTTTTCACTCCATAGTTCAAAATAAGGGTGGAGACGTACACTTTTTACCACTTCGTTTCAGAAGCGAATATCTTTAAAAACCTCCATATCATTTTCCGAGACCAATCACGAGATATATTATGTCAGACCGGACGGACTGACAGACAGACAGACGGGCAGAGAGACGAAATTATAAGGGTTCCGTTTTTCGCCATTTGGCTACGGAACCCTAAAGAACGAATTGCCGTGTGCTAATCTGGCTAAGGCTCGAGCACTGCGATTCAGAGAAAGCTTAGAAATAATAGTATATTATTTTTTCAATCCGCCGGCATCTTGTTCCAGTGCGACGAGAACTATGGCGTGTTCGTCCGGCAGACCCAAATCCAGCTTCTGGACGCCGAAGACAACCCCATGGAGACCTCGATGACCTCGGTGGACGAGCCGCGCCCGCCGCCCGCCAACCGCCGGCTCAGCAGGTAAGTGACTACAGAACGGAAAAAGGGCACGGTCTGATAAGTGGTTTACATTTTTGAGCCTTAGCCAGTGGAGGATTTTCAGTGTTGATGGCCCTAGCTATATCAGCATCACTATATTTTTTTACCACAACTAACGACCCAGTATAGGTATCGCCACGAGATGCGAGCTGAACGATAACTCGATAACTAAAGTAGTTCTAGCTCTTGTTAGAGATGTCTCTAAATGAGGGTCGCCGAGAGTGAATCCGTCGCTAGAGGTGCTTGCTGTCCTGTGAGGTGCAATGTTGCCAATTTAGCACATTATCTGCCATATTACACGCTAAATTGGCAACACCGAGGTCTCCGAAACGTCAAATGTCACAGTGAAATTGACACTATTGTATTAAATGACAAAAAGTTGATATTGACAGCCACCACCTTGCAGATAGTGGCGCCAACTAGTGAGCAGAATTACGGTGGCCCTGATTATATCTAGGCAAGCAGGCCGCTATTTTTAATACGGTGTAATTGTGATTTATATTTTCCCTTAGACTAGTATTTTATCTGTCATTCTATCGGGTTTAGGAGTGTGGTATGCTTTCTCTGATACCTAGAAAACTTCATGTTACTTTTAAATAATTTAACTTAAATAATCAGTGATTAATTGATTATTGAAGCGACAAACTACCAGGAAACGATTACCGTTAGAGCACCCTTCTTTATAGACAAAAGCCCATTATTTTAATTGTTGTTCCGACCGTAAAGTAAGGGACAATACAGCAAAAAGAGATAGAAATATTTAGCATCTCACTCTACCGTATCGCTTTTTCTCTTGGCACCGACGGTCTAGAATGGCCAAATAAAAAGTATAATAGTGACTTTTTCCAGGTAGTTTACCCTTTAAAGGTACCACGTACTCTATTCATAACGTCAAATCATTAAAAAGAGACGCAAGTACACAATCAACTGAACAAAAAGCGTGTTTTTTGAAAACAACAAAAAAACACACGCTCTTATCCACTATTAATATAAAAACAAAAAATATCATATTTAACACGAAGTTGCGGGTAGGTAGGTACTACAACAGTACCCGCAGAATTTGGTTATACCGTTCCCGCTGGAACTACGCGTTTTTCCAGGATTTTTGCCTATGTCCTTTCCTGGGACTCGAGCTATCTCCATAACAAATTTCGTCTAAATCTGTCCAGCGGTTTAAGTGTGAAGAGGTAACTGACAGACTGAGCTACTTTCATATTTACAGTATTAGTATGGATTTGCATACTTGGATCCCCCTTACAAAGTTTTTAGCCACGTTCGTCTCTTTCTAATGATAATCAAATTTCGCGAAAATATGGTAAAAAATTGGCAGAATCAATAACAGCCTGCCATCCTTTTCTAACACAGTCGAAATGACAGGGATGGCCCAGACTGTGTGATGATTTATCTATTTTCCTAGCACGAGTCTTAACCTAATTAGAAGGGGTAATAGTACATTGTGTATTGAGGGCGATAAGCGAGGAATTGTAGTCGAGCCCTTTTAAAGCCCTCAACCTTGGGTTTCGGGCTTATAAATGCTCTCGACTACAATTCCTATACCGCCCGTGATACACACAATGTTTTTATCACACTTGCGAGGAAAACACAGGAACTATTCACTAGGACGACCTGTGAACTTGTGCCTGTAGGTTAATCGGCTTCGCGAACAAACCTTTTTTGTTTATTTTTAAATATTCAATTCGTACTGGCCACTAACAATGGTGCCGCCATTTAAGTAGTTTTACTTTTTAATTTGTATTATTTCGAAGAAAACGATCGAAAACAACTACATTACGGCCCGTGGGCTCATATAGAAAGAAGAAATCTCGAAAGCCCGTGGTCATAATCTGGGCCTTAGAGACCGCTTTGCTTGCCCGTAATGACACCGTTTTCGAGCAAGTGTGATTAAAATTATATTAGATTTCTTTTAGAATTTGTAGTCTTTTTGATACTTCGAGTGTTGCTAAAATTGCACCTTTTTTTCTTGATACTAGTCCACATCGTTCGGGCATCAGCCCTAGTCCAGAGAACAAAACAATATGGTACACAATATACATTCGCTACGCAAAGCAAGTAGCTTTATTTTTTCATGTATTGCCAGAGTGAAAAATTTTCGCCAGATGTGATAATATGTGTGGTGATTTTTATTATTTGTTGAATAATTAGTGTACTTGTGTGTTGATTATTTTAGAGTAGAAAATAAATTTAAAAAACATTGAATATTACCTGCGAGGGTATGTTTTTCCCAAATGTATAGACAAGATATTTTTAGAAGTATTTCTACTATATAGATACTGTATTAGAAGTAATATTTCTTCAACTAATAAAGGATTAGCTTGGTACTTTTCCTAACAAAGTTAGTAAAATATTTCAGGGTAGTTTTGTCAATTAATTGTCTACATTTGCGGAATTTGTATTCTAGAAGAATTCAGAATTTCATTTCGATTTGGGACGATTTACCATCTTATTTACGACTATTTATTTCTGACATCTTAATAATATTCTATTAATCATCATTTAAATATAGAAAGAGTTCAGAAGGAGATAATTGTTTAATTATTTTAATCAATTTGATAAATCGTCCCATGAAGGAAACATAGGGTGAAGTCACCTATTGTGGACACTTTAACGACACTAAACACGTACGAAACACAACAATAGCGATGACATGGTTTGTACACAGTTCAATATTATAAATCATCTAGGCCAAGTTTCGACCTGATGCACGTAGTGTGTAATAGGGATGACGACAACTTTTTTCCTTAGTCTATCACGAACATTATTGAAAAGTATTGGACACGTATTTTTTCTTTTTTCACGTAATCAAACTTATACGGAGATATATTGAGTTGAAATGTCACGTGACGTCACGGTTAGGTACGATTTATACCTAACGGTGACGCAGTTAGCCCCCACTCTCCGACTTTAATGCGTTTTAACTTAGTCATTCTTTGTTAATTTGATAAAACAAAAAATACGTGTCTAATATTTTTTTATTACCTGACTGACGGACTAATTAGAATTTCGATTTCTTCACCCTGTCGTCATCCCTATTGTGTGTAACATTAGTTGGACATATCACTTACCATGGATTTTTTTGTCCAACACTAAAAATATAGATGACTTCACCCAAACTCGCTCTTCATTTTAGCGTGTCTAACTGATAGTCTTTCTGTCCTGCTAGTATAACTGTGGCCCAGAGGTCTAGACCGACGACGTGAGTACATTCACCGTAGCAGCACCCTGTACCGCTTTTGCACATTTTGGTTTTGGCGGAGTTCAGCATCAAATGTTTTCTCTCGATCATGGTCTAAGAAAACAAGGTCTGCCGATCCGGGTGACGTGTCACCCTTACGTCACGTTACGTCTTACGTTAGTCGAGTTGCCACTTTATTGCAATAAAACTTTAACAAATGCAAAATACATTATTTGCGCATTAGAATTGTCATTTATTTGTTTAAGCACACAAAATGGGACAAGTTAAAAACAAATGAACGTAATAATTTAATGAAACACTCAAAGGATACATGGGGGTCGGGGATTATTTTAATACACCACTTGCAACACACAGCAGTGCGAATGACGTTAGGGTGACACCCACACTACTACAGAATACCGGACTGTCATACCTGGCGAAGTATATTATCGTGTCATGATCTCGATCCTTAGTGAACTTGGACGAGTGTTCGGTCTCGCTCATTTAGTCAGGAAGTAAGCCAGACGATGTCCTCTCTTTTGATGTATATTGGCAGTGTGCACGACGACAGCGCCAACTAGCGGATGCAAAGTCGGCGGCGCAATATTCAACTATACTCTTTGGTCGACGGACTATGGACCATCTAATAAGTGAATTACCACTGTGACGAAAATTTGTGTCGGAAAGGCTTGTATGTCTCTTTATCTAACCTCATAACTAGAGATAAAGACAAAAGAAGCCTCGGATGACATTACTCGCTCCAGATGTACTTAATGCAATGCAAATAAATACGCAACAGTGACAGTTCACTTCACTGGTGTCTGCCAGAGTTTACATATTTAGCTATGTCACAAGCTGCGATCGTTTTCGTCTCCCCCGCCACCGTCTTTGCACACAGCTAATAGTTTCCACTTTTAACATCTAGTGTGTGCAGTGAAACTAATAACTATCGTTGTTTTTGTTGTGCACATTGTCAGTTTACAACATTTTAAATCATTTTTATAAAATTTTGTAAATTAAACCGTATTTTCGGTCTTTCAATGCATTTGATGCTGAATAGATAAATTTTAATTTGCTTGGATTATAAAAAACAACAACAATGGCTTCCTTTGTTTAACTCGTGAGAAGAGGATAGTAGAGATAGTTAATAAAATAATGAAGTACTTCACTGTGTAATGTTTTGTATCTATGGTAAAGCAAATCAAAATTAAGATGTTAGATAGTAGTTTTTAGTTAATTGATAATATTAAAAAAGTAATAGCTTGTGAAATCTGTTCTTATATCTATGTGGTTTAGAATGACTTTATACGCCGCTGATAAAATACATATATCCATGACTCCTTGATATTTTGGAAACATTATCGCCTTTAAGTAATATTAAGAAATATTGATATTATTTGCGGTTATGGAACGCTACAATGAATTCTTGAGCTACTTATTAGTTTGTTTCCTTGTATTGTAAATAACTATTATGCACTCTTATATCAAATCTATGTAGCACTTTTTGTAATGATTGCAACGTTTCTTACTGAAAAGCTGTTATGTCATTAACTAAACTGTTGAATTCGTCTGTAAATGGCGTTTTTGTCAAATAAACATTTTTCTTCTTCTTCTTAAACATCTGAAATCGGTGAAAATTTTGCATTTTTGTAAAATAATACTTCGTTCCGTGAATGTATTTCTGTTTTACGTTTAATTTTTGTACTTACAAAATAATCGTCACTAAAGTTAACGGTTGCTACCAAGATCTTACTCCTTGAAATTTTATGGAATCGTGTCTGCTGTTGCCTCTGGTATTGCTAATGTGGAGGCGGCGACCTTTACCTCACTAGAGAGTTTTTTCTAAGTTCATAAGCAATTCAAGCTTTAGATCTTGGTAATACGATAGCTGTAGAATCTAACTTGTTGTCAAATCATAACCTATAATGTTGTTGGTGGAAGGGTCCGACGCAAGACACAGCCGACAGCGAAGTCGGGAACACTATCGATGTCCAGGTAACGTGGTAACGGAGTAAACTTGTGTATATTGCACTTCGAAGCGTTGGCAAACTAAATGCGATAGCTATTGGTCGGTATTGGTATAGAAATACCGTTAAATCAAATACAACAAATACAAATGGTTTATTGAAACAGTGAAATACATGTGAATATTACAAAGGGAACACTTAAATCTGACATGCATGACACTGTAAAAGATATACACAGTTTTATAATTACCTGTGTCATCTACACTAGGCGTGGCCTGTTATGTAGAATGACACTCTTACGATTACCACAATAGAGAAGAACAGTGATCGTTAAAGATTAATAGATTAATAAAGGAGAAAGAAAAGGTGTTAACTAGGAATTACAATAAAAACGGATAAAAATGTAGTGTGTACATTTGTGTGTGTGTGTGTGTGTGTGTGTGGTTTGTGAAAGATGGTCTCAATGTCATAGCTAGCGGCGGGCGTTTTGCTAACATACTCGTATTGCACGCGACGGTTGCTAACCGATGCCACACGGCGGACACGGCCTATAAAAGCACGATCACGATTTCGAACACAATTCGAGTGTGTGCGTGCGAGGACCTGTACACTTGTAATGCTACGTTTATACGCACGCGCCCGGGCTCGTGAACGTGCCCGTTGAACGTCGTTTTGGACGCCGACCGTGTAAACAGGTACCCGAGCACGATCACATTCACTTTTGATCTTTGACCGACGGCGTTCACGTGGACATTCAAGCGCGTTCAAAAACAGCCTGTTTACACGCTCGTGCCTGTGAGCGCGCCGTTCATGTAAACGTACCTCTCCATCTCCGGATGAAACAAATGACGGTAAGGGCGAATTGGGCGCGAGTTGCGCGCCGGCTAGATTCAGGCCATTCTGTATGTAGTACTATTAAATATTCTGTGCCGACGCGCGGCGGGCGTCAAGATCGCGCAACGTGTCCGTAAAGCGCTTGCCGCTGCCACTGAGGCACGAAATAGTGGCCAAGCTTAGGGGTCAGAACGTGACGATGCGCTAGGCAAATTAATATGTAGCTAATTCACGCGAGAGAACGCTACTCCATAAACACGATTCATAAATCGACACATGTTGCTGTGCCACAACCAGAAATTATTTGTGTCAAATATTAAATACTTAATTTATTCAGCATATTGACTAGAACTGAGTTTTTGCACGTAATCTATAAGCATCGGTTGAGGCTCAGTACCGAGAAGAAACGCCCCCAAAAACTTCACACAAGTTTCAATAAAAAAATCGAGTAGGTATATTGGATGCCCAAAAGTAAATATGGAAGTTTGCTACGAGTATAGAACTGTGACAATGGGGGCTATCGCGTGTGAATTTGCCACTAGAGGCGCTAGTGTCGCGTGAGGTCCAATAACATTCACTTTTCACTGGTTTTGGCGGGCTTCGTGACATAAATAAATGATAATTTCTTTAATTTACCTGTTGAAAACTGATCTCCTTCGTGAAATTATAGCAAATATGGATTATTTGGTGATCAGTGTGAACGAACACTTAGAAAAAAAAAACCGAACATAACGGAACTGTACAACATTGCGGCATAGCTACTCGATATGATGATAGTTATTTATAATTAATAAACTTAATGAGATTCAAGATTGAAAACTTTGTTTCGGCGCCAATCTTATAAAGTCGCCTTTGACAGCTATACCTCTGGACCTTAGTCAACAGTGGCGCCAACTGGTGAGCAAAGAAACGATAGTCCCCATTGATAGAGACAGTGTTTATTGAAAGCATAATTTCACCTGAACGTTGAGTATGAATTGTGAATTTTGTTACTTAGAAGTCGACATTTAGTTTGCCAAAGGTATTGCACATTGGTTAGTTTAGATGTTCTTGCCATACAAGCTCATATTTATATGCGTATAAACCCTTACTTGCCTTACTAGCCTACTTGGATGACCTTGTATTTTTTTTGGATCTGTAATTTGGAAATGTTACGACAGCCTATCGCATATGCTTGCTTCTATTTTTTTTTGTATACATGGTGGGTCAGAAAATATGGCAAATAATTAACCCACAGTATCGGCTATCGATTCTAAGTATATTGTATAGGTCTTTAATTTTTTTGAGTTGGTAAAAAACAATATTTTGTATAGGATTCAGGCGTCGCTCACACAACCAATCCCATATACAATTTATTTATTTACTGACTCAAAAAAAATTCAAGACCTATACAATATACTTAGAATCGATGGCCAATACTGTGGGTTAATTATTTGCCATATTTTCTGACCCACCGTGTATATTTACCTAACTAAGGCGTTTATTTGTGGGTAGTAGTTCTTTTTCGTCAAAAATGATTTCTGATCACAATCTACTACAATAAGGTTCTAGCTTATCCATTGCTTTAATTACATTTTTTTTTCAATTTAAATTTGTTAATGATTTAGATTGTTATGATACGTAGTGATGATGATGGTGGTGATACGTAATCGACAATTCGACAATGTATAATTATTTTTTTTCGAACTTATGTTGAAAAAAAAATTCGACGAGAAAATGTTGAAACAAAAAGTCGTGTGTTGCTTGAATCATTTAAAAGCGTGTAACGATTTTATGTGACAGAATTATAATTGGAATTAAAATAATGTTTCTTTTTTTTTCATGTGTGGGTGCGTTATTGGGTGTGTTACCCTACGTCGCGTATTAGAACACGTTAATGATTATTGAAACTATTTTATTTTTAAAATTTTGTACTTGGTTCGCTTATTGTATATTGTTTATTTGTGTTCTATTCTTTGATTTTACTCGTATACACAAAGCCTTTGGCGCCTATGCACCGTATATTTTTAGTTTAGCTGATGGCATAAAATTTAATCGTACCTAATTGTATTCAAATGTGGTTCTGTTTGATCTCATTTTATGCAATTAATACATTGATAGATTCAGGCACTAGTCCCACCGCGAGCGAGTAAGCAATGAGCTATCGGCTATAAAAACGAACAAAATATAAGCACACCCGTGTAAATAAAAGAGACACGGCGATGTTTATAGTTACTCGCCCAGCGATGAACTATCAATATCGCCGTGTCTCTTCCCACCGTGACCCACCGCGAGCGAGTAAGCTCATCGCTTACTCGCTCGCGGTGGGACTAGTGCCTCAGAGTGTTTATTGGTATACCTTAAGTTAAATTAAAGCGATTTTTTTTCGGTATTTTTCAGAGCTTACCTGTACTTTTGCGCTATGGTGCTGTTCTGTAGTAATTAAAATCAACGGTGAAGGCAGGATTGAATGGATTAGAGTGAATAAAAATATAAGATATATTAAAAATTTAATTCAATCCAATCTGTTCCGTTAATTGGCATGGTATCAGGCGCGCTCTTTACGGACATTGCGTGCGTCGGTTACTATAGTAGGAGAGGTTCCTAAATCGACTTATGACATTTGCTAGTTGATGTTTATAGTATGGAGAGTTGAAGTAAAGGAGCGCAATATTTATAATTCCAAAAGTGGACACCAAATCCGGCAGATTGGGGGCGCTGCGGTCGCCACTCCAGTCAAGCCACCTAGGCGGATAGTCTGCAGTAGCGCCTTCAGATGGCGCTGCTGAGGCGAAAACGCAGCGAAAACGGTTGTGAGGTCGTGGTAAGGAGCGCAATCTTATATGGTGAAACAGTTGAAAACGTGTCCAGTGGATTTGATAAGCAACAAAACAAAACACACTCTCCTCACAACCGTTTTCGCTGCGCTTTCGCCTTAGCAGCGCCATCTGAAGGCGCTACTGCAGACTATCCGCCTAGGTGGCCTGACTTTTGTGGCCATTTGGTGTTCACATTTGGAACTATAAAGACTGCGGTCCTTTACTTCAACCCTCCATAGTTTATAGTCTTGTTTATAGTGATGGGGCTAAAGAGCATCTTAGTTCGCAGTGAGCGATTTTCAAGTTTCGGTGAAGGAAAAACATCGTGATGAAAGCTGCACGCATCTGCGAAGTAGTTCAAAGATGTGTGTGAAGTCCCCAATCCGCACTGGGCCCGCGTGGGGACTATAGCCCAACCCTCTCGTGATGAGAAGAGGCCTGTGCCCAGCAGTGGGCCGTAAATAGGCTGTTGTAGTAGATACGATCGTGGGCTATTATAAAATATTGATATGAGAGGGAATGATAAATTATTCCTTATTATGTATATATTTTCACATCATTTAATTTATTTTGTATATAAATATTCGATGGCTTGAAATCGAAACAAAATATTTTGCCCATCACAAGTTTTAAACCATAAAGGATATAGGACGTACTTAATCCTTTTTCTAAATGTCATAAGTTGATTCATTTATATGTACATGAGTAATAGGTTTTAGGTTCTATGGGGGTCTCCAGCTGTCATAAGTCGATTTAGGAATCTCTCCTACTATAACCGATGCGCGGCGGGTGTCGCGAACGCGCAATGTGTCAGTAAAACGCTCACCGCTGCCGCTGTCGTAATAGTACATTACAGACCTAGGGTGGTGAATTCGTGAATGTCCCAGATCGCAGGTTTCTGTGGCCCGAAACGAAGGTGAGGGCCATAAATATGCGATCTGGGGCTTTACGAATGACCGCCCGTGGCTTGTCAAAAGTTTTACGTCTTGCCTTGGCCAAGAAGTGTGATTTTCTCTTCGCGTAGCGGGCAGAAAATGCCACTTTACGGCCAAGGGTGATGTTAAAAACATGACAAAATTATATACAAGCGTCAGCTACCGCTTTTCAGTTCACGAACGTCGTTGGCGAGCAGTCGGCAGTCGTTGACGTCGTACGCGTCGCCGACGGCGGAGCGAGCGGCGTCGCCCGACCAGGCGACGAAGCGAGCGTCTTTTGTCGAGGTAGGTTGTTATTTCAGCTGAAAAACATCGACACATCGGATCTCGATCTGATAGATAAATAATTATTTCTCAAACATGCTCTGGAAATGTTCGTGTTAGTTTCAAAAAAAGAAGACGCGAGGCTGTCCATTGCCGGCCTTGGCCAGCAAAAACATTATTGTCGTGTGTGTTTTTTTTAATTCGCTTGCTATTTGAGACACGTCTGTAGAGAAACTGACAAATCCATGGAGGTAATAAGTACAACTTCCATGGCCAAATCATCCACGATCATGGAAGTAGTAAATACTGATGTGAGGTAAGTGCGCCTAAATTTATTTCGCCCCTATGCCTTGTAAACAGCCAACTACTAGTTGAGTAATATTTATAGGTTTCGATATATTTATGTTAGGCACACTTACCCCATCCTGGCGCACTTGGCCCGACTGACCTTACGTATTTCCTCGCTGTTTGAGAAAAGCATTATATATGCCTCGGCCGCTATTGCGATTGTCGGACTCGTACTAATAGAACTCGTTCTAACTGACTCATCCGGCAATGCGCTACTTGGCGGCCTCTGCAATAATGTACTATTCATCAAACGAGCATTTATCACATACTACAGCCTATTTGCGTCCAACTGCTGGGCACATGCCTCCACTCGTCTCATTTATCACATGAATGCTTGGAATAAGCGTTCTTCGCTTTCGTAGGGATGTATTATTAAAGGGGGATTTTTTAAAGCAACTTTTCGGTGTTAGACTTCTACGAATTTGCCATTTCTTGAGATCGTTATCAGTCCTTTCCTGAAAATGGATAATCATGCTTAAGTACTTGGTGAATCAGGTCATTTTGTGCGTGGGAGGAAATGATGATGATGATGACGATGACGATGATGATAATGACAACAACAACAACAACAACAACAAAACAAAAACAATTACAATACTCTTTGTTGAACACCATGTACAAAACACAGGAAATACAGAAAGGATACACAGTTAATAGGTAAACAACAGGCGGACTTATCGCTAAGCAGCGATCTCTTCCAGTCAACCTTCAGAAAATGGAGAATGCGAAAAGAAAAACAATGCTGGGTGGTGTAAAATTTAAGAAGAAAAAAAAACAACCGATGATAATCAAAATAACATGACGACATTTGTAGTAGACATAGACATAGACAAAACTTTATTTGGATGTTAAAGGTACATTTTTAACTTAACCCAAACTTAACATTGTTTATATGTACTAGGACTATGTTGTTTACAACAACTAATTCTATGCAGTATACTAATGCATCCATCATATTCCCTACATTCCAGACTGGCTTCGTTGAGACCCTAACGCCCCAATACACTCCGGGCCAGAGTATCACCTCGCCCCAACCTACCGCCAGCGTAGAAGACCGCCTCGCCAACATACAAGCGCAGCAGGAGGTAACGACTATACTTACTACTACTACTACAGCCTATTTACGTCCCACTGCTTGGCACAGGCCTCATCATGAGAGGGTTTGGACTATAGTCCCTACGCGGGCCCAGAGCGAATCGGGGTTCAGCCACTGGACGCTAGATGTCGATCTAGTGTTAAGTTAACCCGGGTTTCGGAGCACGCACTAAAGTATGGGCTCTGCTACTCTTCTTGTATCATTTCTCTATGACTATACTTTCGGCGAGAGCGTGTTTCCTTGATACCTATTTCTCCATTACCTTATCTTTATAGCTCCGGTCGGTTATAGTACTATTATGCCACTGTACATAATTATGCCTTAAAACACTCGTGTGATCTTATTATGAAACTCGCCTGACGACTCGTTTCTTAAAACCACACTCGTGTTATAAACTGCTATTATCATATTCCAGATAACCCAACTGAAATCCGAGGTGGAAGACCTGAAGGAGAAACTGGAAACGCTCCGCGTGAAGAGAGCCGAGGACAGAGAGAGACTGCGCGAGTTGGAGCGAGTGCGGCTGCAGTTAGAGCAGGCTAATGAGTTCAAGACTCGCATCATGGAGTCGCAGGCGCAGCTGCAGAGGGATCTACAGCGCGCCAAGCAGGAGGTAACTGTACAGGGAGATAATTACATTATAGAGTCGAATTGTCTCTTCCCAAAGATCGCTAAATAGCAGTGCTCGCACTGTTCTGTTCCGGTGAAGATAAATTGAAAAAAATATATATATTGAAGTAGGATTTTACAATCACTTTTGCATCGTCATTATGTAAAATTTGATCTAGTTATCATTAAGAACATACCGTTATCCGCTGCGAGCTTCGTCATTGATTTAGGTACCTTCATCTTCTACTTTGTACCAAACTTTTTTTTTAATCACACGCACTATATCAAATTTTAACCAAGTCCTTTTAACTCCTCCTATTCGAAAAGGAGTACTTTGTTCCCCGCTTAGAGGTAGCAAAATGCGATTTTGCTCCCTCTCCATTTCTGCCTCATAAACGGGGAGCAAAGTAATGTTTTGCTCTGTAGGGAGCAAAGTACGATTTTATTCCCTGCTGCTACTGGTTTTCTCATAGGAGGAGTGAAAAACAGAGTGTGCAACACGGTAGCAAAATTATTTAAACCTTGGGTGACATAGCTTGAATCCCTCGCTAGCTCAAGATTCTACGTAGTCTTTCGCGTCGCTCTGGATTCAATCCGTCACCCGCGGTAAAATATGCCATTTTGCTCCCTAGTCACACAATCTACTTATTTATTTATTTATTTATTTATTTATGATTTAGCTTATAACTATACTTAGTACATATTTAGCTTATAGGCTTAACTATAGATAGTTACACATCGTCTTGAGTTCTAGTATGAAGTACATTATTATTATTTCATACAATCGCAACAGGTGGTAATTGTATAGTTAACGATATGTTAAACAGTAGGGGTGTACTAGAGTAAGGCAAGCTACCCTCCGTACTAGTATTAAACTGTATGACGGCAGGATGGGCTTCCTTCTCACCGAGACAATCTACTATTTGCTCCCTAGTCATAGATTCTACTATTGCTAACTTCGCTCTATCGTTTCGCAAAGGTTCGCGAGGCGCAAGAGGCGTTGGACCAGCACAACGACGAGACGGCTGAGCTCCAGGAAGCGGCGGAGATGGCCGCCCTCGACAAGGAAATGGCAGAAGGTATAAAAAAACCCGGCCATGTGCGAGTCGCACTCGCGCACGAAGGGTTCCGTACCATTATCCATAACTAATAATAAGTCTAATTAATGTTTCATTCAATGACAGAGCTTGTATTCCGGTTTTAATTCAGTAATATTGTCAAAAATTTAAACGGCGAAATATTTGACAGCTATTTGCGACGTTACTAATTTTCAGAATAAAATCTCTAAACAATGTGTACTAATAATAAGTCTGTAGAAGAAGTCGCGTCTGTAATTTGAAAATTAAAAGAAAGTATCAAGTCAAGGGGACTATATGGCCAATATTGAACACAAAATAATGTTTTTTAGAAAAATTGTCCGTACGTATGTATGTCCGGATTTAACATTTGCTCAAAAAGTAAACATTTCAATACCTGTTTTTAGGTTGTCATTTCCGAACGAGCGCTTTTTGTTTTTTTGACAGTTGGCAATCAAGCGTAAATTTTTTTTCACGCGCTAGAGCTTTTGTTTTTAGAACTTGGTCCTGTTTGTTTCTTACTTTTTTTTATTTTTTCGCAAATGTATTAAAAAATGTCGTTTGATAGACGTGCGAAATGGTAATTTTCACTCGTCCCTAATTTTAACGCTCGCTTCGCTCGCGCCAACATAACTAGGGACTCGTGATAAAATGACAAACTTTTCGCACTTGCATCTAAATGTACTATTCCGTAACCGTAGTCCATTTTTCCAGAGCGCGCGGAGGCACTACAGTTAGAACTGGAGCAATGCCGCGAAAAGTTGGAAGAATCTACCCTGGATCTGCAACTGATGAAGGCAGAAATGGAGGCGTCTGGGAACACGCGTGAGTATGATAAATTATACATTTGTGCTGTACGAGCGCTTTGGACGAGGAACCTTTGAAGTTTTTAAATCAATTAATTTCTCAAACATGCAATGAAATATTGATATTATGTTCTTATTAGCCTGGGAAGTATCACGTTTCAGGCGCGGCTAGACAATTGGTCTATAATGAAATTTCATACAAACGTTGCAGGCCTAGACCGGCAACTCACTTTTTTAAATTTCCAATTGATATATTTGTGACACAGCATCTTGGCATTCTGCCATTTAAAAAAAGTTACAAGCAATATTTACTCTATGGTTCGCTATAACATTCTGCCAATACAGCTATTAAAAATCATGAACCATATTTGCTACATAGGTATCGCAGTTTTATTTATGTAAAAAAGACAAAATATATTATATATAAAATATTATTTTATTCATTTATTTCATTGCATGTTTGAGAAAAGCACTATACACACATCGGCGGGGAACGGAAGTTGTCTGGAAGCTGGCTGCGACATCCTCCTTCCCGGCCTCTGTAGTAATGTACTATTAACGAACGGCTATTAGTTCAATGATCGTCCGTATAAGGTGTATAGTCAGGGTGTGTAATGTTTTGAATAACAACTATTTGCAAATTTTCATTTTGCATAAAACGAATTGCATAATTTTGAACTGCAGAAATGATCATTTAGCAACAAAATGCATAAAAAATAATTACATAATTTGGAAAGTAATAATAGCTTGCATAGTAATGTATTTGCATAACAGACAATCTCACTTTGTCATAATGTTCAAAAAAATTATTCGTTTTTTATTTTAGGTTTTTCTTTATTTGTTCTTAAAAAGTATTAGATTAAAGAACTCGATTCTAGCTAGGGTCACAGTTCTACCTAACCCTCATTTCGGGTTTCTAATAATAGTTATAACCTATTTTTTTGCCACTACATTTTTTTTCTAGATGGTTTTGCTCTTTGCGGCTTTATCTATTATATGGTTTATCAAGAAATTGTCGCAACCTCGGTTTTATAAATTTGTTTCAGCAATATTTTTACTTATTCTTGAAATTTGACTTGTTGTTTAATGAAATTTATAAAACTGGGTTGTAAACGTGTTAGTTTTAGTAAAATGGTTTAAATACTGGAAGCACACACGGTGACACCCTTGTTTTTGTTGTCCACGTAATTATTTGCTTTATAAATAGTTTTATTTTATTTATTTTATAGATAAATATAAACAGCTATTAATTGTACGTATTTTATCTTTATTTTTGGTTGTGGGACGCACTTAGGCTTCATAATTTGTATCGTATATTTTTCATTTTCATATAGTTCCATTTTATATTATTTATTTGTGCACGAACTTGACACATTCACTGCTTTGGGTGATTTTGGAAGCTTATTGACTGGATTATGGTTTTTAAAATATTTTTATTTTCATTTTAGCAACGCCACAATTATCTTGATATTTTGGGGTCCTTGCGAATTAGTAGTGGGAATTAGTTTGTGGTTATTTTTGAATACATGACCAGAATCCATTTAAAAAGATCCGCAATAAAAAAAAAAAAATATATCCTGGTTATGTAATTTTCCTATCAACGATTTCAAGGAGAGATATTTTCAATTTTATGTAAAAGTTATAATTAACTTATATTTAAAAGTGAATGTGAAAAGTCTTTTTATGTATGTTTATAATATTTTGCATGTATTTTTGTCTGTGTTTTTGTGTTTGGGGTCTCCGATCGACATGACAATCCCCTATCTTACATTTCATCAAAAATGACCTTATCCCCGCTCCCCCCTATTATCTCCGAAACAATTGGACCTAAAATTTTGGAAAAAATGCAGAGGTTATTGACCTATAGATTACAGGAAAATTATTAAGAAGTCCATGGTATTTGAAATCTATCATATAAAAGAGCTTATCCTGTGAAACGGTTTGAAAATGACGTCATTGAAAATAATCAAGGGTCGGAACCTTCTCCACGCGAGTTTAACTCGCTTCTTGGCCGGTTTTTATTAATCTCTTTTTTCACTCTTCCTCGTAGTCCATACAAAGTTCAAATAAGAGCTTAGATATCAACCCTTAAAACCTCGTTTAAGTTTAACCCAAGATCTATCAGACTTGCGTTGATATTTTTGCTCCTCATGGGCCACCCATTCTCATGTAATCAAAGTTAGTTTGTAACTTTGTAACTATCTATTACTTAGAGTCCAAATAGGGTCCTAACATAGAACAATACAATCCCGCCTCATCCCTTAGCCTAAATAAAGACTACACTGACATAAACCCGGAGACCTAGCATGTCCACCGCGTAACGTGCCGTGTGTGCTGACCAGAGCACCCGTACGCAGCGGCCGACGGCGCCGCCACCGGCTACGAGATGCGACAGCTCCAACAACAGAATATACGACTCCGCGACACACTCGTGCGACTGCGCGACCTCTCCGCCCACGACAAACACGCCATGCAGAAGATGAACAAGGTAGGACGCAGACAGACAGACACTAATCATATCTACGAGATGCGACAGCTGCAACAACAGAATATACGACTCTGCGACACACTCGTGCGACTACGCGACCTCTCCGTCCACGACAAACACGCCATGCAGAAGATGAACAAGGTAGGACGAAGGGACTGACTGATCTATCAACATACAGCGCAAACTGCTTGACGGATCGGAATGAAATTTGGCACACTAATAGTTACTATGACGTAGACATTCGCTAAGGAAGGATTTCCTTCATCCTTAAGGGTAAGGGCGTAAAGTGGGTTGAGAATGTTGTATTTTCTAACCGAATTCCATGAGGACGAAGTCGTGGGGAGAAACTAGTACTTAAGAGGGTTTAACTCCGAAAGTTGGCAACGTCGCAAATAGCTGTCAAATATTTCGCTGTTTTCATTAATTTCTGAATATTACTGAATGAAAATATGAATTATCGCTCTATGGTTGAATAAAACATTAAGTATGGATTGCAGCAATTATCATAGGGACATGAAATTTTTAGGATTATGGAAGTGAAGTACTATCTTTTGAAAACTTTCCATCGCATTTTTCATGCGTTTTAATTTAATCTTATCATTTGAATGCCTAACAAATAAATATAAAACGAGACGCGTCATTCAGCCATAGAATGATAACTTCTTTTTTATTTCAGTAATATTGAGAAATTTATAAAAACAGCGAAACATTTGACAGCTATATGCGACGTTGCCAACTTTCGGAGTAAACCCTCTTAATACATATATTCCCTTAGCGGGGTGTCTAACCAACCTCCCAGCAGGAAATATGGAATTTACACTCGAAATACATAACCCTCCATCTGACGCAGTCTGGTAACTAGACAGCCTACAGTCCCTTTGAGTTTTTCCGTAGAAACTCATTGACAATTTTATTTTTTCAAGGACATCGAGCAATACAAGTCTGAGATAGCGGAACTGTCCCGCAACAAGGAGAAGATGTCCAGCCGGGCGGACGAGCTGGAGGCTCAGGTGGCCGATCTCCGGGAGCAGGTGGACGCGGCCCTGGGCGCCGAGGAGATGCTGGAACAGCTGGGAGACAGGAAGATGGCGCTGGAGGAACAGGTAACAACATGTCCAGCCGGGTGGACGAACTGGAGGCTCAGGTGACCGATGTCCGGGAGCAGGTGGACGCGACCCTGGGCGCCGAGGAGATGCTCGAGCAGTTGGGAGACAGGAAGATGGCGCTGGAGGAACAGGTAACAACATGTCCAGCCGGGTGGATGAGCTGGAGGCTCAGGTGGCTGATCACCGGGAGCAGGTGGACGCGGCCCTGGGCGCCGAGGAGATGCTCGAGCAGCTGGGAGATAGGAAGATGGCGCTGGAGGAACAGGTAACAACATGTCCAGCCGGGTGGATGAGCTGGAGGCTCAGGTGGCTGATCACCGGGAGCAGGTGGACGCGGCCCTGGGCGCCGAGGAGATGCTCGAGCAGCTGGGAGATAGGAAGATGGCGCTGGAGGAACAGGTAACAACATGTCCAGCCGGGTGGACGAGCTGGAGGCTTAGGTGACTTCACATGGCCAACAGGATCGATGGCATCGAGGCACTTGTCGCAAATTTCGTGCCTCGCTTTCACTCGCGCCAACAAAACGAACGCCTCGCGTGTATCAAACGACATTTTCTAATCATATTTGCGAAATACACAGTACATTTTGATGCCAGTGCAAAATGCTTGACAATGTCTCGTCGAGTTTAAGTACTAGGACCTGCTAAAAATAGCTAAAACCGAGTTTTCTGAGATGTGAGACATAGCTAGATCGATTTGTAGCCCCCGTAAACCGCTATATTTCAAATGTCGTCCAAATCGTTACAGCCGTTTCTGAGATCGCTCGTATAGATAAAAGAAATAAATAAACAGAGAAATATACAAGATTAGCGCGTTTAAAGTATATGATATTTTGCAAATATGATTAATAAATGTCGTTTGATACACGTGCGAAATTGATATTTTCACTCGTCCATAGTATTAACGCTCGCTCTCACTCGCGCCAACATAACTAGGGACGAGTAATAAAATGACAAACTTTTCGCACTCGCATCAAAATGTACTATTTCTGAAACACTCATCAAAATGTTAAATGTCCAGGTGGAACAACTGAAGCAAGACGTCTCAGAGCTGGAAGCTCTCCAGGAGGTCCACGAACAGCTGGTGGAGTCTAACAGGGAGCTGGAGCAGGACCTGCGGGAGGAGCTGGAGATGGCTCACGCTGCCACCAGGGAGGTGAGGGAATATCAGCTGTCCAGGTGGAACTTAACATACGCAACATTTAATGCTATGATTTTCTACAGGTGGTCCGCGAGCGGGAAGCGGCGTTCGAGACCATAATGGACCGAGACGCCACTATCATCAAGTTCAGGGAACTGGTGCAAAAGATGACGGAGCAATACAACGACGTGAGGGCGCAGTTGGAGTCCAAACAGGGTGAGTGTGGGAGCTAGTGAGAGGCCATAATGGACCGAGACGCCACCATCATCAAGTTCAGGGAACTGGTGCAAAAGATGACGGAGCAATACAACGACGTGAGGGCGCAGTTGGAGTCCAAACAGGGTGAGTGTGGGAGCTAGTGAGAGGCCATAATGGACCGAGACGCCAGCATCATCAAGTTCAGGGAACTGGTGCAAAAGATGACGGAGCAATACAACGACGTGAGGGCGCAGTTGGAGTCCAAACAGGGTGAGTGTGGGAGCTAGTGAGAGGCCATAATGGACCGAGACGCCACTATCATCAAGTTCAGGGAACTGGTGCAAAAGATGACGGAGATTGCTCCGTTGTATTAACAACGACGTGAGGGCGCAGTTGGAGTCCAAACAGGATGAGTGTGGGAGCTAGTGAGAGGCCATAATGGACCGAGACGCCACTATCATCAAGTTCAGGGAACTGGTGCAAAAGATGACGGAGCAATACAACGACGTGAGGGCGCAGTTGGAGTCCAAACAGGGTGAGTGTGGGAGCTAGTGAGAGGCCATAATGGACCGAGACGCTACTATCATCAAGTTCAGGGAACTGGTGCATAAGATGACGGAGCAATACAACGACGTGAGGGCGCAGTTGGGAGTCCAAACAGGGTGAATGATACACGCAGAGCCAAAACTATGGAAACCTTATTGGATCTTACTGTATTTATCTTACTGTATTTAATTTAATTTATTGAAAAAAAAAACTTTTATTCAAAAAGGTTAAAGGTATAAATTAAAAGTAAAAAAAACTTATTCTATCAACCTATAAAAAATATATAAGAAAGATCAAATTACTTTTTTTTATAAAAAACTATAAACTTTTTATAAAGCTTTAAAATTTTAGCTCCCCAAGCTAAAATTTTGCAAACAAGTTATAGCCACATCATCAAAAAGAAAATAAGCCAAAACTCGCTGGGGGCTGATTGACTTACCTTATCCTGGGATGGCCTTTTAACTCAATCGGTTGAAGATATTTGCTTCAAAATTAAGTTGCAAGATTCCACCCGAACACTCATAATAAATACATTGCAAGTTAAATCAAACACGCCTTATGAACGGTTGGTTTCCTTTATTAAAAGCTCAACAAGCAAACAATGTATATCAAGACTGATTCAATCCGTCCACTCCCGGTAAAATTATACCATTTAATTTTTATCTACACTCATATCATAAACCCTCTATGATGCGTTCAAAAACCGCAAATTGAGATGAACTGTTTAGTTAGAACACATGTCTTATCTGTGAAAATGTTGTAATAGCGGTATTGGACCATCGAATTCGATGGTCTAATGGCATTCAAATTTCGAACAGCAATACCCGTCTATATTCTTCAGTCAGACAGAACGAAAGTTTGTTCAGAATTCAAATGTCGGCTCTATTTTAGTCTATGCTTTTTGAAAATCGAATGTGAGACACTGACGTATTCAAATTGCCGCCATTGTGGACAGCTTTGAAGCATATTAGAGGTTTTATGAAATGAGTGTAGATAATAAAGTTGTGTATGCAACTGTACATAATTAGGCCTTAAAACACTCGTGCGATATTATTATGAACCCCACTCGTGTTATAAGGACCTTTATTATGTACCAGTTACATAAACTACTATTGCTCCTTAGTCATACAATGAACTATTTTCGGGTCCCTTCGAAGTTTGTCAATGTACCTATTTGTTCCAGGTTCCCCGGGCCCCCTGTCCTCGCAAGCCACGCCCGAGCC